>OZ005742.1:135583479-136096077 GCA_963930735.1 Dioctria linearis | reverse complement strand
AACAATGGACTGAGCGATTTGCTATTTCATGTGGCACAAAAAATATTGTGTTTCTGTATATCACCGTTAGAGCACCCTTTAAAACGATTACATAAAAAACATTTAAAAGTCAACCAATTAGAAGAAATTTTACACCCGAAAATCGAATTTAATTAAAAAAATATATTTTCTTGTGTCCAAGTGATATTTTAATCGCTTATAAGGAATTAAACTCATTCCGACTTTAATTTTCAAAAGTTATTCTTAACTGAATCCTGCTTATGGGCAAGAGAGACCGAGCATGGTAAAGACTATCTTCACCTTATTCCTTCTGCGGTGACTGCATCTGTAGCAAACATAAAAACATCAAATGACATAAGCAAACGTTCCAGAATGCAATATTTTGTGTTGGTAGCTCCAACTCTGCTATAGGGCGAAAGAGAGAACTATAACTTGTGCCATGCTTTGCTATAAGAAAATTACAATGCGCTCAGTCCATTGTTATAAGTCAGTAATATAAATGGCCGACTAGGTGTATATTTGGCTACAAAATTGTTATTAAAATGAGGGCTAATTCCTTGTACAAAGAGTTTGATTGACGTAGACTTGTATATGGTCTTTACAAAGTGATTGTCCGGTGTATGTTTGCTCCCGACATATATTTTCAGCGTTGCCTCAAGGGCTTTAATCTAATAAAACACTTACAAACTAGTTAAAAAGGTCCCCTAGGGAACGAATACATTTACTTTAATTGTATTCATTTCTTTCCGTGGCTGTAGTCTAGCCGCTACATACATTTAGGTTATATTATTTATTTTTTTTTCACAGCTTCTTTGATGCAGTCTTATAGGTTAGGATACATATGTCTGAGGTTTATTATTATTTACTATTTACAGTTTTGATTAGAATAAGACATTTAAAGTATATAGTTATTATTATGATTAATGATTAAATTTCGTGTTTAGATCTATCTAGTATTTATAGATACACGTACAGAGCGCTCAGAGTACTCTGAAAGTAAATGAAGATAGAAGAAATCGGTGTTCAGAGTGCTCGGAGTGCTCTGAGCAGAATAAAGATACACGCCCTCTATATATTCTAATGGCCGGATTACATTAACAACGCCGACGTCGGCGTGGTCGTCGTTATATGTCAAAAATATTTAGAGACAGTACTGCATGTATAAAATGCATTACATTACCCACGCCGGCGGCGTCGACGTCGTCGTCGGCGTGGTCGTCGACCCATCTCTAATCCTAAATTTAACGCTGGCGCTCCATTGCTGCCAATATGCCAGATCTAAATCTATTATGAAAAAACATGACAAAATGAAACGATATTTAAATTTCTGAAAATAAATGATTTTATATTAAAAAAATGTGGACTTGAAGGAAAAGAAAATATATTTTTTTTCATTATTTAAAATTTTATTGCAAACCGGCAGAGATTACAAACAAATAACTCAACTGTAAAATGTAGAGGAAATTAAGATATGGCGCTGCCGCCCAGTGTTAATGTAACTTGCCCGGCGTTTGACGACGACGACCACGCCGGCGTGGGCGTTGTATGTAATCCAGCCATAAGGTCTTTCCTATAAAAATGTATATACATTATAGACACAGAGTTACGTCACAGGCTATCAGCTGCAATGTGTCAACATTTTAATGGAAATACGATTTCTATATACATTGCCTAGGCCTCTGTTATGGCTCTCATGCGTTATTTAAAGAGTTTGTTTCATGTGTAGTATTCTAGGTGGTTTTGGTTTTGCCCTTTTTGCCATGCCAAATCAAACACAATTCCACTTCGGCATTTTTAAATGGGTTGATGGGGTTGATGTTTACATGTGGTGTGCAAACGTGAAATGTCCCTCTATCTCTCTCTTATTTCTCAGTTTTCAACAAGAGTGAGTAAGAAAGCCTCGATTTATATTAGTAGTATAGGACTTCATTTCTTTGCTGTCAAGTGTCAAGCCAAGCTCTATTACTCTAAGCAGGGACTCATTTTCCTCGCGTGCGTGCAAAAAATTGTGATTTGTTTTGTTGCAATCAAAAGCTTAATTAAAACAAACTGAAGCCCAAATAGTTTCGATTTGCACAGAAGAGGCGCAAATATATTTGTGGCATTAATTGAAAAAACTGCGTGCGGGCCCCAGCGCTGTGAACTCTGAGTTCTGACCGTCCGACCGGAAGAGCAGCTATTTGTGTTGTGTGGTGTGCCGTCTCATAAAAGATCAAAAAATCTTATAAGCTTAAAGTGAAATAAGAAACATAAATGTTTTTTTGAATAAGTTTAAGCCTGAAAATTTATATTAAATTTCTTAATCGGATAAGGTAAGAATAAAATTCTCTGTATTCACAGGGGAAAATATCCGAATAAATTGCAATTAGAGGGAACTGGAAACATTTTTAACAATTCTATGAATGAAGAAATTTACATTTTCTTCATATCATATGAAATAAATAAATCTATTTCAATGTTTGCATTGAAAAATATTGGTAGCTTTAGTGAGTCTTTCTGAATCTGGTTCCTGCTTAATTCTCGTTTAATAAAGATGTTCAAAATAGTCTGATCACAAATCCTACATCATTAACAAATTCCAATTTATGTTAAAATAAATTTTTGCCTTATCTTTATAGCATCTGCCCCGTGAACGTGAAGACTGTCACTCTGTGATTAAAGGAAATAATGCTTATGAAGCAAAATAAACAGAAGTGTTTAATCGGATTAAGATTGTATTGTTGCCTTCGTATGTAATTTCTACTTTCGGTTTTATGATACAAATTTACCTTGACCGATTATTTTTTGTGTGGCAAACTACTTGGATCTGTGTTCTTTAAACAACCTGTCTAAATGGTCTAAATGCTATAAGATCAACTTTTTCTGTGTGCCCCTCAGATTTAAAATTTTCAAGGTCAGTAAAAGCTGCTTATAATAATCTTGGAATTATTCATGCCATTTGACATATATATGTATATACATATATTGGATTTAACGGTTATCTGTATTTTTTAGTTTTATGTAGGTATATATTTGCTAGTTATCAAACACCAGGTGGTATTTGGATAGTCGTTGCTTTAAGCTAACTTTTTGTTAATTTAGTAATTATTACAATGAGCCTGTTTATTGTTATTTGTTTTAGCTTTCTAAGAAATTTTGGTTTTTAATCGTTAAGTACCAATCATCTAATTAAAATTCGATGTACCTAACGTTGTAATGTAACGGAGCGAAAGCTAGGGTTCCTATTCTATTGTTGATATGAATTCTCAGTAAAACCAAAAATGTGTTGCCATAGGAATGTTAGGGTACGTGCACAACGAGACGAATCGAGGCTAGGCTAGGCATGGCAGTTGAGTGAGGCAGGGTGAGGATACATCTCGAGGTATAGCGCAGTGTTGGGAGGTGGTTGTGGTAAAACTTCCCTCCAAAATAGGAATTTCTGAGCACTTTCCTACATTTTTTCCCTTCGACGAAATGTCATACAGAATACACTAGAAGGAACTACTAAAGTAATTTTTCAAAATAAATTCATTTTTATTGATAATAATTTCAAATAAAATACGTATCTAACAATTAAGCAAAAAGCTCATTCATGAGAAACCCTTCTGACTGTATAAAAGTACATTTGTGTTAAACGTATTCTTCATTACATTATGTTACCTATCTGTAGTATTCTGGAGGGTCTCATTTGAAAAAAAAGAGTACTCTAAAAAAATTCCTGGAGCGCTTACCTGGAAGCTCGCAGCGCTTCTCTTCTCTATCCCAGTTCATCACATTTTTACTTGGCTAGAGCACACTTAAAAATTAATTAAAATTTAATTTGGGTTATTTTATGTTATAGTAACGTATATATAACTTTAATTTTAATTTAACTGGTCCCCAACCCTCTGTAACGGGAGTACTAAAACAGAAATTAAATTAAATTTCACTTAAATGACTTGGTGAATACGGCCCTTAATGTGGTTTTCATGGTTTTTAGGTAAAAGCAATTGTGATTCTGCGCACCTCTATTTTTTTTAATTGCTGTAATATTTAATTAGTACAAAATAAGGGTAACGTATTTTCGAATAATTTTTATTTTCAAAATCAATGAATGGAAGGGTCGGTTATAAGATGGATTCGATGGGATGGTAGGATGAATTAGACGAATATGGATGGATCGATAGTATAGGGGCGGGGTGGGGCTAAATCTAGATGAATTGGATGGTTAAATGGAATGAATGGAGGAAAGGAAGGATAGGTGATAGGATGGACGCGGCACGGAAGCGACAAACGTTAAGAATGGCTTTTGGTTGGCACCACGAAGCTGACGCAAAAATCCACTGCAACTTTTACAAATTAATTCAAAATAGGAGCGCGTAAATATTTAAGAAAATAAAAGATATTTTATTTACATTTTTGCCAATTTTGTTATTGACAAATCAAAGTTATTTAAAATTTTAACATACGTTTTTTTTTTTTAAATTAAAGAAGTTTGTTTTTCTTAACTTATTCTGTCAATCATTTCACCAGTACACATGTATAAAGTTGTTGCACAATAATCAAAATGTGGTAGTATTATCGTGTTATTATATCGTTTTCAAACATTCCTTTGGCACGCTTCTTCTAATTCTGCACATAAACCCTATTTTCTGCGCGATCTTTTACACACCATAGATATATGGCTTTTAAAATTCAATTTAATGTCAATAATTCAACCTAAATATTTCACTTCATTAACACACTCAATAATTTCATTAGCATTAATCGTCTGACTTGACTTGACTTACTTATATTAAGCTTCAACTTGTTAACGTCCAACCAGTCATCAAGCGTTTAAGTTCCGCGTTCATTATCCTTTCGCATTCACTAACATTTAACCCTCTAACCGTTTAATTTTTTTTTTTTTTTCAGAAAAATTGCAAACTAGGGTATATTTTGGGTGAGAAGCACAAATATGAATTCGGTTTATTGATTTCTTTTATTGCTTAGCCGCTAGGTGTGAATATAGATAGGCCGCCTCTAGGCGGTTATAACGGATTAAGGAAATAATAAATCAGGTTTTATTTAAATTCAAAACATGTTTTTATTGAAAACAAAATAATCGAAAAAGGTAAACTAAAAAGAAAATAGAATTAAGCACAAATCATTTTTGACGAAGGAAGTTATAGAAACAGTTTTTTATCGGAGTTAAACATAAATTTAGCTTGCATCGCATGCAATAGATTTGTGTTTCTGACTTCTTACAATTTTTGCAACTTTTTTACCACCTCTGTCGAGCATACCTGGGAAATGATCCATACCGTC
Organism: Dioctria linearis; assembly: GCA_963930735.1. NCBI lineage: Eukaryota > Metazoa > Arthropoda > Insecta > Diptera > Asilidae > Dioctria > Dioctria linearis. Next base: position 136,090,812 of record OZ005742.1, on the reverse strand, counting down.
ATACCGGACGTCTTCAGATGGCCTTTGAGCTTTTTGTCCAGTAGCAGATGAAGTAGGCTTTGATAGCTGCATAGATGGTCTGCCAACTACACGTTTTCCATTAGACCTATATTTGCAAAGACCAGCAGCAGCTTGTTCACGAAAATCAGGTAGCTGTAATAATTTCGGATCGCCTACATGAATGCGACGATATAGGATGTATGCATTGGTCAACGCCATATCTAGCATGTGATAAAACAGGCGAAGCATTGGATTTCGTGTCTTCAAGCGGATGTGATAACGGCCCATTAGTCCATCCCTTAGGTCAACGCCCCCATATGATTATTATACTCCCGGATTATTTGTGGACAGTCAACTTCGATGTACTTTCCGGTTGCACCGTGATGCTTTCTTTGGCTGTGTGGGTCCTTTTGCCCTTGCAAATGGCTGAACTCCAACGTATGTAGAAGCAAGTCTACCATTTTTCGTGCCTTTCCACAACACTGTGGAAATATCCACGCCATATGACGTTCCAACATTTTCAACAGCATATCCTCTTGCAGCTTTAGTTAATTCTGAACTTTTCTCAGATGGCAATTTACAGTTCGGAATTCTGTTAGCGCGAATTGTTCCTAAAGAGTATATCCCGCGCGCACGTAAGTACACCAGCAATGGTATTGACGTATACAAATTGTCAAAATACACTATGTGATTCACAAAGTCTGGAACAGTCTGCGTCAATCTCACAACAACATTAGAGGTGGATCCAAGATCTGGCATACTTGGAAGAATTACATTATCGCCAGCTCCATTGTAAATTTCAAAGCGATAAGAATATCCTAAATAAACGATCGTAACCTGGTTGCCCTTTATTTCTACGTTGCTCTTCATCAGCGAAACACAAATGCCGTTTGATTGTTTCAATCTGCCTACATGTCATTGTCAGAAATTGGTTCAAAATAATGTTGACCCCAATAACTTTCTAGTCGTGGATAACGATAAAGCGACATGTGGAATAGAATTCCCACATACTGGCGGAGCTGCACAGGATTTATCGAAAATGATGTATCTATTCTCTGTTGCTGGGCAGCTCGATTTGTTTCCTCAGCAATCAAGTTAAAAATATCCTCGGTGAAAAAATACAAAAAACATTGCATTGGAGTCTTCAAATCTAGGAATGAACTCGGCAACGTACTATTCCCATGGAAAGCCATTTCATTTATATGCAATTGAATGCCTTTCTTTTGCCATGTAATTTCAGAAAATTCTTTAGATTTCATATCGATATTCTGTACGTCTGAAGGAGAAAAGAATAAACACTCAAGGAAGTGTTAGTGAGTTTCGAAATACAAACCTCCTCCGGTGAAACCACCTTGAGATGGATTGAACTGAGGACCAGCATTTTCTATTTCTGGCATTGGTGACCGTGGTCTTTTTGATGGTTTATATGTGTTGTTGTAGTTGTTGCGTTAGAGATTTCTGCATGCGATGGACCAGCCATTGGGTCTAATTTTTCATCAGCTTCATCGGAAAACCTCGATTCTGCAAACGGAGCACGACATTCACTAATACAGCTGATATTCAATGAAAAATTCACACCATTGATGAACGCATCTGCAGATTCACTTATCCCCAATCCTTGCAGATTTTCGCGAATTTCTTCTACGTTCTTTGGAATTACGTCCTGACGAACCAGTACATCTTCAGAAAGGAAGTCAGGATCAGCGATGCTATCGTCATCGTGCTCCTATCTGAAAAATCCTTTTCAACCATAAACTCCCAAATTTGTTCATCGGACATCGCTAAAAAGTTACATAGGTATATCTTTTCGGTTTTCGGAAGACTTTACCCGCATTTTTTTCTTCGCTCCCTCTTCACCGCTCATGATAATAATTTTTCGCAGGTAAAGCTAAAATAATCAGGTAAAAATGAAAACAGAAAATAATAAACACGTAGTAGCAAAAGAAAGCACAATAGAACGAAAGTTACACCTAATCCGTTATAACCGCCTCTGGACGGTTATCGCATCTCGGTGACAAAACAAAACTAAAGTATTGAATTCAGTTGGAATAAAAAAAAATTAAGAAAAAAGAAGCTTTTCCAAACTTACCGATATTCTCAAAAATCCAAATACTATGAGTCACTGTTTTTGCTTGTACAAAATCTATTACTTCAAAAAATATTTTATTTGCATTCACGCATCAAATGTTAACATTCCAATGACGATAGCTATCAAACGAATGACCGTAGGAAGTTTAAATTGGTTGCAGTGTGTGAGTTTAATTTTACGGAAAAGCAAGTAAAACGAATTAACTAAAAAAAAAAATGTTTCCCCTCAATTTAATTTAATTATAATAGAGGCCGCCTGTAGGCGGTTATAACGGTTAGAGGGTTAACATAACGCTATTAGGTACTGATTTCATGTCATTAATATAAATTATAAATAGTAATGCACCTAGTATAGATCCTTGCGGAACTCCTATCAGAACATCCTCAGGTTCTGAGTATGATTTGCCAAATTTCGTACGCTGTTTTCTATCTTTCAAATAGTTTATGAACCATTTCAGCTCTACGTTCTTAATTTCATAATTATATAATTTTGTTACTAATATGTCCCTGTCGATTGTTTCAAAGGCTCTGCTAAAATCAAGAAATACCGCTATTATTTTCGATCCTTCATCGATAAATTTTTTCCACTCTGAAATCATCCATATTAACATCGTTTTGCATGAGTGCTTACTCCTGAAGCCTGATTTTTTTTTCAATATATTCGACTAGTTGTTTGTACGCTACTTTTTCCAACAGTTTTTCCATTACTGGAAACATATTAATTGGTCTAAATTCTTCACATTATTTAGTTCCTTTAATTTTTTCAACAGGTATTCCATGTTTTAGGAAATTCTCCACTAGTTAGTGACTGGTTTATTATCTTGATCAAAACTGGGCTTACTAATTCGTAGTTGTCTAGTATCATCTTTATATTCATACTATTATCATCTCTTTTTTATTCAATTCTTCACAAAGGCCTTTCAGTGCTTGCACATCAACATGTCTAAACTTAAATCGAGTTTCTACTGGTTGAAGTAAGCTCCTATCGAAATTTTTCACTGCAATACTATTATTTATATCTTGAACACTTTTAATAAAGTATTTGTTAAATTTCCTTGCGATTATAAGATCTTCCTTTATAGTCTCATTGCCAAATTTAATATCATTTTTCACAGTGTCATTTATCCCTCCAATTACTAAATCTATCAACATTTTCCACATGCCTTTTTGGTCTCCCATCTTACTCTGGATTTTCCCTCTAACATAGCTAGTTTTAGCTTGTTTGATTTCAACTTTATATTTATTCCTTATTTCCTTATATAAATTCCAGTCATTTTGTGTACCGCTTAGCTTAGCTCTTCTGAATTGTATTATTTTATCTGATTTCAATCTTTTCAGGTTTTCACTATACCACGGCTTATTATTTTAGTTTTAATATACCTTTGTGTTATATATACCAGTTTATCTTCTAATACCATCGCACATTCATGTAAATCATCGAGACGTACTAGATCACTTATATTATTTTGGACAAGGTCATTAAAAAATGCAGATTCATCATATTTAAGAAATGTTATTTCTTTGTCCGGTAATTCAATTCTATTATTCCCTATCTTAATGTTCATCTCAATTGTACATAACAATTTTTATAAAATAAGCGACCACGAAGTTTATTTTATAAAAATTGTTAACTTTCGCATGTACTGCATTAGAGTTTGTTATAATATAGTCAATAAGTGTTCTAGAATTGTTTGTCACTCGCGTTGGTTCATCTATTATTATCTCTAAAATACGTCTTTTATATATACTGTTCGCATTACTCAATAAGTCTATATTAAAATCTCCACAAATAATAAGTTTATTCTTTCCCTCACAATACCCGCACCACTCATCAAATATTTCACAAAATCGAGACACAGAACCGCTAGGAGATCTGTATACTACTCCAATCCAAAATAATTTAGAGCCTTCGCAGATTTTACAAAACAAAAACCATATTTCATTATCTATATTACATTTACAGATTACATAAAATTGCTTAGTGTTTTTTATGTATAATACTGCTCCACCTGTTCTATTTCATTTTGAGTCAACTCTAACTATATAATAATCTTTTAATTTTATTTCATTGTCTTGAATTTTATCGGTAGTATGCGTTTCAGATAGTGCAATTATATCAAAATTTTCCCCGTAACACAAAATTATTTATTAAAACTTGGATATTCATATACGCACATTTCCATTCCTTTGGTTGCTAGTACTCAATTCTACGTCGCTCTAATTTCAGTTTTCTGTCGTAAACTGGACATTTACGACTGCGAGAATTATGATTTACGTCTAGCTTGAGATTTAATTTTTGAACCGCTTCAATACAGTTTGCACAGTTTTCGAAATTTGCATCATGTCCCAGCCTACTTTCAATTTTTTTGCTTCATAATCCTGTTAAAACTTCCACTATCTACTTCGATTATGGCACTAAATGAGTTTTGTTTTTTAATAGGTCTGCTGCTACTTATGACTTTTATATTAGCATTTTTACAACATTCATTCTGCGCAACCAATTTACCTATTAGTTCACCTTTTTGGTACTTATCTTTCAATCCAACAATGGTAACTTTGGGCTTTCTGTAAGTAGGAATTTAAATTTCAACAAATCACTCAATTTTTCACGCGCTTGTTTCTCAATATTTTTGATTGACTCACTATTTTCACACTCAATAGCGATAGCACCGTTCTGCTTCTTATAAATACCACTTACTTTACACTCAGTGGGATAGAGATTCTTTGTTATGTCATTTTTGTAGCCTGGCAATCTTGTTTACTTTTTGGCTTAATTAACACTGCTGAGTTATTCCTCAAAGCTTCTGCATAAGACGGTTTTACTCTTTTTTCAATACTTTTATAACTAATTTTTTTAACTTCATTTAGAATTTTCTCCTCACTATTCATCACATCCTCTTCAATTTTACTCATTTTGTCAAAGATTTTAGTCAATTCTTACCAGATTTTTAGAGAAGATAGATATACAGATTCTGTTGCTGCCAAATTGACGTTCCCAGTTTTTCCAACACTCTTGACATTGAATTTATTGTTTTTAAGTTGTCTCTCTCAAAACACGACTTATACATATTATGTTGCTATATTCCTCCAGACTGTTGATGACAAAGGTCAAAATATTTACGACCTACTCACTTCAACATCTAATTTTATTCACGGCAAGATGCAACCTCTTGACGAACTACTACTTATTGGTGATATTAACTTACCTTATATACAATGGGTACTTAATGAAGATGACGATGACTATCTTCCTCTTAATAACTTGTCTACAAAGGAATCAGTATTCCTGGACACTATGTCATCTCTTGGTCTCAGTCAAATCAGTAATGTAAAGAATGACATGGGTAGGCAATTAGACCTGGTTTTCTCTACTGACGCGGGTAACTCTTTAGTCGAACCTAGCCCAGTTATAATGTCTACTCTTGACAAATATCACCCCCCTCTACTAATTTCATATTGTTTAGAAACTGAAAACATTACTATTTGTGACGAAACACAATACTTCTTCAATTTTAGAAAGGCTAACTTTTCGGAACTTTCCAGTAGACTTATGTCTATTGATTTCAACACATTACTATCCAGTAGCAGTGTTGACGAAGACGTTTCTAAATTTTACATAATTATTTTCGATTTATTTTCCTCTCACGTTCCTCGCGAGCGACAGCGGTCCTCTAATACATCTCCGCCATGGTTCATTAAAGAACTTAAACATCTTAAAAATAAAAAGAATAAATTGTGGAAAAGTTACATGAGGGACAAAGACTTTATAAGTCACAACAATTTCCTCCCATCCTATAATGAGTTCAAAGAACTTTCCTCTACACTTTATGATGAGTATATTCAAAGCATGCGCGCGAAATTATTTCGTGACCCACGTATCTTTTTTAAGTTTATTAATATGAAGAAAAAACACAACTACACCAATACCATGAGGTACAAAGATTCTGCTAGTGATGATTCATCCGAAATTTGCAATATGTTTGTTTCATTTTTTGACAATGCATTTTCTTCGTCAAATTTCCTTCCTCGAAATGACAACTTTAGTCATATGAACGATTCTCATAATGTTTCATTCACTATCCCTACAATTGCGCAAGAGGATATACTCGATCATATTAACGGCCTTCCAAATGACTTCACAACGGGCCCTGATGGCATCCCTCCAGCTTTCTATAAGTCATGTTGCCATGCCCTTGCAGCTCCGCTGAGAATTATTTTCCAAAAGTCACTTAATAGTGGTTGTTTTCTGAGCTATGGAAAAATTCTTTTATCATACCTATACACAAAAAAGGTAGTAAAAGTGAAATTTCTATCTATAGGCCTATCGCAAAATTGTCTTGTATGCCTAAATTATTATTACTCTCAGCTATCAATTTCCTGCAAGAATTTGCTTTCTTCAAACCAGCATGGGTTTATTTTGGGCAGGTCTACAACCACTAACTTGTTGGAATTTGTCTCGGATACCATTGGCGGGTTTGCAAAAGGTTATCAGACAGATTGTATTTATACTGACAAGTTATCTCACTCCGTGATACTCTTTAAAATGGAAAAGTGTGGGTTTCCTCAAACTTTTCTTAAATGGACGAAGTCTTACTTAAATAAAAGAACTTATCAAGTCTTATTTCGACATTCTAGAGTCTTGAAGGCTTCATCCGGCGTACCTCAAGGAAGTCACCTGGGCCCGCTGTTTTTTATTCTGTCTATTGACGACATTGTATCTGTTATGAGACACTACAAAGTCTTGATTTATGCTGACGACATTAAACTTTTCGCTCAGATTAAATCTTGTGGTGATTGTGAACGGGTACAAGGTGACCTTCACAAATTTTCCGTTTGGTGCAAAAACAATGATTTGGCTCTCAATATCGACAAATGTGAGGTTATGACTTTCCACAGGAATCAGAAACCAATCACCTTTGATTATGTGCTCTCGGATTGCACGATTTGCCGCCGCGAGGGTGCTGTTTGTGACTTGGGTGTCAAATGTGACCACAGATTGAATTTTATCTCCCACATAAACTACATGGTATCAATGAGTAGTTCTATGCTGGGCTTTATCAAACGTTGGTCTCGAGAGTTCTCGAATCCTACCATAACATTACGTTTGTACACTTGCTTTGTGAGACCCCTCCTTGAATACGCTAGCCAGGTCTGGTCTCCATTTTACGGTACACACATCGATCGTATCGAGTCTGTTCAGCGGAACTTCCTGCGCTTCGCTCTGAGGCACCTACCCTGGAATAATACATTGATTCTTCCACCTTATGAGGACCGCTTGAAGCTTTTGAATATGCACTCGCTCGAAAAACGTCGCATGGTCGCCGATGTAATTTTTGTGCATCAACTCTTAAACGCGAATATTGATTCTCCCCTGCTATATAGTAAAATCTCTTTCCGTGATAGTGGGCACATTCTGAGAAGGTTACCTCTTTTGCATGTTAACTCCGCAAGATCCAACTTTAGCATGTATGAACCCATCAACCGCATGTGCATTGCTGTTAATATTAAGACTGAGCACTTTTTCGTTGACGTTTCCAAGCATGTTTTAAAAAAAAGTCTATATAATACTTAATTTCTGTTTCCATGCCGCATTGCATGTCTTTTGATCCGGTGTTTGGTCTATGTTTAGGGTAACATACTAATACTAACGCCGACTAAGTGATGAAACGCATGTATTGTTGACCGTTTATTTATTAAACGTGTCCATGCAGCGAGCTTGTGTTAAGCTGGCACTGATAGTCATTTTTCATTAATTTCACCTTTAAAAATTTCATTTACATTCTTAAAAGACTCCATAAGCTTATCTAATTTCTCATTCATGCATCTTAAATTTACTCTGCACTCATCACAAATAAACCACACATATTCTTTCGTATTTATTTCTTTTATTAAATATTCAGTCAGACCCGTGCATCTGACGTGATATACTCTCCCTCACTATCAGAATATTTAATTATAATTATTCTTAGATAATTTGCATCCGATTTATATTTCTGATGCACTTTCACATCTATTTATATTCATTTTTCAGAAAATAGTTATGCACCATAAATCAAAACATTTGAATGCTTAAATTTCACTAAATCAAATAAATTTTCGGTAGTTAAATTCACAGCGTGATCAGAAAATTAAGTATCTACATATATTTTTTCTATAGGGTAGCTAAACGTATCCCGAATCATGCAGAGTTCAACTCTAGTTGAACCCGAGTTAGTGCTCATGGAAGATTGGAAGCGGAGATAGTTAAGTTTTCGTTGAATCCATGCTAACTCCACGAAATCAGTCTAGTTTCATGTAAGCATTTCTTAGAGTAGCTGATACAACACTCATCTAAAGAAAATCCAGCTACTTTATACGAAATATTTCTGATTTCAATTCAGCCGCCCAATAAAACAGCATCGAGTTAACTCAGCCAGAATAATTAACTCAACTCTTCAACTCTGGCTCACGGAAACATGTACATGATGCATGCCAGATTTCTTACTAACACATTTACATGTATATGCACTTACATAACTCTTACATGACACTAATATGGGGAACTAACATTTTAAAATATTTTACAGTTTTCTTATGTAAGACTGACCAAAGCTTGATTTGAATTGTCCTGCGCCCCAAACTACTATGCATACAGATAAATGGTCTTGTGATAAACTTAAGACTGCTCTCTTATTTTTGCAACCGTAATCAAATTTGTATACCCTTTACAAAATTATTTAAAAATTTGTATCTTAACCAAAATGACTGCGATCCCCAAACAAAAACTCAGCTGAGTAATATTTGCATATGTAAAGATGCCATGGTGCGATTAATTCGGATAAGGTAAGGAGCAAAGTTAAAAATTACTGAAAGACTATTTTCCTCATATCTAGTCATTTTTCCATAAGTATCAATATATAGAACGTTTTAGAGAATCGGACCAGCACGCAAATATTCGTTTCTGTTTCATTACTTGGAAAATATTTCTCTACCATTTTGACGAAGTTATTCATACAGTAGAACAGTGTAGAACAAACTACTGAAAAGTGAATTTTAGAATTCAAATTAAAAAAAACTCGTATTGTTCCATAAATTAAACAGATGTTTTACCGGATTCATTCTAAGCAAAGAAGATTGCAGTATCGACCAGATTGAATTGTTTCATTAGGAAAATGGAAATTTCATCGAACAGCCAAAAAATAAGATAAACAAAAAAAACTTAAAACCCATCATCCACTTCTCCATCCAAAGCCCGCTCCCTGTGCCGCGATTTCGTACTCTAGGCTTTCACTTCATGTCTTTATGTGAGTGTTTGTGTGCGTGTATGAGCGTGCGTGCTTACATTCATATGCGTGGGAGAGTGTAGCTCTCTACGTCGACGGGTTCTCATGCAGTGCCCAAATATATAGTAAATCACGAAGTTTTGGTTTGACAACCCTACGAAGGAGGTTCCTAATTGGGCCCATTTTTGAACTCAATTTAATTTTTTTTAAGAAAGTCCCGTGTACAAAATTTCAGCCCTCTACGTCGACGAGTGAGGCAGTGTCCAAATATATAGTGAATAAATACCTTAAGTTTTGTATGGCAACACCAAAAAGTGGTTGCCATTTTTGAAATTGTATTTGCAATTTTCATGAAAACGTCGTGTACAAAATTTGAGCTCTCCACGTCAACGCGTTCTCGAACAGTTTCCAAATATATAGTGAAAAACCAATGTTTTGTATGGCAACATCAAAAAGAGGTTGCCCGATGCAGACCATTTTTGTAATTTTACTTACTATTCCTATGAAAACACAAAGTACCAAATTTTAGTTCTCCACGTCGACGCGTTCTTATGCAGTACCAAAATATATAGGTAAAAACTAAAGTTTTGTCGAAAGTGTTCTCGATTTAAGCCATTTCTGAACTTGTATTAGCAATTTACATGAAAACGCCGTGTACAAAATTTCAGCTCTCCACGTCGACGAGTTCTCAGACAGTTTCCATATATGTATATAGCGAAAAACACAAATTTTGTATGTCAAAAGAAGAGGTTACCCGATTTAGCCCATTTTTTAAAATTTTTTTGACTATTGCTATCTCTACGTGTACTCGTTGTCATGCAGTGTCCAAATATATACAAAAAACGAAATATTTGTACGGCAATCCTACGAAGGAGTTGCCAGATTTACGCCGCGCTCTCAGGCAGTTTTCTAGACCTGGACAACAGCGCCATCTATCGTGTCCAGAACGATAATATCTTTCAAGCTGGAACCAACCAAACATTCACAAAATTTCATTGAAATCGGTGGTTCGGTTTAGCGTGTACGAACACAGTCACACGGGATTTTTATATATTAAGATAGTTTATCAAATATCATTTTACTATTATTCTGTTTGTTGTGTGCTCAAATGAAATTGGATTGTTTTTTTGTGCAAAAATATTATTATTGAAAAGAATTTTCAAATTTATAAATTAACATGGTTTCTCCGGCCAAAAATTAAACTGACCCGATATATTTATAAACTACAAAAGGTAACCGATATCATTCATTCATATTGCGTTTCCTGATAAAATTGGAATGTTTCGGCTTTATTTCTACGCTAATTTTGATGTTGTATCTTTGGACAAATAAAAGCAAAGCTAAAACAAACAATTTCATTTTATTTATAAATAAAATGGGAATTAAAACTGTTTAAGTCCTATTTCCTACGGCTTTATTTTCGGTGCCTTGTTACCTATATGTGTAAGGGAGAGGCGACTCGTCTTAAGTGGCCACGGGTTGGGGCCTACTAAGAAGTTAAAAAAGTTCCTAATAAGAGAATCTCCGTAATATTTCAGAAATATGAAAATATATTCTCAGAAAAATTTTGTAAGACACCGTTACAAAACACAACTTTGCAGACAAATCTGAGATTGATGTTAGGAGGCGGAAACACGACGCGATTGATACTCTTTAGTAAAGTGTGTACAAAAGACGTCATACCCTCATAGTGCATTTCGAAGGATTAGCAATCCGAACTGAGTCACTGCAACCAACTATTTCTGTACACCATGCCTAGTAGCTGCAAATTGGCACAAGAAAAGCAGATTTGATGAGAAAACAAATGAGAAGGACAGAGCAAAATTTCTCGTTTTCTTGAAGAAAAGAAAAAGAGTTCTGGGGCCAGCCGTGTAGCGTAAAAAGACTTATTTTGAAAAGTTCAAGATTTATGCAAAGTTATAAAACTCTACGTATAAAGGACCATTCATATCTGCAGACACGTGCGTGTCGGACTCGGCAAATATTCTTCAATACTTTATATATAAGAGCTTTTATATTTTGATATAGATATAACATTAGTGTAACGCAACCGCACAGACACGTACAAATAACGGTCCGTTTTCGGATGACATTCCCGCGGAGAATATTTTGTCTGTGACGGTACGTGTTTTCATGCTTCCGTGTTCAGTGTGAATGTATTTTCCGCACGGAGCTGACATGTACTGTAAGATGGACAATGAGAAGTTAATAGAATTTGTGAGGGAGTGTCGCATTCTACAACAATGTGTCACTTCTGTGGGTTCCTGATCTTCATGGGGAATGAAAGGTCTGACCTTTCAGCTGGGCTGGCTCTGATTCTCCAGTCGTAGGCGTTGCCACCTCGAGTATCGGATGTTCATAGAAAGCATCAGCAGAGATGGGCGAACTTAAGTACTTGCAGGTGTACAAAAGAGTTTCTTGATGGGCCCAATGGGAATATCTCCGATTTTCTCATGGGGCTCGGAAAGAAACAATGTAGAACTGTGATTTGCATCATCAACGGCCACAGCTCATTTCACGCTCATCTAACAAGGACAGGTGTTGTTGACAGCCCTGAGTGTGTGTCCTGCCTGGAAGGGCAGCCTGAGACAACCGAACACGTTTTGTGTGCGTGTCCGGCCTTCCCCAGGAGTAGACTGGATACTCTAAGGTCTGCCATTCTACTATCTGTGGATGAGCTGAAAAATCTTCCTCACCAAGACCTGATGCACTGCATTAAGAGAAAAAGAAGGTTTTGGTGAATGGGCTTCTAGCAGGACAGCACAATGGGCAGTTATGGCGTCCGTGCTTGGGATGGGGTCTACTGTCCCCCTACCTTTAAAAGCCTTTAAAAAAAAAGTCCCATTCTACATAACTTGAACGACACAACACATAGCGACACCCAGCAAAAGATGCAGCGTGAAATAAAAAAGCAAGTAGCTGATAATTACACTTGATTACATTCTTGTTAGATCATATTTTACAGGATTGCTTCTGGAGAATACAATTACGTAGGGGTCTTCAACGCTTAGATTTAAATTTTTTAAGGTCTTGACATGATCCTTAACAAAATTATTAGAATGTATTAGCCTATGGATGTCATGTCTGTCCGCTGCCTTCTTTAGTACAGGCCATGACGTTTTAAAATGCATATGTATGAGAAACCTGTCGTTTGAAAACTTTTAATATTTTGGGAAAACAAACGCGTTTTATGTTTAAAAATTTATCCTGAACAAACCACGTTTCTGGTGACGATAGTTCTAACGACTATTTTTTAATCAAAATGCTTACTTTTAGGAAAATCACACACCACATTTGAGCACTTTCAATCCTAATAGAAGAAGAAGGGTAGACCCAGTGCTTTAAGTTTGGCGAGAAGGGCTAGATTTCAGACTATATCAAAGGCCTTTGAAATATATAGGACAACGATTTTGAACTCATCAAAATTGTGAAGATAACGGTTCTACGTTCTGTAAGAAAACTCAGCAGGTCTTCAGATGAACGCCCAACCTGGAACCCATATTGGTTATCGTTGATGAGTTTATTGGTTTCTAGATACTTCATTAATTTTGAGTTAATGGTAAATTTAAAGACCTTTGAAAGAATCTAAATGATTGCAATTGGTCTATAATTTGACGGATCGCTACCCTCTTCCTTCTTGGCAGTAGGCTGAACTTGAACCAATCAGTTGAAAATGATCCTGTCGAATAAGACAAGTAGAATAGTTTGCGCAGATGTTTAGCCAATGATGTGGCACAGCTTTTAATTAACAGGAGTGAGAAACCATCAGGACCTGCAGTTTTAGAGACTTTGATCCCTTTAAAGACCTTGGACACATGTCGTACGGATGTGTATTGGCTCTTGTACACGACCACACGTGAGATGCAGAGTAGGTGTCTGTGAAGTGTGTGGAAGACGATAATTTGAAGCGAATCTAGCAGCCAAAATATTAGCTTTATCCGGAGAGCTAACAGCTACTTCACCATATGCTATAGAGGAACTGGTGAAGTTGTTCCTAATGGTTTTGTTCAGGGACCAGAAACCTTTGCCACCTTTGCGGCTTGACAAATCTTTGTCAACATTCTGGTCAAAAAGAAATTTTTCTGTCTGGATAATGGACTTACAGGTGTTTCGTGCAGTCTTGTACAATTGTTTCATTTCTGGACATGGATGCAATTGATAGGCGCGAAAAAGAGACTCTTTCGCTTTTAAAGATTGGTTTCACTTATCGTTAAACCAAGAGCGACATTGCTGTTTTTGAAATCTGCTGTAAGAATACGGAAAGTATTCACGCATGCCAACAACAAATTCTAACAGCCCTCGAAGAAAAAGAGACCAACCAAGCAATTTCTCTAAGATACTGATTGAGACTTTCCTAATTAACATTTTTATAGTGCCAGAGAACCGAACCCTATTGTAGGTGGAGAAGTAGGGCGGCACAGATTTGATTATGCAATATATATGAGTACTTCACTTTATCCCCTCATCTAAGATAAGATATTTAATTTCTTTTGCTTTCTGCAAATTCACAGAGCAAACCTTAATTCGAGGGTCCATATCCGCTAGTTGAATTGGCGAATTATCATGAAATTTGTCTTTCTTTCATTTAATGATAATTTGCAAAGTTGTGATTACCTCTCTTTAGTCCTGCGCTCTGCATGTTATTAATGTATAACAAATAAAATTCTGACTCAATATGGGCCCTTTCTGTACACCCGTGTTGGGATGATTTTTGTTCCCATTGTTTTTCTTTTGGATTCTAATTGTATTAATTTCAATAATTATTGTTTTGTGATCTGATATGAAGTTTGATTTCATATTTATATCCATACGATATATGCCACATAAGTCTGTAAATGCATGGTCAATTGTTGTAGCAGTAGTTTCCGTAGATCGACCTATTAAGATTTCAGTATCAATTTGATTTAAAATTCTAAAGTTAGTCATAGTTAATAAGTTTATGAACATACAACAAAATTGTTGGAGGACACCAAACTTCTCGTATAACCGCCAAAAAAATTTCAAAAGATAAATATGATGTGACTATCGTAATCTAATCGCAATGTATTTAATCAAAAAAGATCTTTTCGTAGATAAGCGCGTTGCATTTGGCCAAAGCTAATGCATTCTAATCACAGTTCGGTTATTAGGGTTGCGTACTTTTTATTTCTGTACACTGTTTTAAATTTTATTAGTATAGTTGCCAATTTAGTTACATTACATAGTAAAATAATTTTCACTAAAATTACAAACATTCGAGCGGTCTTTTAGTGAGTGTGCCTACTCTTGTTAACAGAATTTGTTCGTTGTGGTTGGAATCAGGCTCTTAGAATCATAAGTCAAGGTGTTACCCATTACACCAACGACACGCCCCAAATGCGGAACTGCATTCTGCTGCGAATCTTTGTAATGTCAATTGGTAGTCCAGCATTTGCGTTGGCATATGATTCTATGAGATTGTATGGTGTTGTTATGTCAAAGGGTCAGCAATAGTGAGACGATGAATCAATTCTTTGTAGAAAAAGTGTCTTATTTGATTGTGAGTAAGACGAGCAACGAAAGTATACACGCCCTTCAGTGAAGCTATCGTATAGACCTACATTGTGAAAAACTCTACGGGTTTTAACTTTATTTTGTAGGGACTTTCGAACCGATGTAGCTCTTTGCATATTTGTCACCACTAGGAACTTAAGAGCGATTAGGTCTAATTCGTGAATATAATACTATACACGTACAGTTCTTTTTTATATTACATACAATCCATGCAGTGGTCCCAGCTAATACACCATTTGATATCATTATCTGCTAATTATATAAAAAAAAAATCCGAATTCTGCTCATGTGCTCGTACTAACTAGGCTTGCAGTGCCAGTTTTTCATGTCTAATAATTTTACCTGTGGGATTAACGTTTTTGGAGGTCCCGGACAAGTAACGTTTTGTGAAAATCGGATTTGTATAAACATCCCCAGCGAAATTTGAACCATCATATGTATTATTCTTCTTATACTTTAACAACTGGACACAAACATCTTGTCCGATTCTCTACTTAACTTTTTCATTGGTGTGCATATGTGTTATGGCGATGAACCACGATGCTATGGAGTGGGTGGCGGTAGGTGCGCAAACTGCTTAAGCGCGAATGCTTTGAAAAGTATTAGGAAATAGTATTAGTTAAGTAACTTGCTATTTGTTTTTAAGATTTTCTACTCAAACTCTAATTTAAATTTACTTTCTAGCTCTTTGAAATGGTGAACGTAATTTGTTTGACTGAAACCAATAATTCGTCTGAAGAATAGAATCAAATAGCACAAAACTAACGGCGTAGTGCTCTTTACAACACTATGCAAGCAACTGCTTTTGGTTGCTTATTCTCCGACTTTTATGAAGATCAGAGAATTATTTAGTTGTATACACCGGAATACTTTAAGATGACACACAATTTAGCAGCGTAAGTGTACAATTTCGAAATCGTGTCAATGATGTTTGCAATGCTTTTTTCCTTAACAGAAAATTAATGAAATATCCGACAGCTATAGGTCGAATGGCAATTGTAATCATAAACAACGTTTACTGTATTCCAACTTATGTTGTCTGGATGACAATGCTTATGCCTTTGAAATGCATTCAACCGGAAATTTATTATAAAATTGAAGGATTATTTTTCCATTGGCTTCTGGCGATTGTGTCTATGTGGTCTTATTCTGCAGGATATGATAGTATGGCGCTTCTTTTAGTTTCTGTTTTGAATATATTTCTCATTTAGGAAATCTTTTGTATTTGCAGTAGTGGAAGTAGGAGACGATATAAATGAATGTAGAAATAAGCGCACACTTGTGATAGCTAATCATCAGAGCACGGCAGATGTGCCTCTCTTGATGGCGAATTTTAACACTAAGGACAATGTTTTGCCTAACATCATGTGGATCATGGACAGACTATTTAAGTACACAAACTTTGGAATTGTTAGTATTATACATCAAGACTTTTTCATAAAATCGGTGAGTGTTGAAATCGCATTTATTAACAGAGAAGTATTTGTGTTGACATATTTCTTGGCATGTTTTAATAGGGGCGAACCAACCGTGATGATTCCATAGCAGCTTTAAAGAAGCATATAGAATCGTCGTATTTAACAAGAAATCGCAAATGGATGGTGTTATTCCCAGAAGGTGGATTTTTAAGAAAAAGACGAGAAGTAAGCAAAAAGTTCGCCGAAAAGAATAATCTCCCGCCTCTGGAAAATGTAACAATTCCTCGGGTTGGGGCCTTAAAAGCCATAGTTGAAGCTATGTGTATTGAGACACACGAAAATCAAGACATAAGTGATAGTAGGCAGCATTCGGGACGAAAGGTGGAAAACAACAGCTCTCAACTTATACCTAACGGTGATTATTTTGAAGATAAAGTCAATTTAAATTCTACTAATAAAACAAAACCAGAATGCTTGCTTGAATATGTCTTGGATATTACTATTGCCTATCCGAACGGAAAACCTCTTGATCTTCCAAATATTCTGCACGGCTGGAGAGATCCATGTAAAACGTATATGCTCTACAGATTGTACAAAATGGACGAGGTAAGTCCTTAGAGCAAACTCATTTTGATTGTAGTCCGTTATTTTAATTTATAAGAGCATGTTATGATATTCTGGTGAGCTAATATTTTCATTCCTTTTCCTTTAGCAATAATTTTTAAATTTCATTATTCCCGTGCGACGAATGACTGATAGATTTGATCTTATTGAGAATTGGAGTTATATTAGATTATATTAGTAGTTAATCTGAACTTTGCAAACTTTAAAAAATCATAAATTTTTTTTGGCTCTTGCTATTGTGTCAAAAACAGATGGGGCCTTATATTACGCTTATACCTATCAAGACCGTAGCTAATATGATACTAGACACCAATTTAGATTAAGTTCTCGATTCTGTCGAAGATATTAATTAAAACTGGCATTGTTTTTTTTTGCGTTGGAAAAATTGCATTTGTAATGAAAAGTTCAAAGCTAATGATTAAAATTTATTGACCTTTTTGCGGTGTAATATATATACGCCAATGCAATGGATGTCGGAAGACTTAAAATGGTAGATAGTCAAGCAAAGACTAAGCACGTTCGCGGACGGCTACTGCATATGCAGTATTTTCATATAGCTCTGGTGGGTCACCACTTCATATGCAGTACATTTTTTTTTTTATAATTTGAATAATCAAAACAATGGAAAAACTTATAGGTAAAATTGGCAGTGTGATCTACGTTCACCATACATACAAGAATCGGACTGCTGTCGTTCTATTGTCAATATTGGTATCACTAAATGGGTCATCCTACACGAGTAATCTTGATGCAGTATGCAAACCGGTTTTCTAGGGAGAACAGGTAAAAGAAGCAAAGAAATATCTATCCAAAATGTATAGAAATTACTTTGCTTCTTTTAGCTCTTCCCTAGAAAACCTGTTTGCATACTGCATCAAGAATACTCGTGTGGGATGGAAAAATCACTGTACTCCGCGCCACGAAAACTGAACGACACAGTGAGCGTCACTACTGCATGCGCAGTATTATTTTATTCAAGCTTTCATACTACGATTTAAAAGGTATTATTCTACGTAAACATGCTCTATGACAGTTTTATAGTGAATGTAAAACGATTTCGGTGCAAAAAGGAATAAGCTCATGTAAATATTGTAATTTGTAACCTCATTATTGTTTTGCTATTAATGTAAACCTTATAGCATCAAGAAATGGATTTATTCAAGAGACAATATTGCGCAATTTTAATGTGAATCCTGATATTAACGGTAAAAACGTGGGCAAAGTTTAATCATTTGTAGAAGAGTTCAAGAGGAGCAGCCGAATGGCGCACGCTCCGAAGAGAGTCTTATCACTAGATGGAAGATTACATTTCAAGCAATACATAAAAAATAAAAAATGTAAATACCGAATAAAGTTTTTTGAACTATGCGGTCCGGATTGGTATATCTTCAACTTAGAAATATATGGTGGCAAAGAACCTAATAAACTTTGTATATCAAAAACTGAATCGTTAGTCATGCGTTTAATACAACCATATTTGGGAAAGGGACATTTTCTATTATGAACAACTACTACAATAGTGTGTCTCACTATCTAATTTACTGCTGGCAAACAAGACCCATTCAGTGGGAATACTTCGTAGTAATAGAAAAGAAAATCCAAAAGCTGTAATAGACAAGGAATTAAAAACAGGAGAACACGTATGGGCTCGTAAGCGTGGCATTTACATATCAAAGAAAGACAAACGTGAAGTACTCTGTATTAACACCGCTCACCATCCAGAAATGATTGAAACATCAACAAACATGGAATGATGAAACAAAAGCATATGGAAATTCAAGACTATAACTTAAATATGTTTGGTGTTGAAAGAGCTGACCAGTTCGTGTCGTACTATTCTTGTCCTCGGAAAACAGTGCGCTGGTATAAAAAGTGATTTTTCACTGGATTTGGCTACGTTTAATGCTTACTTTCTTTCTTTCTTTCTTTCTTCTTCTTGGTTTTGGAGATAGAAAACTTTGGGCTCCACTAATTGGGAGCTGGAGTTTCCTCTCCCTGGCTCGACCCTATGAGGTATAACGCCAAAAAGTGGGATGATAGTTGTAGTTGAGGGACCAATTAAAGTTTTCACACAATGTGAGGTTATGTATATGACGCCACGCGCCCGTATTTATTAATATATAGTTGTAATTTTTTCTTAAAAAAAGTTAGGTAATATATTTAAATCTTTTAGAATATTATTTGTTTTGTTTATATGTTAGCTCCATTTTGGAGTGTTTAAACAAGTTTCCACATTAATGAGGTTATCGACGCCACGCGTCCGTACTAATTTGTATTATAGTTGTTTTTAGAAAAATTAATTTATGTAATTAGAACTTTTAGGAAAATTAGATGTATAAGTATATATTAGTTGTTATTATTATTAGTTTATTTGGTTTACTGTTTAGTTAATTTGTTAGCTCCATTTTGGAGTGATTAAAACATGATTAAACTTGTTCACTATAGTGGTAGGCTCTATTTTGAAGTAATAAAATTTTAATGAGTTGTTACCAGCTCGAAGGCTGGGACCGAAGTGCTTACTTTATTTATAAGGAAAACCTAGCACCAAAAATGTCATATCTAGATTTTCGTAGCTCTGTTATTAAGTCTATGATCCCCAGATAACATTAAGGAGATGATTGAACCACCACAGGAAAACCGTCCCGTCTTAGCATCTAATGATGAAATAGATCAGCATTATTTGGAAAAGATACCAGTACCAACTTCTTGCAAAAGAAAATCTTATTTTTAAAATTATTAATTTAATTAATTAATTAATTTTATTGACCTATAAATTGACAATGTTTCTTATATACTATAGTACTAATCTATATGATTAAAGCTTAATTGACAATGTTTCTTATATACTATAGTACTAATCTATATGATTAAAGCTTAATTAGACAGGGCAATATTTCTAGCCGTATTCCCTAATCTAGAAATGATTATTTATTTGTTAGTAAACTAATTATATGTGAATGCCTGTGGCTTATATTAAAATAATTTGTACCGAGAAAAATGGTCATAAAAAAAACTCGATAAACTTAACTTAACCTAGGCGGGGGAGCAACACTTTTTTTATATATATACTTAGTAGTAGTAGGTAGTAGTTCGGAATGGGAACTGAGTAGACGTGTTATATATCGCTCCCGCAATTTTTGCCGATTTGGCTGATTTAATGCAAAAGTCGCTATTTTATTTTCCGCGCTAAGTTTCAAAGGTGTTTTAGTGTATATTGATATAAAACGCGCGCTGAAATCCGATTTATTTTCTTTTTTAAATAAAATTTTATTTTCTGCCACCATTATAATCATGACGGGCAGACCTACCAAAAATTCATCTAAGCAGCAACAAGTGCAGAGCTGCAGCACACCCACATCTTTGTGTCCCCCACAATACACCGCCGATGGACTATCCAGTGCAGCTGTAGGCGCTGACACACTTAGAAACATGGAAGATAGAATTATCAAGCGTATAATGGACATCATTAGTGAGAATGTCCACTCTCTACGGCAGGAAATATACAAATTCAATAGCACTCTTGATGCTGTGACTGCTGACGTCAATTCGCTCAGAGGAGAAGTGCAACAATCTCAGCTTAAATGTAATTCTATTGAAGCTGCAATTGATGACGTTCAGCGGATTCGACGGCTTAGTGATGCTGTAATCAGGGGAATACCATTTGTAAACAACTTAGTGCCGCTAGACATCACTGAACGCATTTCAGGCGTAATCGGGCATTCGTTGTCTCCACATATAGATGCCTTCTGGGTTAAACAAAAAAATAATTCTTCATCCGTACATGGCAATCAAGGTATCAACAACAATATTATAATCCGTTTCTCTTGTATGAATGAGCAAAGGGCCTTTTTCAAGCTACTCAAAACGCATGGGAAACTCAAATTGAACGAGATCAATTGTGGCTTTAACTCCGACAGTGCAATAAACATAAGTGAAAGCCTTTCGCCAGGAAATAACTCCATTCTGAAACTCGGTCTACGGTTGCGTAGCCAAGGAAAATTGTCATCAGTTTTCACGCGAAACGGGTTTGTTTTCGCCAAAATAAATAAAGATGAACCGACCTTGAAAATAACTAAACAGGATCAGCTAACTTCCGTTATATAAGTGAAGTCTCTAAATTTTGCGGAGAGATATGTATATGCTATGTACATTTACCTAAATATAATTACGACGGATACGTTAGAATTGCATTGTTTACTTAATTTAATGTGCCAGTCTAGTATAAGATTGATAGATCTAATAGTTAAACATTGTATTCTCTTGAATAATTTTGAATTTATTTTATTTTTAAGTCTAATATATAGCTTTGAATTTGAATTTATATTATACCTTAATCTTCTGTATCTTCTTGAATTTATTTTATTTATGTTGATGTACTTTGAACTGACATTATTTCTTAATATTTTATACCTATTTGAATTTACGTCATTATATGATGTGTTGACTTCTTATATGATCTATGAAACTGTTTCTGCCAGATTGCTTTATTTCCAGGTAAATTTAATGAGGCGTGAGTTATGTGAGCTGGGTGTACTTTATTTCTTAAGAGATTATGTCGTCCGGCAATGACACTACATCTCTGCAGAGAGTGAGGGCGCTCCTGAATATACTCAGTACGCAGCATAGTGGACTTAACGTCTGTCATCTTAATGCTAGAAGTATTCGTCACAAGATCGATATATTAGAAGAGTTATTTGGGGGGTCTAAAATACACGCATTGCTTGTCTCAGAAACTTGGTTGAATCCAAATATCAGTTCAAACTATATCTCGATTAGTGGATATAATATTTTCCGTTGCGACCGGCTAGGTCGCAGGGGAGGTGGCGTGGCCATCTATGTGAAACAGACACTGACATCGAAATTAATTTGTGTATCGGACCCAGAGGATGTACTCGAGTACGTTTGCGTTGAAATCACGGCGGACTATTCCAAATGCATCTTAGTGGCAGTTTCCTGCCCTCCCACTGCTTTTGACGTCGAAATGGCTTCACGTTTACAAAATACACTTACTGCAATTAACTGCTTCTCTACAATACCTTTACGATAAATATGTCCCAATTCGAACACGTACCTTGCATCCCTGCGGCTCTCCGTGGTTCACGGATGAAATCCGAAGAATGATTGCAGAGAGGGAATTTCTTTATCAGAGATTCAAACGTACCAAATCCAACGTTGATCTGAATCGTTATCGGATCATCCGGAATAGAGTAACTGTGGTCATTCGCGCAGCCAAGCGCCGGTATTATGGCTCACAACTTAACCCCAATCAACACCCAAGGAAACTATGGAGGAATTTACTGAATTTGGGAATATATGGCAGAGATCAGCCCAAGTGCAACCTGGATCCTGATAATTTAAATAGGTTTTTCACTTCAATCCAAAGTCAAGTTGCTGCCACAATGCAACAGTTACCTGATCTTGTGCCGCTAAGTCAAATCAACACGCATAATTCTGAATTTGCTTTTAGGTGCGTAGAAGCAGACGAGGTTATATATGCGATTAATAGCATTAAATCTTCAGCCACAGGGCCAGACAATATCTCTCCACGATTCGTAAAAATAATTTTACCGCATATCGTCCACATTCTCGTCCATATATTTAATGCTTGCCTCACTACTTCTCACTTTCCCTTAATGTGGAAAAAAGCGAATGTCTTGCCTATCCCTAAGACTCTTAAGTCCTCCGAACTGGCTGATTATAGACCCATTAGCTTGCTCTGCTTCTTTGGTAAGGTTCTCGAAAAGCTGATGCACGTTCAAATGGCATCTTATCTAAAACAAAACGACCTCTTATCACGTTGGCAGTCAGGCTTTAGAGCGCGTCATAGTTCCGAAACTGCTTTACTTAAGTAGTATCTGACATAACTGACTCGATTGACAACGATCACATAGCAATTTTAGTTCTTCTGGACTTCAGCAAGGCCTTTGATTCAGTGAATCACAAGCTGCTTAGTAAGCTCCAGCAATATTTCGGTTTTTCAAGCACATCAGTTAATTTCATCAAAAGCTTTCTTGGGCATCGCAGTTAAACAGTAAAAGTGAATAACACCACTTCGTCACCACTTTTCCTTAGCAGCGGGATCCCCCAGGGATCAATATTAGGTCCGCTTCTCTTTTGTTGCTACATCAATGATCTCCCAATGACGTTACAGGATTCAAAAGTCCACCTTTACGCTGATGACGTGCAGATATATTTTGACCGACCAATAGGGCTTATCGAGGACTGCGATGATTTGCAAAGAATATTTGACTGGGCGAACCGTAACTACCTAACGCTAAATCCGCTCAAGTCAAACTGTATAGCATTTTACAGGAGAAATCTAGATCCTAGTGAATTGCCTCCGATAACGATCAACAGTACTACTATACCATACTCAAACTCAGTTAAAAATTCAGGCATAGAAATAAATCAGCGGCTTACATGCTGCAACCACGTCTCCTCTGTTCTAGGAAAAGTGTATGGATGCTTTCGTCAGTTAAGAACGTCCGCTAGCATACTATCGACACATATGCGTAAGAAACTCGCTAAATCTTTGGTATTACCTCACTTAACTTTTGGCAGTTTAATTTTTTCCAAACTCGATTCTGCTGGTTGCCAAAGAAAGTTAAATGTCGCTTTCAACGATACTATCAGATTTATTCACGGGTTGCGTAGATTTGATCATATCTCCCCTTATGTTGAATCCTTTGTGGGATGTTACTTGAAGAACACTTGTCACGAAGGCGCTTACTATTAATGTATTCTCTAATCCACGTAAAGGAGCCAAGTTATTTACTTGATCGAATACAATTTTTAGGATCGGCTCGGCATCGAAACATTCTTTTGCCAAGCTTCAGAACTTTATCAGGTGAGCGCTCTTACTTTGTGCACGTATTCCGCTGCTGGAATTCTCTAGCGCCCAATATTCAGTGCGCGGGATCTCAGCACACATTTAAAAGGTTGCTGACAACAGCTCACATAACTTAAATTCGCAAACTAATAGTTTATTCATTTCACTGGCAGAATATGCTTTAGGTCTGATATACTCAATATTTATGTAGACTTTATAGGTGTACAGTTAGTTAATTAAATTCAAATGTATGTTTATATATCTCTCGTTAACAAATAAATTTTCCCTATCGATTAAGTACGTACAATTATAAGATTTGTAATCTTGTGTACTAATTAACCAGTAAAAATAAATAAATATATATAACATGTCATGTGTTAGTTGTATACATAAATAGCTGTTTAAATTTGCATGAAATTCTGGTTTTAAATATATTAAGGCTGAATAAATTTGTAAGCATTTTGTTCCCTCTTTTTATTTTCCACTGTTTTTATGATATTGATTTGAAACCTTTGGCAAAATATTAGAAACTCTTCAGTTCAAATGCTACCGGGCCTAGATTTTTGAAAAAGATGTTGCGTTCTTTAAAAAAAATCAAAATCCTCAAAAAACCGTGTTATTTTCCTCGCCCCTCCAAAAATAACTTTTTCATGTACACACCCATGTTTATTATTTTTCGTACATAGGTTTTCCAAACATATTTGTTTTTTCAATTAATATTTTTCATGTTATAATTACTTTCGTAACTTGAATAAAATTTGTTGTTACACGATTATTTTAACACGATAATGAAGATTGAGGTGATTCTATTCAGTGGCCCAAAAACTGGATTAATTCCGAAAGTAGTTTATTTTATAAAAATCATTTTGCAAATGATAAAAAGCGAATGATAAAATTGGTTTTTAATCATTTTAATTCTCAAAAGCTTTC
Source organism: Dioctria linearis (assembly GCA_963930735.1). NCBI lineage: Eukaryota > Metazoa > Arthropoda > Insecta > Diptera > Asilidae > Dioctria > Dioctria linearis. Next base: position 136,066,129 of record OZ005742.1, on the reverse strand, counting down.
CGAGATGACCAGCTCCAGTACAAAATTTCAAACAAATTTTGCTTATGTGCCTCTAAAAATGATTATCTATCCTACACGTATGTATATAATGTATATTTACGGCGCGTCACAGCGCAAGCGCAGCCCGTCTGCTGTTAGCTGTGTGTGCAACTTTATTGTTGGAGTGGATTAGGAATTCAATGAGAGATAAGGGAGAATATTTGTTAATATTTTTCGTTTATGGCTTAGTTAAAAAGAGACGAAAGAAATTTACTTAGAATATAAGCCGAGGGAAAATTATTTGGAAATTTTTATCTTTTCACATTTTTTTTGCATATTTGTTTGAGATTGGAAATTTGTTTTGTAATCCATGCTAATACTCGGTTTTTTCGCTCTAGGTGTATTGGGAAAATAATTAAAGTTATCAATTGGGTACATTCTGTATGGACATATGTGCATAATTTTGAATAGTACTTTAGTTTACGAGTATTATTGCTGATTTTATTAGCTTGGGAAAATCTTTTGTTTCTAGGAAACATACTGCATTGGAATGGACAATTACGAATGGATTTGTTTTAACATTTTTTGGACTAGAAAAGGTTTGTTCGAATTGAAAACAATCCATCTAATTAAGATTACCTTTTAATCAAAATTACTTTTAATTAATATACAAATTCAAAAAAAAAAAAAAAAACAAAAAAAAATGCGTATATATTTCTAAGAAAATATGGCAAATATTTAATCTAATTTGTTTGAGCCGTTGGGTATATATGCACATATGTACTGTATATAGAAGACAAAAAATGCTATATAAAGATCCCAAAGTCTGTATGGAGAGCAATAACAAAATTACAAAAACAGTTAATGCAATTAAATTCCGAAGACAAACAACAATGGTACTATACCTGTCGGCCTAAATATAGCAGAATTGTTTTCTAGGGGAAAATATGGAAGAAAAAAGTTGTTTGCTATGTCAATTTATCATTTTTTTTTTTTTTTTATATTATTAAGCCAAGCTCAGGGGATACCCTACGATTCAAAGCACAGCATGGCAGGAAGGAGATAGGGAAAGGATTAGGGGATATGAGGAGAGCGGCGGAGGTGCCGATGTATGTCGCCCTTAAACTTCCGCAGATTGTATGCCGGAGGAAAAACAAGATGGTAAGCTGTTCCACATTCGCACTGTTCGGGATAAAAAAGCATCACGGAATTTTACTGTACGGCCGAAAGTAATTTGAAGGGTTAAAGGATGTGCTCGGTTTGCAGCGCGAGTATTGCGGAATCATTCTACAAGGGATTAGACTAGATATTTCATCAGAACATTGATTATGTACTGCTGATAGAACAAGGTATATATATATAGCTTCTGTGTGTTGCACTAAATCGAAAGCTTTGTACGACAGCTCACGCTACTACTATATAGTTAAATGGAAGATCGCAATTGAGAGCTTTATTTTCTGCCATTCAGCCTTAAGAGGTATCAGTACCAAGTTTTGCAAGTTTTATACATTTTTCAATGCTAATTTCTGGCAAACTATTTGTAGCAGAATAATGACTTATATCTTAAATTAAAGGTAACAAAGAGGTCTACTAATTAACGTCGAGAAAAATAAAAAAAAGTGTATTGGAATGAAACTTGTAAAAATGGTAAAAATTGAAGTTTTTCAAATCAAATTCCTGTTGGTAGGTATTCTCATTTCTTTAGATTGTGACTATTTTGGAAAGATAAAGCCTAGATCTAGCAAATAACGTCGAGTTTATTAATTTTTAGTTTCGCTTTTTTAATTATTTGACTCTAATAGTACTTGTTTTTTCTCCCGATATTTCACCGACGAGAAATTGCAATATTTCGGTGAAAGTTGTTGAAATACAAAGCAAAATAGTATATTTAACAATTATGTGCAATAAAAATTTATTACAGTTAATTATCGTTAAAAATTTTCAAATTATTTAAACTGCAAATACTCATTTTTCGTCGTAAATTGTATAATTTTGTCGCATGTTGGGTTTCTGTTTTGTACGCTAGATGTCTCTAATGCGGTCTGTGGTCTATGTCTAGACTAATTTTATACGAATTTTCTCACTTTCAAGATACAAACCTATGTACAATAAATTTTATTGCCTACAGGTTCGCTGATATCTAAATTGAAATTTTTGCTGAGTACTGACTCCTCTTAAGTAATTTCTTTAAGTCTAAAAATAAAATCATTGATAGGTATACCTATACATTATTATTTATTAAGAAAGTACCAAATCAGCAATAAGTGTCGTTTTTATATTAGTTCTACTGTGCTATGTTATATACAAAGTGATTGAGATTTGCAGTGGATGGCTTATGGAAATCTCTTAGTTCACTTGTGTCGTTGTATAATGTATTTTGGTTGTCCAGATGTTTAATGTAGTACGGTATTTTGTATCTGTTCTTTCGTCGTTCAAATAGTCTGGTGGAAAGTTGGTGCAGTCATTGATTAGTGGGTTTCTGTAAAGACTAGTCTGTTGTAGAAGTTCAGCGTTTGTTTAATTATTTCCTTGTCGATTCTTACAATATTAGATTTCTTATAGAGCGTCTTATTGCTAATGTATTTATAGTCGTTCGGCTTTCTAGAGTCCTGTGCATCTTCTTATGGTGGCTCTTTCGAATTTCCTTAGGCGTTCCATTTGATGGGAGGAGAGGTCGGTCAAAATTGGGCAGGCGTATATTAGTATGGGACATATAAGTTGCTTATAGCAGAGGATTTTATTTTTTAAAATTTAATATAGCCTTGGAATTTAGAAGCGGTCTGAGGATATGGTATGCTATAGTGGCTCTTTGCAGTATATAATCAATATGTCTGAATGGTTTCAGGTCAGAGGTAAACGTAAGGTCTAGGTATTTAACCATGTGTTTTTTGGCTATAGGTGTATTGTTTATCCGAAGACTTATTGATTCTAGGAGTCTTTTCTGGCTTGGTCTGATTGATTTATTGCCTGTGAAAGCAATTGCTTTCACATTTTTTTGGCATTTACTATGTGACAAAAACTGTATGGCTGTAGTTATGTAGCTATTTAGGTTGCGTAGCTCTTATTATGTCCTTTGAGGAGATGTAGATTAGAATATCGTCTGCATAGAAAATTGTTTTTAGGTTCGCGGATATTGGGCTTGGTTGTGTGACTGGGAAGTCTGACGTGTATATATTGTATAGAATGGGTGAGATGATAGCTCCTTCGGCAAGGCCACTAGTGGGGGATATACAGTTCTCTAATTTCACTTGGAATGCTCTTTCGGTAAAAAAGTTGTATGTTAATTTGCAGATCAAGGGGGGAAAGCGAAGGCTCGTGCAAATTTTGTGTATTAATCTTTCGGCCCATACTGTGTCGAAGGCTTTCTCTATGTCGAGCAGGCAAGCAATTGTGGGTGTTTTCTGGTTATGCTATGGGCAATATCTGTTTTGAGTTTGAAGAGGACGTGGGTGAAGTGAGCTTTTTTGAATCCGAACTGGTTGTGAGGAATTATATTATGGTCCTCAGCGTGAGAAAGTATGTTCTCCTTTAAGCAACATTCGAAAAGTTTTCCGATACAGGGGAGGTGTGAGATTGGGGGTTTCTTATTTCTAAGGATGAGTATGATGTACGCTGATTTCTACGACTTCACTTTATTTTTTGTTTTTGCGAGTTTTAATGTATGCCGCTACCTGCGTTTTATTTATTAGTAAATTTAATTATACTACTGGGATTGTTAGATAAGGCATTTACTTGTCGACTTCTGCGTTGGTGATGGGCTGGAGTACTGTTGTTGAAGGTAGTAATCGGCCTATAATTGTGTTTGAATTGGAGATTGCTGTTGAGAAATCGTCTTGGTATAGTGCAGCGTTAGCCATAGTTGCGGAATGAAATATGTTTGTTCTCTGTTATGGTAAGTATGTTAGAGAGTGACTTGACTTGTACGTGAAGTCCAGACTACCGGCATGAGCTGACAGATCACTCGGTGGACAGCGTTGACTGCAGGGCGGCACGCTAGCTAGCCTCGGCTATTGGCGGAGAGTGTGGGGAGGTTCCACGAAAACCTGCCGCTGCCACCAGCCATATACAAATAAAATCGTGCCTGACAAACAAAAGGCCGGTGCACACATTCGGTCCTGAAGGGACCCTTACATCACCTACCTACATCCATTGGGAAGGCGCAGATGTTTGGCCTTCTCTGCTTGCCCCAACCACCCAACTGACTCTGAGGGCAGATAATTTCCAGAGTCCCTGTGCTGACCTGAAAAAAGAATAATAGCGGACCTAGACGACCTTCACACTAAGAGGGCTCCGGGAGAGTGAAAGGAGGTAAATTAACAAAACTCAGGTTCTCATCACGTTATAAAAGTTCATTTCTCCAAATCATCATATAGTGTCTAAGTATTATACTAGTATGTCAACAAAGCAAAAACGTTAAGGTTCAAGAAAAATTCAAATCGTTATATCTTAGTTAAATATACTCCTATACTAGTATGTCAACAAAGCAAGAACAGGTAGGTTCAAGAAAAGTTCAAATCATATTTTAATATATTCCTATACTAGTATGTCAATAAAGCAAGAACATGAAGGTTCAAGACATATTTCAAATCGTTATTTTGTGTGTAAATATAATCTTATTGTAATATATAATAAAATTTTTTTTAAGAAAAGTACTTCAAATGTTATCATGACACGCAAATGCACCTATTGTGCTGTGGTGGCAAATAAACAAGGTTACAAAAAAAAAATTGGTTCATCACTTACGTGTTTTACTAGTGAAGGATGAGATGTTCCACGATGCCACTCGATTCTAGCTTAAAAGTTGTAAAATTAACAGTTTATTACTACGCTAGCAGACTAGCCCTTTGACTAGCTTTCGTGAAGAAGACGAGACTTTTTTGACATTCCTTCACATTGATGATTTGTTGACAATTTGCATCTATTTCTATGAAATATAATTCTTCACAACTATAGCTCGCAAATATTTTAAGACGTCATTTGGATTGTGAGCAGTAAGATCTTTTATTCAATTCTATTGGATCCTGCAGACATAATCCCCTTGTATTAGATGCTTTTATATGTTCACTCGATGTTGTGGATTTACAGAATGTAGAGTATCTTATTGTCAATTGATTATTTAATAAATATTTGTGAAAATCGTTTGTTCTGTTTTTATCGTGCCAAGAAGTGGAGACATTATTGAAATTCTTTTATCATATGATATATGTATTAGTAGCTACAAATTTCAAGCACTTTCTGATATGATTAAAATGATCTTGCCAAGGCCCTATATTGTATGCAGAATCAGATTCTTGTAATAAATGCATTGGTGGTAAAATTTCTCGTGACTACTCATAGAATATTACCAGAGGTACCATAATGTAAGCATCAAAGTATTCATCCAAATTAAAATCTTTAACAATTTTTTGAAGAACGATGCACGTTTTGCTATAAAGTGTATTCAAAGAAATGAGTTTCTTGACTATTAATCCTTTGCAGTATGTTAAACCGTTTGCAAATGTAAATATGCATTTAATCTGTTGATTTCTACGACGAAGTAGTAAAATAGGCGTATCAACAGAATTATCTTCTATTGATTGTTCCCATTCTTTAAGTCCATTCTGAGCAACAAATAGGGTGGCAACGATGGTCTTCATTGAATTTCTAAGATCAGCTCTATGTTTCGATGGATATGCATAAAACGCATCCCCTATGTTGCGTGAATATTTAAACAATTACGTGAGGAATTATAATCCAGCTGCCGATGCTACAAAAAAATTCCGATTTTTCTCCACTGATTGCACATTCTTCTTCTTTTTCTCTCGTCGCATCTCGTCCGTCTTTTCTTCACCACTCATGAAGCCGGCGTATACGTGTCCTCAGCTCAGTGTAGCATACTGCTGCATGCAGTACGCTACGACCATAACATCTGGTTAGTCAGGGGATTGTTTTAAAGGTCGTGTTGTCTAATGTAACTGCAGACAGTTTTTTTGCCAGTGTAAGGTATAGTGGTGTTGTATTTGGTTTTTTTATCATGTTATGCAAATACCGTTACCAGAATTAACTCTGAAGCTAATTGAAATCAAAAATAAACTTAGGAAAATCCTACACAGAAACAAATACTACCCCGGTTTTAATTTCCTCAAGTCCCGAATAGCCTTACTGAATATATTAAGGCTATTCGGGACTTGAGGAAATTAAAACCGGGGTAGTATTTGTTTCTGTGTAGGATTTTCCTAAGTTTATTTTTGATTGCAATTAGCTTCAGAGTTAATTCTGGTAACGGTATTTGCGTGTTTCTTTTTATTTTTATTTTAGGTGTGGAAAGTTCAATAGCGTTCGTGACTGTATTGTATACCTGAAATATCGCTTCATCAATTTTTTCGGGGTCAAGATTCCCGTTTGTTGGTATGAAAATGTTTTGGAGATTTCGGTGCGCTGATAGTCTAAAGCAGGGGTGTCCAACCTTTTAGCTTCACTGGGCCACATTGAAATCAGCCGAGTTATATTGGGCCACACATAAAATATACTAACCCTAAAGATAGCTGATGAGCAAAAAAAGTAGAATATAATACTTAATTGACAATTTTAAGTAATTTAAACTTCATTAATTCATGAATTTTTTATTATAAAATTAAAAAGAAAACAACAACATAAAATTAATGAGATATTTGACATTGTTTTTTAGATATTAATGTTTCGATATTTGGTTCGATCGAAGTAGTTGCAATCCTCAGTGAGTTCTCAAGATGCTCATCAGATATTTTGGTTCTATTTTTATTCTTCGTGTGCTTCATCCTTGAAAATAGCTGCTCACAAATGTATGTGCTTCCAAATAGCGATATCATGAATAATGCATGATTGTGAAGCGAGGGATATTTTTCTCTGTGCAGATATATCTTATAGAATTCCAGTAAAGGAAAATTATCAAATTTTTCTTTAAGTTGAATGTCAGATTGCAGCTCTATGCATTCCATTTGAAAGGTTGCAGGTAATTTGTTTATGTCGACTGAAAATGGAGTCGCAAATATGTCAAAATATTGTTGATTTTTCCGGAAATCCTGAAACCTTTTCTCAAATTCCTGTACCAAATTGGAAAGCAAATTTGCATATTTTTCGTAGTTCACAGGACTGTGTTTAGCCAACGTTTCAAAGTGCATAAAGTTGTTAGCCTGAATTTGAGACTTCCATAGTTTCAGTTTCATTTCGAATGCTGTTATAGTTTGAAACATTGTATTTATAAGTTGTTTTTCACCTTGAAGACGCATATTTAGCTCATTTAAATGAGTTGTCAAGTCTACTAAAAATGCCAAATCTGTGAGCCAGCTTTCATCACCTAGCTCTTGTACAGATTTTGTTTTTGATTCCATAAACGACTTGATTTCATTTCGTAAATCATAAAATCTTTTCAACATTTTACCTCGACTTAACCATCTTACTTCCGAAAAATAAATAATGTCCCCGTAATCAGCATCAATAAGTCTCAGAAATTCTTGGAATTGGCGATGATTCAATCCTTTGGCCCTTATGAAATTTACCACCTTAATTACAATATGCATAACGTTATCCATCTTTAAAGCCTTTGCGCATAAATTTTCTTGATGAACAACGCAGTGATATTTCAACATACGCAAATTTTGGGACGCAATTGCATCGTCTTCTATTAATTTTACCAGTCCATCTCTTTTACCTGTCATGGCCGGTGCACCATCTGTAGCTATACCAGATATGTTGACAGTGGACAAAGAAAATCGCTGCAATGTTTTTTTCACAGCTTCATATAAATCTCTTGATTTAGTTGTGTCTTTTAATGGCACTAAGGAAGCCATTTCTTCAGTGATATTATATTCGGCATCAATACCTCTAATAAAAATTGCCGATTGAGCAGTATTAGTAGCATCAGTACTTTCATCTATTGCCAAAGCATAAAATTTAAAATTAGCAGTTCTACTCTCCAAACCTTCTTCAATAGATTTTCCTATTTCGTCAATTCGCCTGGCTATAGTCTGGTGGGACAAACTGATTTTAGAAAAATATGCTTTCTTGTCAGGACAAATTATATCTGCCACACTTTCCATACATTGTTTAATAAAATCACCATCGGAATAAGGTTTTGAATTTTTTGCTATCAGGTTTGCGACCACATAACTAGCTTTTACAATAGAATCAGTTTGAGTAGTTATTTTTCTAAAATAACTTTGTTGAGATGATAAACTTTTTTTCAGTTCAGCTAGTTTGTCTTTACGACACATTCCTTGGTACGCACTATATTTTGCAGCATGTTTTTGCGTGTAATGTCTTTTCAAATTATAGTCTTTGAAAACTGTCACAAATTCCCTACAAATTAAGCAGATTGCCTTACTATTTTCCTCGACAAAAAAGTAGTCATCAGTCCACTTATCGTTGAACAATCTTCCTTCTTCTATAATTTTTCTTTTTTTTGATTGCGTTTTCTTTTGAGTCGCTGTGGAAGCCATGCTGAGATTGAAAAAAATAGGTTAAAAATTAGAAAGCAACATTTAATAATCGAATAAAAATACTCACATTATACCAAATAATAATATAAGTAACCGTCTGTCGTTATAAATTTTACCAATAATCACTTTGTTTTACTCACATATAAAATATTACCGTTAATCACTTTGTTTTACTGACCAAATCGCCACAAACACATGTAACGTTTTCACTATTCCTCTGTGTCATTGCCGTCTTTGCCGTCATACCAGCTTTCATATCTCTGTGTGTTTTCTCACAGAGTAATGAAAGCTCACTTCAAAGTGGGAGCAAATAGTTCTTAAATCAGATCTACTTTTGTTTGAAACTGATTTTCTTTTGAAAATGTATAAAAACCTAAAGTATAAATTATACAACCATAAAGTCAACAAAATTTCCTATAAAATAGGCTAATATTTGAATTACCTTTGAATTATAATTTAAAAGTTATGAAGAGTTAAACACAGAAAACCGTTTTTTTCATATAACTCAATAGGCAAGCTCAAAGCTCTGATTGCTTTCCAGTGTGATTTGTGGTATGAAGGCAACAGAATTGAACCCATTTTCTCATTTTTATGTGTAGTGTTATGTTTGAGTAATAAAATGTAAAGAATTTTCTTAAAGAAAGTACTTAGATTTATATACTGGTAAATGCACAAGGAATTAAATAACAAAATTCCTGAATAAAACTTTTAGTACGGAGGCTTATTTACATTGTGCAGAAGGTTGAAGTTGGAAGTAATGCATTTTTCCATAAGAACAAATGCTAAGAGAAGTACGAAATCGTACCACTCTAATACTTTTGCAAGTAGCAAAATCGTTTTGTGTCATGGCCTGGAACATAAAGACGGCAATGTCTGTGTCAATTTGACTAATTACAATTACACATTAAAAACTTTCTTCGGTTACACTTCACAAGTATACATTTTTTATAGTAGAGAAGTTGCATATATAAAATTAATTAAGAGTGTTTTATGAATCCCAAATTGTTAAAGAGGGTGCACAATTAAGTAAGGGCTTTTGAGTCGCAATTTCATAAAGTTTGAAAGTACCCCAAGTCTTTTTTACACGATGCATTGGTACCGTGTAAAAAAAATCCATATTATGTTAATTTCTCTATAAAAATAAAACATCTAGTTACCTCTTTTCAAAAAATGTATGAACTTTTTTTTACAAAATCATTTTAAAAAAATGTGTAAAGAAAGATTTAGATGTATATGTTTTTTGTTGGGCTGCATTCATAGCCGAATTGGGCCGCATGCGGCCCGCGGGCCGCGGGTTGGACAAGCCTGGTCTAAAGGATGCTATGTTAGTTTTACTGAAATTGAATATTTCGATTGGTGTTGGTAAGACTGACTTGTAGTTTGCTGCTATGTTAAGACAAACTGCATCATGGTGGGATTCAAAAGGTACGGTTTCCAGATACGGGCTATGAAGGGTGAAATATTATGGAGAGGTCGCCAGCGATAAGAAAAATGTCAAGGTATGAGGGATTAGTAGCTGCTCTGTGATTATGTTGGGTCTCTGCTGGAGAGAAGGTTATTGTTTTGGCCTATGGAGTTTTTTGCTATGTACCAATTGTACGGATAGGAAATAATCAGCTTTATCGCAATTAAGTTTTATTGTGGTGTGCTCAAAGGTATTGAGAGGGTTAGGTAGATGCACCATTGTGTGACTGAGGGATTGGTGGATTAGGATGCCTGTGCCTCCTCCGCTGTCTGTCAATCTGTTGGATCTAATACAATTGTAATTTTTGAATGGCACTTTATTCTTTTCTTTAATTTTGGTTTCCGTGAGGAGATCTATATGGGGCTTGTTGCTCCGGAGGAATATATATTGGGCTGTGACGTTTAAATTTGCTGATAAGGGAGTTGGTGTTCAGAGCCACGATTTTTAGAGTACTTATAGCAGTTTTTCATATTTGCGCCGGGACGTGGCTCATTTTATGGTGCTGATATCTGAACCAGAAACGAGAGCAGGGCAATATTTTTCTCATCTGTGGAGGGTAAAGGCGAAAACCCAATGAACGCGGCAGGCGTCGCGTCGCTTTGACAGTTCAATAGAATCTACGTGTTTAAGTTCGTGCTGTCCAAATAGCTGCCGCGCTTGCCGGATTCGACGCGAAAGTAGAGCAATGTTCTACTTTTAACACGCGGCAGACGCTTTGACAGCTCTTTTGATTGATTTTTAACTGTTTATATGCTTAGTAGCTGCAAATTCAAGAACTGCCACATCTAATAATTCTGATATATCCACTATTTCACTTTTAAATAATAACTCCAGCTTTTGTATCACTTTTTCTTTTTATAAATAAATCTTAAGGGCCGTATTCACCAAGCCATTTAATACAAATTTAATTTTAATTTAATTTTTATTGAGAGACCGCAATTAATTTTTTGTAGCTATTCACCAACCTTAATAAAATAAATAATTTCGGACATTTCGGGCTATCAGCTGCAAGATTTCCGAATTTGGCAAGTGACAGTTCTCGTGAGAGTTCATTTAATTTAAATATTATTTAAAAAATTAAAAGAATTTCTTATGTATTATTTAAATAGAGAAGTTTTTATGTATTATTAAAACTATTTTATAATATATGTACATTTCGTTTTAATTAAAAATAACCCATATTAAGCAATTGCTTCTTCAAACTTTTAACTGCGCTATTAAAAATATGACATTTGACTGCATGAGACTTCAATCAGCTGATATCGAAATTAAATTTATTTAAGAGAGGGTAAGGCCTCACTTAAAATTAAATTAAAATTAAATTTTCATTAAATCGACTCGGTAAGTGTGGTTGGTGAATAGCTTTAATTGAAATTTTTTTAAATTTCGCTTGGTGAATATGGCCCTAAGAGTACCAACGCAACGCGTCCATTGGGCCTTGCTCAAATCCTACACGCGTCTCCCGCGGAAAGCGACGCGACGCCTGCCGCGTTCATTGGGTTTTCACCTTAAAGATTGATACTGCGGATTGAATCGGTTAATTTTGGCTAATGTATTAGCGAAATTACCTCCTAGTAGGAATTGACATTCATTGTTGATGAATGATAGTGGGTTCATGGATGATCTGTGAGGGGAACTTAAATTACTTAAAAGCTCACTAGCGAAGGACACGGAAGGCTTAATGAAATTGTTTGTAGTTCTTTTTTAAAATTCTTGTTCCTGGCGAATTTTGTCTTTTCTATCCTGCATCCTCTTCATGAGGGTGACATATTGTGGGCAATTTCTGTAGTTAGCGGGGTGTCCCGTCTCACCGCAGTTAACGCATTTGGGATCCGTATTTGCAATTTTTGGGAAATTGCCGGGCGTGTGTAGAGTTGTGCACTTAACACAGCGGTATTGCATCTTGTAATTTACTGCAGAATGCCCGCACCTTTGGCAGTTTTTCCACTGCAGTAGTTCGTGCCTTATTAATGGTTCCACGTTGATGGTTTTGTAGAGAAAGAATTTCAGATTATATAACTCTTGAATATCGGCGTTGGGTGCGAGCTGTATTAGCCAAATTCGTAGCTTTTCGTTATTGCTAATTGATTTTCTGGTCTGGAAACGGGAAACTTTAATAATTCCTTTAATTCCTTTGAAGGCTAGTTCATATTGAATTTCCTGCGCGGTAAATTCCTCGGATATTCCTTTAAGTAGGATGGAATGGGTTTTTAGATGTTTCGTGGTGTATGTGTAGTGTTCTTGGTTTGTATTTTCTAAATACTCTTTCGTTTTGTGGAAGTCGTCGTGAGTTTCTTAGGTGCATTTGAGTAACGTTTTTATACCCTAGATGAAATCTATAGGGTATACTAAGTTTGCCATTCCGTTTGTAACGCACAGAAATAATGATGGTAGAGCAAAATGGATTGGATACCCCCGCATAAAATTAAAAGTTATTTTGATTTTTGCATGTCCGTCTGTCCGTCCGTCCGTCCGTGCGCACGATAACTCGAGAACGCGTTCACTTAGAAAGCTGAAATTTTGTACACGGACATTAAAAAAAAAAGTAAAATTAAGTTCAAAAATGAGACAAATCGGGCAACTCCTTCGTGGGGTTGCCATACAAAAATTTCGTTTTCCACGATATATTTGGACCCTACCTGGTAACACGTCGACATAGAAAGCTGAAATTTGGTACATTGGGTTTTCATACTAATAGCAAATAAAATTTCAAAAATTAACTAAATCGGGCAACCCCCTCTTGGTGTTGCCATATAAAATTTTTGGTTTTTTACATATACTTTGAAAACGATCATTCCTAGACATTTTTATTGTACTAAAAACTTCTTCAACATTTTCTGTCGTCCGACAAGCCGTTCTAGAAATATATGCTAGAAACCAATGCAAAAAAATCAAAATTGCTCAAATGGGTGACCGTACGAAATTTCATACGGGCATTCATCTAGGGTATCATAAGAATTGGTCTTAGACCAATTCTAGCTTTTTCACTTGTTGATTACTGTCTTCTATCGTTTGTTACTTGTTTCAGGTCACTAATCCTTTAAACCACAAGTAGGTGCAATCTCAGCCAAAAATAGTGTTAAAAAAATAAACCACAGTAACAGACCTAACACCGTACACGACGACGAAGGAATCTATACTTCCGCGTCAGTCTCCCTAAAAGAAAAAATACCACCTATAATTACGTACAATTTACAATACATAGATGTTCTGCGGCTGTTGATCCGGTTTTTGTTTGGTGTTCTGCTGCTGCTGTTGACTTGTTGTTTTTAAAGTGTTGAGCTCCTGACGGAGTACGGCAATCATGTCCTGCTGCTTTTTAATATTTTTGCTGATGCTTGATTTGATTCCTGTAGGGTGTAAGTCTCTGTATTTGTTTCATCTTCATTGTCGGTGCTCATATTGTCGTCCATGTGCTGAGATCTGGCGGCGGCATCCATGTTTATTTCCTTGTTTATGTTTCTCTGTTGCCCACTATAGCTACTTTGGGTTGGGCTGCTGCTCGTTCCCTTTCTATTTCCCATGTTGTTTGATGGACATAGCAGTTCGCTATACTGCTGATTCAGCACGCTCTTATCTTCATTGGTTGAAATATTGCAAACACCAATAGGGCCGGCTTTAGGACAGTGTCTTGCATTATTTTCTTGTGGCTGGCTGGAGATTTGTCTGAGATGTTGGTCACCTCAGAGTTTGCTTGCTTTTTTATGGCTTTGATAATTGGTTTTTTAGTTTTTTTAAGATTAGCCATTCTCTCATTCATTTTGTCTTTGCATCGGCTTTTTAACATTTTTGCTTTCTTATCCTGGCAATGTTCTTCTACTTGGTTTTTTCTTTTCGTTGAGGCCAGACTACAATCTGAGCCATTACTGGGAGTGAAATAACACGACACTGAACTGCTACTATTTGTGATTGTAGAAGAGCTTTAATTGTCTTCCTCTCTATTTTCACATGTTTCGTTGAATGCTTTAATTAAATTTGCAACATCTTCCATGGGGATGAAGCCGAACTTTAAAATGTCTTTATTAATTTAACATTAAATTAAATTATATATTTGTTATTATTTTTATAATTCCTGATTTTTTTATTTATTTTTTAATATTAATGGTCTTTAATAGCAGAGACAAAGCTCTTAATCACAGGGGGGAGACCCCCACTTCACAATCATATGATTTTCCTTACAAAATTCTAATGCGCTGAGAAAATTTTTCTTTCACTTCCAATTGTTTTAAATAAAATTTTTTGACTGTCAAAAACACACGAGCAATTAATAAAAAGCAACCTGGCTCGTCTGCATCCAAATGTCAAATGATTTTTTTTATACCCTAGATGAAATCTATAGGGGTATACTAAGTTTGTCATTCCGTTTGTAACACCTCGAAATAATGATGGTAGAGCAAAATGGATTGGACACTCATTCATAATATTAAAAGTTATTTGGTAATAATCATTTTTTCTGTGCAACAAACCGTTCTAGAAATATATGCGAAAAACAACTTCAAAATCAAACTTGAATAGATCGGTGACCATACGAAATTTAATACGGGCATTCATCTAGGGTATCATAAGAATTGGTCTTAGACCAATTCTAGCTTTTTTACTTGTTTTAATTGAAAATCGTGCACCAGGGCTAAAATAAAGGCTGAAACAGATTACACTTTAGTGCGCGGCGCGACATCCGCGGCAAATTGAGCGGTGAAATTGTTCCGCCGCGCTGTGACACATATTGCAATAAGAGCGCAGCAGGGTAGATACAGCGCTCTTATATTGGTACTACATATTTTCATGAGAAGTTGCCTACCTCAAATATAATTTTGTTGTTGGTACCACTGAAAGTGAGCTGCAAATTTAGGATTAGAAATGACTACGCGGCAAAAAATTTCGCCGCGCTGTTGCGCCGCGTACAATGCGTGATGCACAATAGGGATCACATGTTCTCTAACATTTTGCCGCGTTGTCGCGCCGCGCACTTAAGTGTAATCTGTTTCAGCCTTAAGAAATCAAGCATCCTACGAATGTAGACACTGTCCAGGAATTTTACCAATGTGTGTTCCGTGTATTAAGGAATGCCACAAATAAAGTGCAATAACTACTGACGAAGAAAACGATTAAGTATTCTATGAAAATTTACTTATGTATCTCTATATTATAATGAAGTATATTTCCGTTTTTACTGTGTTAATTTTTAGTATGATGAATTTTATTACATTTTTGTTATCACGAGCAATAAATTTTTAAAGTACCTACTTGTTTGAATATTGACTTTCTTTATTAATTTTTTGTACTATTTTGAATTTCTTTCATTTTTCATACATACTGCGTTTGTGGTAAGTAGCACAGTTAATAACAAAATAACACTCACTAAAGCGTTTGCAGTAGTTGATTCTTTCAATTGGAAATTTTACAAATATGAGACAGCACTGCTAATGCAGTATGTTTTTTTTTATACATAAATATATTTTTTATGTCTCCATGTAAAATGCATCAAAATGCTCTTGTCAGATTTTACCCAACAAACAATAAAGTTTCTGGAGAGTGATCATATTAAAACCCCATGTAAATTTAGACCGACCGCGAACGTGTTAAACGTACTTTTGTTCGTGCATAGCTTAGGGAACGATAAACTCCCTGATTTTTTACATTAAGTTGGCAACGTTCAACCCTATCAGTTAAGGAGCAATCAAAAATTTCGACTTCCTAGATGCACAAGTGGTGCTGCGCAGACCTCATTAGTATATCAAGGATTCTTATTATTCAACGAGCTACCTAAAGAGATAAAGATTAAATGAGATTTAATAGTCTTTTAAATGTATTGAATTTATTAGAAGAAGAACTTGAGTAAAACACATCTTAGTTCAGATAGTTTTATTATGTAATTGTTCAAAAAGTATGCTCTATACTAATAAAATTGTTATTATTATTATTTTCAAAGAATGCCAATTTTTTGTTGGACTGTATGTGTATGTGGTATATACATATGTATGTATATAGGTATTCAGGGTGTTTCTGTCTAGATGGTCCATAGAGCAGGAGGTGATAGTATTCACCTAGACGAACAAAAAATTGTGTGCAGGGGGGGGGGGGGGGGGGGGGGGTAAACATCAACCGTTTGGAAGATACAGGGTGATTAAAAAATTATGCTAATCTTTCACAAAACACCCTGTATATTAAAAAGTACGGTCCCCGTCTAAAGCTGAGTGTATGCACAACTTCATGGCCTTGCCAACGATTGCTCAACCAGCCCCGTACTCCTCTGCTCTGAGGAGTTATTGTGGTCTAAACTATAAATTTTAGATTTTCTTACCATTTTTTTTTACTTTAATCTCTAGTTTTTTTTTGCAAATAGATGCTTAACATAACTTTTTTTATAAGAACTGTAAACTGTGAACTCTCCTCTTTAATTTGCTATCTGTAGCCGTTGAAGAGTTATTATTCAGTTATTCCGGACATACCGAAATTAGACGATTTTCAGTTACAAACTATGTTTGAAATTAGGTTTGAGACTAGCTTTGAGAATAGATTGGTGTTTCAATTTGAACCGAAATATTTTGAAAGGGTCCTTGATGCACCTTATTTGAATGACACACTGCATATTGACTCAATTTAATTAAAAATAAGTCATTATAGAGAGAGGCGATCTGACTAGGGTATAATATTCTCTTCTCTGCCATAAGCGAAACCCATATTAGAAAATTATACATTGATAAGAAGAAACTAAACTTTTCCTGCGCCAAAAGGTATTAACTGAACAATCACATTTCAATGCTAATTTCATCACTCTCCTCTTTACTTTTATTTATTGATAACGCCAAAAAAGAAGACAGTTTGAAATATAGCAGAATAAGAATTATCTTTGTTCTTAGTATGAAAGTATGTTGTATTTTCGCTATTTATTGTTGCAATTTCTATGTTGATAAACTTAAACCAAAGGTGCTGCTTACGCTTTTTTAACAGAAATTACATAGAAAACGGCAATTGGAATAGATCAGTGTAAATCCAAAATTCACTATTTTTCACAGATTTTCTGGAAAACACCGTTGAGCTAATTTTACCTTTAAAGAACAAAACGAGAAGACGTTTTTTCTAATAAAACCACCTTTATTGCTTGAAGAAATTATTTCGCTAAATGCATTTCGGACTCAGGTATCCATATTCAGTAGCTTCCTGCTTGACTTTAAACGAAACTAGTATTGTGGTATGTGATTATAGTTACAAGTATACTATCATTAGAAATGCAATCGTCAAAGTTGTCAGAAAAAATACAACTGTAATAAATGATTTTAAATAAGATTATACGCTAGACACACAGCACGAACTAATGAATCATTTGTACTAACCATTCATTAAAATGCCGTGTGTTACATAGTATACGTCATTATAGCTCGAAAATCAGATGATAATGAAGTACACTAATGAAGTGTTTTCCTCCTTCATTATAGCTATAATGAGGGAAAATGTGCTAGATTTGGAATATAATGTAAATCTGGAGCTCCG
Organism: Dioctria linearis; assembly: GCA_963930735.1. Taxonomy (NCBI): domain Eukaryota; kingdom Metazoa; phylum Arthropoda; class Insecta; order Diptera; family Asilidae; genus Dioctria; species Dioctria linearis. The sequence continues at coordinate 136,048,738 of OZ005742.1, read as the reverse complement.
CTGTGCATCTGCCGATTTGAAAAATAAGAAGAAGAAATGTAAAGAAATGCAAATAACAAATTATATATTGTCAATATTCCTTTTAATATAAAGTTTTTCTCATTTATAAATTGTTAAATTGAAAATAAAATAAATAAAAACAAAGTTTATCGCGTTAATTCGATCCATATTGCTTCTTTAAGGTGATAAGTTCATCAAAACCAGTTTGACAGCACAACTTAATTTAAGAAATGGCTGTGTGTCCGCAGTTTATAATGAATCATTATAGACTAATGAGTCATTAGTTATTTCTTCATTAAGAGTGCTGTGTGTCTAATACCTTAGACACACAGCACGAACTAATGAATCATTTGTACTAACTATTCATTAAAATGCGGTGTGTCAAATAGTATATGTCATTATAGCTCGAAAATCAGATGATAATGAAGTACACTAATGAAGTGTTTTCCTCCTTCATTATAGCTATAATGAGGAAAAATGTGCTAGATTTGACATATAATGTAAACCTGGAGCTCCGCTGTGCATCTGCCGATTTGAAAAATAAGAAGAAGAAATGCAAAGAAATGCAAATCACAAATTATATTATTAATATTTTTTTTAATATAATGTTTTTCTCATTTGTTAATTGTTAAATTCGAAAATAAAATAAATGAAAACAAAGTTTATCGCGTTAATTCGATTCATATTGCTTCTTTAAGGTGATAAGTTTATCAAAACCAGTTTGACAGCTCAACTTAATTAAAGAAATGGCTGTGTGTCCGCAGTTTATAATGAATCATTATAGACTAATGAGTCGTTAGTTATTTCTTCATTAAGAGTGCTGTGTGTCTAAGGCATTAGGCATTAAGCTGTAATATGTGATTGTCGGTTCAAATACATTAGCATTCAAAAAACACAATTGCTGTCGTCAAAATGACTAAAATATACATATGTAAATAATATAATCAATCACATACCACAATACTAGTTTTGTTTAAAGTCAAGTACGAAGCTACTGAAAATGGACAACTGAGCCCGAAATGCATTTAGCGTAATAATTTCTTCAAGTAGTGTGTTTTTAAATGTATAATAGATCAGTAAAGGTGGTTTTATTAGCAAGATCCTCTTATTGTTTTGTTCTTTAAGGCCAAAATTCACTGTCAAAATAATACTATTCTTCAATATTTTCCTCAGAAAAAGGAGAAGTGTCTCATTGTTGTTCTACACTGATTACCTTTTGCCGGCGTTCCGGTCCTCTTCCACAAAATTGAGATACACAATTGAACACAGAGTATAATTAGCTTTAATGTTCCGATCCTCCTCCACAATATTGAGATACACAATCGAACACAGAGTATTATTAGCTTAAATGCTTGCTTAATCAAAATTGGCAGGCTTAAAAGGTACCTTTGAATTCGTCCAATTCAGCATCAATTAATATAATATGGAGCTCGAAATACCTTTTATCTTTACCGACGTTCGGGAAGGGCAGTGACATATACCAAAAATAAATTGACAAGGCATTGCGAGGGAAAAGAATATTTTGTCCAACTCTGTTTACTAGTAGCTGGTAAACAAAATCGTATACTTCTTGAGACTGATACAAGCTCTGCATATCGTAATTGAAAATTGTCCTGTGTAAATTTGAGTCTTCAAAAAAATAAGATGAAAAATCCTGAAACTCAAACATTTATATCAATCATGGTCTACTTTTTAGATTTAAGCTCTTCAGTTTAACTAACCGCAAACCAAATTTTAGCGTATAAATTAAATACAAAAGCTTAAGACAATATATATTTTTTTGATACTCGGACGAGGTAACTACAGAAAAACTTCGATCAGATGTATTTTCATATAAACGATATTTTCTTATTGCAGATACCAACGGAAGAAACAGCTTTAACACAGTGGCTATATGAGCGTTTTATTGAAAAGAACGCTCTACTGGAGAACTTCTACAGGCACGGCTCATTTTATCTAGACCGTACTACCAACGCCACGATAATTCATCAAGATGTTCTTAGATTTCTCCTAATAAATCTATTTTTTATAACTTCAACATACTTTCATTACCAAGTGCTGTGCGCGCTGTATACATATTGTGTTTTTCTAGCGAACGGTGGCACATCATAATATTATTGATTACTGATAAGAGAGAGCAGTTTTATATAGTTTTATTTGATAGATCGTTTTTATTGTAATAAAATTCTTGTTTATTTACGAATTATTGCAATTTCGCCAAGGGTTTTTGTCGTATTTATTATGTACATTTAGTATTAACGTGGGGGAATAAAGATAGAAGAATTTACATACAATTAACACAACTAAAAAATATTTTCTAATTAAGGCTGCAGCCCTTAGTAAGTAATTCATTTGTTCAGTTTCTACATTTCTTGTCGTTATCGCCTTCTGGGAATCAAGCTTTTTTAATACGCAGTAAATTCGAATTTAATTCTTTAGAATAATATTTATGAGAATATACACACACGTTCCCGAAGACACTATAGATAAATTACTCAAATTTTTTATCAGTGCTAAAGCTAATACGTTTAGAACTTTCGCACAAAGCAACGCAAAAAATAATGGCACGAGGTCTCAGGTTTGTTGTTGAACAATAACAATAATACTTCCCTCTTTTATTTTAGATAAATTGTCAGCATTTTCTATTTCCATTTATTGCAAAATTGTGGTCTTCCCAATATGGGACGCTTAATAACTGAGTGAGATTTTTGTTTTTATTAAATATTCGTTTATAATTGAGTCAGCATTCAACGCTAGTCTGGATCAAAACAAAGTACATAAAACACAATAGACATAGAATCAGTTTTAATGGGATCGTTTTAATGATTTATTTATGACTTTTTAAGTGAAAAATAAGATTATATGACTATGATTGCTGTAGTTTTATTGCGAAAAATTACTTTCGATAACTTCTCTTTCTTCTGTGATAGTTATTTTTGTCCTTAGGATATGGAAAAATCTAAAGAAACCTAAATGAGATCAATTTTGACCGTTAATTAATTATGTAATTAGTTAAACGATTAAGAAATTTAACGCGTAAGGAAATAGTGAAATGTAAAGTTATCTTAAAAAACAACTAGTCAACCGAAAATTTAGTACCAGCAAAAACTTGCATCACATCTTCTTCGAGGCTTGAAGAAAAATTTATACCTAATATAATGAAAAACTTAAATTTAAATTTCGAATTAAAATTAAGCAGAAATTTTAGAAATAAAGCAACAAAAGTATAAAATGAGAAAAGTTTTTACTTCAAGCTCAAATTGTATTTTTTTCTAAACAAATTATAAAAACTTATACCAAAAATATAATTTGTAAATGAGAGCATTATTGTTGAATTTTAATAATAGAAATTGTTTAAATAATTTCAATGAAATATTCCGTGTTTTTTTTGTGTATTTTTTATTTTTACCAATTACGGCGAGCTGTCTCGAGGCTGAAATTGATTTTTACCATTTGTTGGCTTCTACGGATATAAAAAGAAAGTTTATGCAATACATTGATAACTATATATATATTTACATATAATCTTATATGGTTTCCTAATCACCAAGTTATTTGTCCGATATATCGTCATGTTTTATATTATCTACGGTAAAATAAAAAAAAAGATACTTTCCAACCTTAATAAATAATAATGTAATAAAATTTATCAGAATATATAAATAGAAAACAGTATTAAAATGGTGAATGTCAAATTAGTGAAGGTAGACGAGGATATGAACAAAGAAAAGATAGGTGAAGCAACATTTGTTGAAATCTCAAAGGAAGTTATGGAGGCAGGACCGATACTTATTATTAATTCCTATTTCCATTTTTATGTGTTAAAACTTAACAATCAATCGAAACCTAGTTAAAAGGAACAATTTCAAGCGATACAAATTCAATTGCGATTCACTTGTTCATGTACACATCTAAAAGATACGTGAAGAGAAAAAAATTATATTAATTACTCTATAATTATTTGATTTACTTAGTATAAAGTACAAATAATTTGTAACAATGGAACGATTTAGTATGCCGTTGCAAGAAAAATAATATTTCTGTTAGAAAAGCCTATAAACCAAAGGCAAAGCTGGACTCAGAAAAAACATACATATTACACTATATTAGTAAAATAAATTCCATGCATTCAAGTTATTGGTTTAAATGCACAAAAGATGGTGTCTTGTGAAAATGAAGGTTAAAATATTTGGTATGTCAAGGCAGTAATTCCATTAATCAAATTACAGAAAATAATGACTGCGAAACACAGATACTCAATTTAAAATGATACATTTCTAATATTAAAGGGAAACTTAGGATACAAGGAAATTGTTATTAATGAATATTGAGTGTTGGCTTAGAAGCATATAATGCGTTGAAACTCACTGTGCAAAATTCAAACATAAGGCAGATAAATTATGGGATCGCCTCTGAGCACTTGATAGCCCCATTTGCACGAGGACAAAGCTCATATGTTAAATTTCTTTTGTTGGTACGCATAAGAGGAATATACAAGAGAAAGGGCTAGAAATTTTGTCAGAGCAATGACTATAGAAGTAGCAATAACAGAGAGGCAGACATCCGACATTACGTCGGTGCTCTAGGGAATCAATAGTTGCTATTGATATATCATCGCTAATAAGTCGGAAGGCCTTCTTTTCGACTTTGTCTAACGCGGACAATGCAGTGCGTCCAGCCCCTGCCCAAATATGGGAGTTATATTCTAATCTAGGCCTGATATGAGACTTATAGACTTGTGCCAAATCTGATGGAGTAAAATATTCCTTGCATCTTTGCAAGAAGCCCAGGCATTTCATCGCGTTTTTGGCAATACCAAAAATGTGATCAGACGGACTATGATTGTTGGATATTTCAATGCCTAAGATGTTAAGAGATGTTGAGTTAGATTTCTTCTCCATCGACGGAAATGGGTTGAGTGGGAGTTAGAGTACTTTTAAGAGATAGCAGACAACATTGCGTTTTCCACATGGGATTTAACTCTGCGTATCCTAATATTACCGGTAGAAATTCTGGCACAACTCTATATAGTGTGATAATCGTAACTGCTGTCCGGAAGTAATAATTTTTCACCACGAGAAACAAGCGCGTCATAACTGTTTCATAAGGCCAAAACACAGTAAGAGCGACACAACAATGTCGGCAACAATATCGCATTTAAAACACAGTGTACGCGACTCGAGAAATGTTTTTGACAGCAGTCACTCTTTTATTTATTGTAAAAGAAAGGGCAACAAGGAAAGAACTAAGAAAAATCTTAAGTATAGCTATGCGGCTTTCTTAAAATTGTAAAAGCATAAAGAAAAAGCTAAAAAAAAGATGAAATTGCCATACATGCTATGACGTTTATCACACAGCATAACTTTTTCCCCAATTTTCTCTATAAATTCTTCCTCAAAGCTCATAATTTCTCAAACTAATTAAAGAAATTAAAGTTTTTAATAACTAGTTTATTTACTACTATCTTTTAATTTGCTATTCTTTATAAAAATAACTAAATCCACATAACATGAATGTCAATTATTCACTGTCCACACAGAAATGTCAATTATGTTGGCGACTAATTTAGAGGTTTTCCCAAACTTTTTGCTGGCAACTTGTCGAGTTGCTCTCATTGTGTTAAGTATATGGGACTTCCATATATTCGAATCTTTGACAGCAACCAATTTACGGCGACTTTGATGTGTCGCTCTCACTGTGTTTTGGCCTATACCCTGCGTATTTTTCTGACATTACTTCGTGGTACGCCGTGTCAAAAGTGGCAGCACAATGACAATGGGAGTTCGACCTAGTTTTCGCTAGATGACAATGTAGCATACTGCATCGTGTGGTCCTACGATCATAACAGGGCCGGGTCGAATGCTTCACCTGTGAATCAGACGACACTGAGAAATGGTCGACTGAGCTAGCCGGCCTTAAAACATAGGACTCATCTTTGCGGGAGCCCAATGTTTGACATGACCCACGACCATCGTTGTATTGAAGTGGATGCTGTGCTAGCTCTAGAAAAGCTACGAAGGCTTGTGAGACTGTTATTGTGCGTGACGAGTTAGTGGCACATCCCCGAAGTTATGCCTATCATTAGCCAGGGCTATACATCGGTTTCGAAATAAAAATACAGAGGCTTACTCACACGCAAGCAACCCAAAAAGCCAGTCTCTCAGCACGCCTCCATCTTCCCATACCGAGATGAGTAGGAGAAACCTCTCCAATTCCAATCAGTAACCTAACCAACTGATTGCCAAACTTCTTTCGCTTTTGATCTCTCATTCCGACCGCAGATCAACACTCGTTCGAGGGTGTGTCTCCAAGTCCCCATAAACAGATCTAGTCTCTAACAATTTACATTGGACAACAAGGGTGATAGCGCAGTAGTTCAGTGCCCCCATTTGAGGGGATGTGGTTGCCGCTGTTGGCACGCTCTCGAGGTCATCCGCCGCCAATCCCACCTACAAGGTCCTGAACATCTGCTAGGCCTTCACTGGACCTCGGGTTGACCACTTGGTATAGCTTCAGTGAAGGATTCATGTCCCTTAAGTCGCCTCTTATGACAGACAGAACATACCGTGAGAGCGTTCGCTTTCCCCTCTCACAGGGAAATAAAGGCGAATGGCTCGTGAAATGGTTCAACAATTGTCAGCTCACTCAATAAGTGTGCGAGCTGAAGGTACTATTTGTAGAATGCCAGCTAATGCTCATCATCATCCAAGGTATGTATAGTAATTTCTTTATAAAGACTTCGTTCTTCACTAACTTACGTCCCAATTTTGCACTGAGCTGCTGTTGATAATTGCTCTGAATAAAATTCCGCCGGTATACATCTTGACCCACTCTGTAACTAAAAGGTTTGGCTCGAAGGCTATAAGATTTTGCACCCTGTTCGAATGCATGATTTAAGTGCTCCTGTGCTCTCGCACGGATTAACCTCAATTTGTTCCCTGCATCTACTGTCAAAAGGGTTCACTCAGGGTTCCTAGGCTCTTGAGGATGGAATATGAGCTCGCATGCTCGATCGTCAGTTGACCGAACAGTACTCTGTAGGGTGAGAGTCCAGTTGCTTGGTGGATAGAACTCCTGATGGAGCTAGCAATATGGCTCAGTTCCTCATCCCACCAAGTATGTTCGTACTTGATGTAGGCTCTAATCCCTGACAATAAGGACCTGATTACTCGCTCTGACGCATTTGCTGGCGGTGAATAAACTGCTGTCCGCAAGTGTTTAACACCGTACTTATCCAGCAGTCTGGCAAACTGAGCCGAGCAAAACTGGACACCATTGTCAGAGACTATCATATCCCGAGCTCCGAACATGTGGAACACTTCTGTCTCGATGAACTAACAGATGTTTAAAGTAAATGCCTTTTTCATAGGCTTCAAAATGGTAAATTTCGAAAAGTGGTCAAGAACAATAAGTATACAGACGTTTCCATTTGTCGATCTGGGATATGGACCTAAGAAATCTATGTACAACCGTTGTCATGCTCGTTCTGTCACAGACTAGATTCCTATTGGTGGTCTGATTATGGTATTTGGAGCTTTGATTTCCTTACACACGTTACAAGCACCTACATAATTTCTGACATCGACTGCCATTCGAGGCCAGTACAAATGTCGTCTCAAATGTTCCCGCGTCTTACGTATACTTCCGTGAGAAGCTGGTGGTGGATCATGAACCCCTGAAATAGCTTCGGATACAAGCACTCGTGGAAACCCCAGCTTCAAAGCTTCTTCTACCTGAACTGGACTGCCTGCTCTCTGCACTGTCCGAATATAAACGAAGTCATCCCTGACACAGAGATCTTCAGATGGTGATAAATTATCACAGTGAATCAATGATAGTGCATCAGGAACGACGTTGAGTCTTCCTTTTATATGTTCGATAGTGAAGTCGAAACTGGAAGCTTCAGATTCCACCGAACAAGTCTACCGATGAGGTCCTTTTGAGATATCAGCCATTTCAAGCTTGCATGATCAGTCACTATCTTGAACGGCAAAAATTCAATAAAAGGCCGGAGCTTCTGTACACTTAGTATTGCTGCTAAGCATCCCTTCTCTCTGACTGTGTAATTTCTTTGTGCTGAATTCAACTTTTTCGAGACATAGGCTATCGGCTTCTCGTGGCAATCGTCATCTGGTTGTAACAGCACTCCACCAATACCTCGATGGCTCGCATCGCACTGAATAACGAACGACTTGGTCACGATATACAAATTAACAAGGTATGACTATCCGGCACAATAGATTCGCCATTTTCTGTGTTAGTCGATTCGCATGACGCGTTCCCTAAAAAGGGAAAAATATAAAGTTTAATTTTTATTCTACTGGATCCATTTAAAATCTTAAAATAAGTATCATTTTTCTTTCTAAACATAAAGATAAACTGATGGAAGATTACTAGAATTGTATTCCACATTTTAATTTGCAACTAACCCCACTTTTTATACTTCGTTATGATGCATTACAAATTTGCTTCTATTTGAGAAAATTACCATTATGACTAACAAATTTCACTATAGAAATAATAAAAAGATCTTAAATAATCAATTAAGAGTTCAAATTATAAGAATTTTAATCTTATTTTGCATTTTTTTTATCGATAAAACTTTTCGTGGCACTTTGTTTTGATTCGAACTGATTTCCCTGAAATGAGCTTTGAACTATCAAATTCAATGTACATTTATGGTAAGAAACTCATTATATTTATTGCAACATTTTCAATGGATCCAGTGGAATAAATTTACATGAATATTATCAATTTATTTTTCCAGTTTTAACAGTCGATTCGTGTGACGTCACACTCACTTGACAGCCCGGACAATCATACCTTGTTACTCTGTATATCGTGGACTTGGTGATATCTGGGCTCACTAATAGCTGGATTACATTAAAAGTGCCGTCGTCGTCGTCAAACGCCGAACAAAACGCCGGGCAAGTTACATTAACGCTGGGCGGCAGCGCCATATCTTAATTTCCTTTACATTTACAGTTGAGTTATTTGCTTTAATCTCTGCCGATTTGCAATAAAATTTTAAATAATATTAAAAAAGATATTTTCTTTTCCTTCAAGTCCACACTTTTTAATATAAAATCATTTATTTTCAGAAATTTATATATCGTTTCATTTTGTCATGTTTTTTCATAATAGATTTAGATCTGGCATATTGGCAGCAATGGAACGCCAGCGTGAAATTTAGGATTAGAGATGGGTCGACGACCACGCCGGGGCGTGAGTAATGTAATGTAATTCATACATTCAGTACTGTCTCTAAATATTTTTGACATCAAACGACGACCACGCCGACGACGGCGCTTTTAATGTAATCCAGCCTTAACAATGGAGCAGAAGTTAGTTTCTGTTTCAACTGTTCTAGAGACGGCTTGGTTTCAAATGTCCATTGAAACTGACTGCGATTCTTCAGAGTGTCAGTTATGGAGGCAGTTAGATCCGGGATAACGAGAGAATGGAGAGAAGAAGGAGAAGGTATGTGGTATAAAAAACAATGGGAGCTCAGGGCGAACAAGATAGGTTTAGAAAATGTGACGGGGAGAGTGCGGGGTAGAAATGGGGGTTGATTAACGGAAATTAAAAAAAAATAAAGACAATATCAGGAGCTGTAATAATTCGCAGGGGTAAGCTCAGGATCTGTAAGCCCAATAAAAAAAATATAAGAATTCACTTTGGTAATTAGGTATGCATGGGTATTATAGGCTATATTTTATTTCGATTAACGGTAATTTGCAGATTTGAGCGGCCTCGGCGGTAAATTTTGCTATCGCAATATTCACGGGCGCCTAACTCTGTGTGGGAGGGCTGTAGAGTATTGGATTTTTTTTTGATAGATTAAGGGTTTAGAGTACAAAAAATAGGTGAACAATTTTGTGGGCAGGGTGTTTTGGGGGTTGCCCAAACTACGTCATGTTTGGTACCAAATTAAAGAGGGAGGAGAGGGTAATCGAGTGGTGTAGTTTGTCTTTGATCGTTTTAACGTGATAGCTGACTTTTGACCGCCGAAAAACGATTTTTTTACACTAGGGTCATATACACCCAGTTCCTATATTTTGCATATATTTCTTCCGTTCTTTGTTTTACTTCCATTAGTACTCCTTTGTGAACATTTTTGTCATGGGAAGTAAATTTTCACAACTTACTAGTTCTTCGCAATGATGAGTTGAAAATATGTCAATTTTTGTACCAAAAACGGCCATATTTTCACCTTAAAATGGACTGATACAGTTCTTTTACAGTTATTCCCAAAACCGTTTATCGGATTCAAAAATTAATTACATATTTAATTAGGGGACAAAATATAGATGCGATTTCATCCTACACACGAGCTTTACCGTGAATAGTTAAACATTTTACAGCATCTCTTCTGTACTGGACGACGACCAAATTGATCATTTTCGCGTTATTTATAATTTTTAGCGGGTACTTTAAGAGACAAAATCCTTGTTCCTCTGTTAGTATTGCATGGATTTCCATAATTTGTTGTTTACAATATAACCAGGAAACGCAGTGAATACATAACTCAATTTGAAATTCCTGGGTACCCAGATACCTTCACAAAGCGCAACAAAAGCAGACAATACAATTTTTCCACTTACTTTTCCACAAGCAAACACCGGAGAATTAACAAATGGAATGGTATCTAGGTACCTAGGAATTTCAAATTGAGTTATGTATTCACTGCGTATCCTCACCAAATAATAACGACTCAAAAAGGAAAGCAAGCAGATGAACTGCGAAACAAATTCAATATAAAATTTATAGAACTAAAATCGAAATTAGAAGAAAAAACAAGCGAAACACTGAACAATACAGCTGATTCAGAATCGGAAGAATCAGATCGAGAGTTGGACACGTTACAAATAAGAATAATGGGTACAAATGCATTTGATCTCGCTGTAGCGATAAAAATATTGCCAGAATTTGGAGGCAACATAAAAGACCTCTCAAATTTCCTGAGTCTTGTGGAAATGTATAGCAAAACATTAAAAACTGAGGCGCAGCCACAACTGATTGAATTTGTATGGTTAGCACGTCTGAGTGAAAAAGTGCGAAACAAGATGTCCGCAATTGTTAAACCGACATCTACAGAAGGTTTAAAGAAAGCTCTGACAGAAGATTTCAAGACGAAAGACACCTCACAGAGCTTGCAGCAAAATTTATCGAATTGCAAGCAACACAACATGAAAATTCAGGACTTCTCAGACAAAATATTAGAGATAGTCGCAGACCTGAACAAAGTCCAGATAAATGAAATAGGAGAAGAGCACAGAGAGAGGTAATATGCGAACTAAACGACAGGATCGGATTAAATACCTTTCAAAATGGGTTGAAAGACGCACTAAAACCAACCATCCTAGCCGCACAACCAAAAACATTAAACGACGCAATAAGCCTCGCAAACCAGATTGAACAACCTCTAACAGATGAAACAAGAATATTTAGTTTCAATACAAATCTCCGTAACCGGCAAAACGGAAGAAACTACAGAAATTCCGACAATCGAAATATAAATGTCAATAATTATCCAAACAACAATAACTCGTATCAAAACAGAAACAATAATTGGCAAATCAGAGGATATCAAAATAACAAGTACAATCAAGGGAACAACCAGAGTAGAGGCAATAGCTGGCAAAATAGCTATCAAATCAATAGAGGAAGAAACTTTGTTAGAAACCCTCGGCAAAAGCAACAGAGAAGGGTAAATTTTCTACAGGAGACAAGCAATGCGCAAAGTCCAGGACGGAGTCACCAAGAAATAGAATAAGATTAAATTCAAAGATATACAATATCAGAAGTTGTACAACAAACTACATAACGCTGACAGACAAACGCACAAACACAAAATTAAACTTCCTCATTGATTCCGGAGCAGACATCTCAATTTGCAAAATAGATTCATTGAATTGTGAAATAAACAGGAGTGACCAGTGCAGAATAACTGGAATAACAAACAATGAAACACACTCCTTGGGCACAGCTAAATTGCAGTTAGCTTATGAATCACATGTCATAGAGCATAGGTTTCAAATAGTGCATTCACGAACACCGATCACCACGCATGGGATACTAGGAAGAGATTTCCTGTTGAAATATCTATGTAAAATATATTATGAAAACTTCACAATAACTGCAAATTTGAATGATGACGATGTTACAATACCCATGATGAATAGATTTAAAAATGAAAGCAAAATACTAGCAAGAACAGAGATTATCCAAGCAATAACAGTCAACATTAACGAAGATAGCATAGTCTGCGGTGAAGAATTGATAGAAGGAGTATTTCTGAGTAACAGAATAATACCAAAAGAAGGATTTCAGCATATAAAGTTGCTAAACACGAACAATCACATAGTAACATTAAAACCATTCACAGCAAAGCTACATCTGCTAAAAGATTACGAGATATTAAGAGAACAAAGCAGAAAACCGCATCAAGAGAGAGATAAAACTGAACGACGATTTCATAAATTATTAAAAGAACTGAAATTGGAAGGTTTGGATGAAAATGCAAAGAATTCGATCAAAGAGATCTGCAAAAAATATCAAGAAGTATTCCACATAGAAGAAGAGAGGTTAACAACAAATAACTTCTATACACAGAATATAAATACAACAGACAATAACCCCGTCTACATAAAGAATTACAGACTGCCACATTCTCAAGTCGATCAAATAAACAAAGAGGTCGATAAACTGATACAGAATGATATAGTACTTCAGTGAGTCCGTATAACTCTCCACTCCTGATAGTACCAAAAAATCAGGTGAAGAAAAGAAATGGAGATTAGTTGTAGACTTTAGGCAGCTAAATAAGAAAGTAATTAATGATAAATATCCACTAACAAGATTGGAAGACATTCTAGATAGACTAGGACGGGCAAAACACTTCTCAACGCTTGATATAACTAACTCTTTTCACCAGATAGAGTTAGAAGAAAATTCAAGAAAACTAACGGCATTTTCAACCAATCAGGGACATTACCAATTTAAAAGATTACCTTTTGGGCTGAAAATATCCACGAACAGTTTTCAGCGAATGCTCTCAATTGCATTAAGTGGTCTGGTAACGGCGCATTCATAAATGTCGATGACATAATAATACATGATGCAGCCTTAACAATCATAATCAGAACCTAGAAAGAGTGTTAAAAAGACTTCAGCAGTATAACTTAAAACTCAATCCAAGCAAGTGCAACTTCTTGAAACCAGAAGTACTATATCTTGGTCATCTAATAACAAAAGATGGAGTCAGAACGGATTCCAATAAGCATAAAGTAATAGAAACGTACCCAGTACCGACGAATGTAGATGAAGTACGTCGATTTGTAGCATTCTGCAACTATTACAGACGCTTCATACAAAATTTTGCAGAAATAGCACGACCACTCAATGCACTTCTGAAGAAAAATACACTGTTCCTTTGGACAGAAGATTGCAAAAAAGCTTTTGAAATACTCAAAGATAAATTAATAACTTCACCAGTCCTGCAGTATCCAGACTTTAGCAAACCGTTCGTCCTGACAACAGATGCTTCAAATTTTGCATTTGGAGCAGTGCTCTCACAGGGTGAGATAGGACAAGATTTGCCAATATCCTATGCGAGTAAGACACTGAATAAGTACGAGCTGAATAAATCGATAATCGAAAAAGAATTGCTTGGTATACACTGGGGAATCAATTTTTTAGACCCTATCTTTATGGGAACAAATTCACAGTTGTAACAGATCATCGCCCACTCGTCAGCCTCTTCACACATAAGAATCCTTCTTCGAAACTAACAAGAATTCGTTTAGACCTAATGGACTATGATTTTGAAATTGTGTATAAACAGGGCAAAATGAATACAAACGCAGATGCCCTGTCAAGAATAAAAATGGACTCCGAAAAATTAAAATCAATGATACCGAAAAAAATAAATATTATCACACGTAATATGGCGAAAAAGCAGCAAAACGGAATGGAGAAAAGAGATAGTGTAAGATCAGACCAACTCTATATATGGGAATGCACATCCATCTCCGACATAAGAAATATAAGAAAAATACAATTTGATACAGCGTACGCAGAAGAGAATGCGATAAATAAAAGTTTGCCAGAAATATATATATCTAAGAAAGGGGTAACCGTTCAGTACAGCGATAATCCTATATTTAACTCTGGTTACATAATGGAGAAGCTGATCCAAAAAATGAACGAGAATAATATTAAAGAATTAGCACTCGCAAAAGACGATGCTATATTTAATCACATTAAAATAAATGAATTTAAAGAGAAATTCAATAAGCTGCTGCAAAATAATAAACGTGGTAAGGCAACACCATTGAAGATATTACTGTATGAACCCCTAATAAGGATAAATGATCCAAAGAAAAAACTAGAATTAAGCAGGCCACAGACGATACAACTGTTGGTCCAACTGTTGTACCAATCTGTGTTGGCATACAACCGTTGTATGGTGTGTGGGCCAATTGGTACGAAGCATCCAACAATCAAGCTCGGTTGGATGTGCATGCAGCTCAACCGCTGTTGTATATGCAACCGTTGTATGGTGTGTGGGCTTGTTGTTCAACCGTTGATCCGATTTCATTATCTGTCAAGTTTTTTATTGTAAATGCGTTGTAAAAAACAAACCAAAATGGTGTCAATTAAGTATAAGGACTTCTGGGAAGAGTTTATTGATATATTATTAATTTTCAAAGACATAATCACAGCTGAAAAACAAATGCACATTTTTTTGACAACCGATGACATTCTTTCGGAAGAAATTATTGTTGAAGAAATCGGTCCAGCAGTTGTGTCGTGTGTGGACTACCATACAACTGTTGGTCCAACGGTTGGTCAACAGCCGTTGGACCAACAGTTGTATCGTCTGTGGCCTGCTTTAATAAAAGAATACCATGACAGCATGCATGGTGGACACGCTGGAATTAAACGCTGCATAAACAAATTAAAACAAAGGTACATTTGGAAAAACCTTAACAAAATGGTAAAGGAGTACACAAATAAGTGTGATAAATGTGCGAAGAACAAATTTAAAAAATACACAAAAGAACTTCTGGTGATAACGGACACACCAAACAGTAGTTTTGAAACGATCTCAGTTGACACGGTAGGACCTGTAAGAATGTCAATGACGCTGCAATGCGAATTGACAAAATTCGTTGAGGCATATCCAATGGAGACAAAAGAAGCCTCCTCGGTAGCGAAGACAATAGTTGAACGATTCATTCTAAAGTATGGATGCTTCAAAACATTGAAAACAGACAGAGGTTCAGAATTTGTAAATGAACTACTTAAAAATATTTGCAAATTTCTGAACATAAAACATGTTACATCCACACCGTTCCATCACGAAACTCTAGGATCGATTGAAAGAAACCATAGAGTACTAAACGAATACTTAAGAACATTCTCAGAAGAAGACAATTGGGATGAACTAATTCCATACTATGTATTCTGTTACAATACAACACCGCACACGGAGACAAATTATACACCATTCGAGTTAGTATTTGGAAAGATAGCAACACTACCAGCACAGATTCTGAAAAATAAGGAACAAATAGATAGCATACACAGCTATGCAGGAGAATTAGCTAAAGATTGAAAAGAGCCCATGACAAGAGCAAAGAACAATTAGAAGAATCCAAAAAAGGGCGAAAAATAGCGAAAGATAAAGACTCTAACCCTTCAAATTTTAACGTAAATGACTATGTATACTTGAGAATAAACAACAGAAAGAAACATGAAAGTCCATATGACGGACCCTTTAAAATCATTGAACAAAAAGGTGTAAACTCCACAATTTTAATAAAAGAAAAACCAAAGGAAGTACATAACAATAGGCTAATAAAATGTAAATTTAAATAAAACATCTTGGGAATAATATAGCACAAACACTATAAATATATGTATCTTTAACCACACACAAGAATAACTGAAACTAAGTAATCCTATGAACATATTAAATATCATAAAATAAGTAGATAGATAGAAAACAGAATATATGTATTTAGAATAATTATATAAATAAAGATTAGAATGAATATCTATAACTTAATTAGATAAGATTAAGGGGCCATTCAAGTATTACGTAAGCACTATGGGGGAGGGGGGTCTTTGTTTTGCTTATTTTGGATGACATGAGGGGGTAGGGGAGTCTAGATGATGATTACGTTATCGGTAGTTATTTACTTTTTTAATTTACTTTTTTACACGAATGGCAACATTGTCTATGGTTGAAAACGAAACTCATTTTCGGGGATTCCCGCAAATAATGCATACGTTTAGGCACTCGCTTTAGAACCGATTAGGGGAATTACCACGCGCTATTCACTTGTCTAAATTTCCTCTGTCAGTGTGTTGTTTCGTTTGGATACTATAGCGAGTAGACGTATTGTAAGCATAGCAAAGCAAGTTAACATTTGTGTTACCGTTGATTCCATTAGCCAAAGTTTAACGTTTAAATAGGATGTCGTTTCAAATAGACAAATCCAAGTTATACCAAAAATTGGTACGAAAGTACAAATGTACAAAAGTTAGTTAACGAAGTGTGGCGAAATTATAAATTACAAGCAAAGTTCGACAAGGAACTAGATATTATTGTATCTAAGAGAATTGAAGAAGAATTGCAAGCGGCGACTAAGAATAAATCCAATCTACTACATTTTTTTTTCCAAGGTGAGTGACGAAATCATTTTAGGTACCTATGAGTACTAGAAATATTAGAAATCGCCAAAAAGCTTCTCTTTACATTTTGTAACAATAATTTAGACGTTTTATGATTAGAAAATATTATGGCCTATCTCAAAGTATAGAGGTAATATTCATTATATAGATTTATTTCTTAAGATTGACTCCGTCAATTGGTCACAAAATACAGGGTGTTAGTTTTCTGTGTATATGATGGGTTCGATTCCCGGCTTTAAAGATTATTTAAAGCCATAGGGCTTTAAATAATCTTTAAATGCAGTTTTTTATTGCATTACTTTGTATTTATGTAGCTTAATAAGAGAATCTTTAGCAGAACCCATAGAAAGTTTTTATTTTTAGGCAACGACTACCTGTAAACCTGCAGAAAAAACACAAATTATACAGCCAGCTTCAAATATTAGAAAACAGGAAGAAGATAAAATAAAACCCGGTAATGAATCACAACAGCAATGCGAAAATAATGATAATGTAGGTAAACAGAGAGCAAAACCTTCGCAGGAAGCTATGAAAAATAAGATTGCTCTACTCGAAAAAAATCTGAATGCTTTGTATTTTGCCAGAGATACTATGCCAAGCCGTGTTGAAGTTGATAAACAGATCATTAAGTTGCGCGAGGAAATAAAAACAGCAAAACAGTCTTTAAACAGGAAGATTCAAAACGCAGTTGCCCAGAAGAAACACAGGGATGGTATGAAAAGAAAGTTAGAAGATATTTGACATGAAAATCCAGAAATAAAAAAAAGACCTTCTCTGAGGGATTCAGTGGGACGTCCTAATTTTGAAAGCAATCAACCATCACTATTGAAGACAATTGCGGATATAGCTTTATTTGGGAGTGCAGCAGATGATAGAAGACGAGCGGAATCTATTCGCAGCGTAAAAACTCTTGATGAACTCACGCAAGAATTACGTAAAATAGAATTTGACATTAGTCGCAGTGGGACATATCTTCGTTTGATTCCCAGAAAATCTAATTATGCAGAGGGACGAAGACATGTATCGACAGGCCCTGTTAAGCTCATTCGGGCTCAAACTGATCACCACAAGAGCCACTTAGATAGCAAGTTCGCTGAAACATCAATCCATTATTTAGAGAACATAGCATCCATACTTGGACCAGATCAAGTATTTTTCATATCTCAAGATGATAAAGCTCAAGTCCCTATTGGCGTAACTGCGGCAAATAAGCAAGCACCTCTTCTAATGCACATGGAATATAGAATCAAATTGCCTGACCACGATTGGGTAATCGCTGAGCGTCATAAATTAATACCATCTGTTTATGCTGGTATCAAAATCACTTCCAGTATGCTAGGACAACCGCAAGCCGTTGGATATTCTGTACCAACATACATCGCTATTCGAAGTGGAAAGCATAGTTCATCTTCTGCTAATACTCATGCTCAGGATTTCGAGACGCTTCTCCAACTTGAAGAGTTTCGACCATTAGCTAAAACTGACCATGGACTAGTAGAACCAGTGGTAATCATGACGGTTGATGGAGGGCCAGATGAAAACCCGCGTTATCAAAAAGTCATAGGGTTTGCTATACAACACAGTAGTAAGGGTCCCACCTCCCTATACTTTTTACATTAAGTCCGATAGAGCCAACTGCCGCGATAATGCCACTTGTTGGTTTTCTGCAAGAGGGTTCCCACCGCCGATAAGAAGTTCTTGAGGAGTGAGTAGGATAGACACGTCCCTGTCGCATGCATTGGGAGGTAAAAATAAAAAAGCTGAGTTCCCACCAAGTAGTGTTGTTGCAGGATGTTGGTTGGAAGGAGAGAGCTGGTGCTGTCTGTGGTAAGACGGTAGATAGATCCCTGTCGCAAGCATTGGGAGGTAAAAATAAAAAAAGTTGACGTGATACCGAGTTGTGTTGTTGCAGGATGTTGGTTGAAAGGAGAGAGCTGGTGCTGTCTGTGGTAAGGACGGTAGATGGGTCCCTGTCGCAAGCTGAGCCTAGTGGGTGCAAGCAGGTGTACTATAGGCGGCTTACGTACAAGCATAGTAAAGTTTTATAAAATTGCACTACCAGGCAAGCAGATAACTAAAGCACAAAATCTTGCACCCATATGTAGCAAGCATGGATGGTTTAAACCTGTATCGCTGTCTTTATATCTTCAGCGGTTATCGCGCCTCTTTTTTTTTTTATATTCCGTTCATTTTTTTCTTCCACACCAGACAAGCTTTGAACAGTTAGTCACACTTCTTCAACGTCATTTTTCCATACGAGTTTTAAAACTTAAACTTGACCGCGATGCGGTGACGAGTTGTTGTTTCTTTATGTATAGAATTTTAAGTCTACCTGAATTGAGACTGTGAGACATGTGGGTGACTTTATTTCCGGATTTTTTTTTTTGATGTAAAGGAAAAAAAAGATTAAGGAAAGATCGCAAAGAACAAGTTCTGATGTTGCTTATGCAAGGGTTCTTGATTCTTGTGATGTTCAATACTGCCGGCGCGTATGATAATGAGCTGGAAAACAAGAATAGATCGGCGGCAGTCAGTGAACTTGATGTTGTGAAGGACACGAATGTGGGTGAAGGTGAGCTAAAAAGAAACGGGTTGCTTGAGTAAAATAAAAAAAAAACCAATTCGGCTGAGATGCCTTTATTGAAGGTCAGTAAAGATAGACTGTATGGCGGATAGACAATTTCTTTTACAAAAGACGTACATATTTAATTTTTTATTCGCGCTTTTTAAAACTTATTTTCAAAAATCCTCCTTTGGTATCATCTTTTCCGTCAAAGATTAGATAACATCCCACGTGCTGTTGGTTAAGATCCTCAATCTGTCGCTGGGTTTTAATTTTTTCGGCAAAACGGGGGGGGGGGGGTAAGAACACATATGTGTTGTCCACAAAGTGCACTGTCACGCGAAGTCCGTACTGCGTCTTTAACAGCTTGAAAGACTTCACCTGGTACTCCTTCCCCAGCTCCAACTCTGTGATTGGCACAAGATTGTCGTAGCTATTTTCCGACACACTTTGCAACAGTTCAAAAGTGTTCTGTAAAAAAATAGAGTTATAGTAATGTCTGCTTTACAATAATCAGAAAAATGTTCGGTACCTACCATTGTATACCAAAAAGTTTTCCTGGCCCGTGAGTTAAACTGTAGTTGATGTTGAAAACTGTTTTGAGGACGACTAGAGAAAACACGGCCCTATATACTGTTTGGGTTCGCCGTCTTTTTCAAGTAGGGATGGTTGAAAGTAAATTTATTATTATGACCGATTTGAAAGGTTATCTATGTGTAATATTATTATTTCAACCTAGAATAAGTGCTGTTCTTTAATCATAAGGCAGATCCTGTATTGCTGCAACTTTACAAGATAATTTAGATGCAATTCACCCGCAGAGCGTGTTTAAAAAAAAGACAAGTTATGCTAAGTGCATTGTGGTGTTATTGTTCTAGTAATATTGTCACATAGGCTGAGATCTGTTCTTAATTTATGAATGAGCTACAACTTTGTTGCAATTTAAACGAAACGTCTAGATTTGAAAGTTATGTTAAGGGAATTGTAGAATTATTATTCTAGTAATATTTTCGCGTAGGTTGAGACCTGTCTTCCATGGATTTTTTTCTTTTTGGGCCGAGCAAAAATGGCATAAAAGCCTACAGCGAAGTCGCAAGGAATCAGTCTTTGTTTGTTTCTGAAAAGTTCGAGTGTGGCTTCAAGGGCTTTAAACTAATTTAAAAGTAAGTATAAAACTAGCCCCATCCGTTACCACTATAGGCTTAAAGTTATCTCTTGTTTTTTTCTTTTTTTTTTAAAGATACATTAATGATACTACCCCGATGGCAAGCAGCTCACCCCCGCTGAAAACATCCTTCAACTAGAGGCAGAGGTACCAAGTCTGTGTGGATTTAATAGAGTGGTAATTGTATAAAAAATATATTTTCGCTAGATTTAAGTAGCTGTAAATTAGACAATTAAAAAATGAAGTCGCACGAGTTAATTTCACATTTAAAATGTGCGCTAAATTTAAACTCGGAAATTTTCTTATCCGCCTTAGACACCTGTATAAAGGTGGTAAAAAAAGAAAATGTGCTATTTTCGTATCGTGAAAAATTTTGTTTATTAAGGCTGCTGACAGAGTTTTCAATTCTGTATAATGTACCTCTTTCAAATGGGGTCTTAAAGAGCGCCTTTAATTATCTAGATGTAAGTGAAGCTAATAATTCCGCGGGCTGTGACGTTAACAACGGGGCGTCTGGAAGTAAACAAAATAACTCTGTCGTCTGCGGAAATGAGACTAGTACTTTACCAAAATCAAGTTGTGAGCAAGGTCAGGTATCTCAATACGGTTATGGCTATAAATTACTGTCAAGAAAGCAAACATTTTTTAAACAGTTTAAAATGGCAGGCGTAAAAATTTCCTTTCAACTACAGGATTTTTCTGCTGTAAGTGAAAATCCCTTGGAAGTTTTAGAAAAAGCATTTGGCCATGTGTTTAAAGAACTGGTGGTAAATTCTGCAAAAGGCAGTAAGATTAGTTTTTCGCTAATGCTTCCAAATTCACCTCATGTTAAACCCATTTGGAGTAGTCTCAGACCTATCGAACAATTAACCGGGGCATATATTATCGGATTGATTGCTAATGTTAACCAATCCAATGCTATTTTTCTTTCTGATGATGTCTTGCAACTCAATGCAAATATCGTCAATTTTCCTTTCGCCGGGGGGAAAATAGATCCTAGGTATGTGGCAGAAAGTCTGGTTTTATCCCGGAAAACAAGTGTGATAGATGTTGGTAAAGATAATGATCTAACATGTCTCCCTCGAAGCATTTGCTACGGTATTGAAATGACGTCAGAAAATTTTAATAATCGAAGCAGTTTTTCTGTTATTGACTCATTGGATAAACTAGCACTATCACTGTGTAAAAATTCAAAGGTGGTTATCACTGATAAAGGGTGTAGTATAAAAGACATTTACAAATTTCAAAAATTTTTGAAAAATTACCAAATCATTGTTTTTGATAATTTGAGAGATTCGGATTCGATTATTTTTAGGCTACCTGTTGAAAGCGATTTAGTAAAAAAAAATATTTCTTTATTATTCAGAGACGTTAAAGCATTTCTATGTAATTAAGTCGCTAACAGGCCTTTTTAATAAAAAATATGCCTGTTCTTTTTGCGATAGGTTAACAAACATGAAGATGCATAAATGTGACCAGAAGTGTCGATATTGTGACTCTTATCCGCCGTGTGTATTTGTTGAAAAAGTCAAACCATGCGAAAACTGCAATCGCATGTTTAGAGGCGACACTTGTTTTACGAACCATACCCTAAATAAAATTCAGAATAAAAGCATATGCGAGACTTTTAAAATATGCAAATTGTGTGGTAAGTTTCTTGTTCTTAACAAGAGAGAGTTCAAAGAGCATTCTTGCAATGAATATTTTTGCAAGATTTGTTCTAAAATTGTTCCCCAAGAGCATCTTTGCTATATTAGGAGGTATAGAGGAAGTGTCGATAAAAATTTTTTAATAATATTTTTTGATTGCGAGAGCACTCAGAACACCTTATGTGAAAATAGCACCACATCTTATTTGCACATTGTGAACTTAATAATTGCACAGCAAATATGTCATAACTGTTACACAAAACCAGATATTAGGGAAAAATGTGATGTTTGTGGTGATAGGCAACATGTGTTTAAATACGATAGTGAGACAAGCGTTGTAAAAATTTTTCTAGATTACTGCCTGAACGCCCGATCTTTTGTATCTAAGGTGCACTGTATTGCGCATAACCTACAGGGATATGACGGGCACTTTATTATTTCTGAGCTGTTAGATAGAAATTTAAAAATAGAGCCTATAATGAATGGCTCTAAAATTATGAAAATGACGTGCGAGAATTTAATATTTATTGACTCTTTAAACTTTCTGGCACTCCCCCTCTCTAAATTTCCCGACGTTTTTGACATTAAAGGTTATGAAAAGGGTTATTACCCTTATTACTTTAACACTGCTGAAAATATTGACTACATAGGGAGCTACCCTTCCCCTGACTTATATGGATACACCACCATGAAGTTAAAGGAAAAAGAAAAGTTTTCAAACTGGTATGACACCGTATCTAAGGGCACTTTTAACAATAGAAAAGAGATGTTAAAATATTGCGAAAACGATGTTAATATTTTACGTTTGGGATGCACTCGATTTATGCAAGAATTTTTGGATATAACACAGTTAAATCCTTTTACAGAAGCTATAACTATTGCATCAATCTGCATGCTCGCTTTCCGGAAAAATTACCTTAAAAATAATATTTTGGGTATAATGCCTAAAAATGGATATTGCAAGTCTCAAAATCATTCCCTTATTGCCATAAAATGGCTAATTTGGGAAAGTCTGAAAACCAATCTGGAGATTGCATCTGTATATAATAAAGGAGAAGTGAAGCTGGCAAGAGGTGGATTACAAGTAGATGGGTTTAATTCAGAAACAAATACGGTTTATGAATTCTTTGGTTGTTTCTACCACGGATGTACAGACTGCTTTAAAATCCAAGAAGTGGCTAATAACACCACTCAGAAAATCGAGACTATGAGTCAAAGATTTGAGAGCACTCTTAAAAGAATTGATACAATTAAACGATTGGATTACAACCTGAATTATATATGGGAATGTGAATTCAGAAAATTCTTAAAAGCCAATCCTGATGTAGACCAAAAATTAAATGACCGCGTTGCGAACACCCCTCTACCGCTTAATCCACGTAATGCTGTTTTTGGTGGCCGTACAGAAGTTTTTAAACTATACCATAAAGTAAAAGAAAATGAGGTAATAAGATATTTAGATTTCACAAGCTTGTACCCATATATTAATAAATACTCACCTTATCCTATCGGGCACCCTACTATATTTCGAAATTGTGATATGCCTGCAGTATCAGAAATACTGTTAATGCACGGCTTTATTATGTGCTCTGTTATCCCACCTTCTAACTTATTTTTACCTGTGCTACCTTTTAAAACTAATCTAAAATTATATTTTGCTCTTTGTAGAAAATGTACAGATGAAAATAAAATTTCTGCATGTTGTCACAATGAAAAAGAAAGGGAAATTACAGGCGTGTGGGTTATACCCGATGTAGCTTTAGCTGTAAAAAAAGGGTATCAAATAAAAAGGATTTTTGAAGTCTGGAAATATGACTATACTGTATATGATCCGGTTACAAGGACCGGTGGTCTATTTACAGATTATGTCAACACCTTCTTAAAAATTAAACAAGAGGCAAGCGGATGGGGGAGTAGATGTGTAACTGAAGATGAGAAAGATAATTTTCTTAAATTATATAAGATAAGAGAAAACATTATTTTGGACAAGGATCAAATTCGTAAAAATTCTGGTAGACGTAATACAGCAAAAATTTGTCTAAACTCTTTTTGGGGTAAATTTGCTCAAAGAGAAGACAGGAGTTATACTAAAGTTTTCAATAACTTTAAAGAGTTTTGTAACTTTATACAGTCTCCAGGAATTGAAATTTGTTCCTTACATTAATTGGATGTAAACACAATGTGGGTGACGTGGAAGTATATTCAAGAAAACCTTAACAGTCTGCCGCACGTAAATATCCCTATTGCAGCGTACACAACTGCTTTTGCTAGACTTAAACTTTACGAGGTGTTAGAAAAAGTAGGGGATAATATTTTATATTGTGATACCGATAGCTTGATTTTTGTGGATAGTAAAGAAGATTCTTTAACATTTGACATTTCCAGCTTTCTGGGTGACCTAACGAATGAGATTGAATGTTTTGGAGCTAATGCCTTTATTTCAGAATTTGTAAGCACCGGGCCGAAAACATACAGCCTGAAAATTGAAACTGAAAAAGGTCCTGAGTACATTACCAAGTGTAAGGGTATTACAATTAATTTCGAAACATCCAAAATTGTCAATTTCGAGTGTTTAAAATCGCTGGTTACTGAAGAGAGTTTTCAAGATCGAGTCTGCGTGAAAAATGAGAAAAAAATCAAACGAAAACGGCCGGGAATTATTATATCTTCACTAGAGCAAAAACATTTGTCATTTACCTTTGACAAGCGTGTTGTTACTGAAAATTACTTTTCTTACCCCTACGGGTTCAAAAAGCGGAAATTAGATAAATAAGTGTAAAGATTGTTTAAAAGCTTACTGTACTTTTAATTAAAGGCTTAGCATTTTTTAAAACTGTCAAGAATTTATTGTATTAAATAAGTTAATGTAAATTCAGGGTATATTTAAGAAAAATGTTGTTATAAGGATTATTGTAGTCTAGACAGGTGCGCAGATAAAGTATCAGCTGACCATAACAGCCCATAATTGACAGCATTACCAAAGCTATCAGTATCATACTTTTTGGAATCAGATATACGGATATTATTTTGTTACCGGAATCTGTAAAATAGTCACAGCTAAATAATGTGGATGCGTCATGCTTAAAATCTGACTGTAGATATATATATATAGCCACATATCGTATTTTATCCTCAGATGATAATATGGATAAATTTATTTTGGACATCCAATTAGTGTGCGGGAACAACGGTCAGTATTTTGTTAAAGAACTTTCCGTACTTGCTGTTGGAACGATCATACCAGATGCTTATCATTTTATGCCTCCCTACCCATACCAGGAATTGTCATCAAAGGCATGGCGACAGATCCAGTATGACGTACAAAATATAAATGGACTGCATTGGAATGATGGAGACATTAGCTACAACAATTTGCCCGAAGTGTTTTCAAGATTTAAAAATGCAACAGTGTATGTAAAAGGCGAAATCAAGGCTTCATTTGTCAGCAAATACTCGCCGACTTCAGAAATCATCGAACTTGGAGAAATACCTAGGCTAAGTGAACTTACAAATTATCAACTTCCTTGTAAGACCCACAATAATGTATCTTTTTTACGTTGTGCTCTTCAAAACTGTGTAAATATGTACCTGTATATGTTAATCAACAAAATTATAAAGTAAAATAAAAAAATAAAAAACTTTAATTGTTTTTATTTAAAAAATTTATTAAATGTTTATTATATCAAACAAAATATTGGTACTACAATACAAAGGTATCTCAAAGAAAAGTCTAGAATAATTCAGATGCACATAAGAAGTTCTAGACGGTATAAAAAAGTCTTCGTCAGGTAACAAAATTAAATTTTTACTTTTACACTTTTCGCAATATTTTTTATAATATTCTTTTACACTTTCGGCTGCATTGTTATTATGGAACATCACAACCTTGAAGAAACTCAGCATATCAATTAATTTATAGAGCTCATTAAGGGTGAGCTGAATATTGCGTGTACCAACGGGAATTGTGTATTTCGTCTGAAGCTCTTCTTGGTTTGGCGGGAACATGTCTGGAATAACCTCGTCCTTTAGTTTGGTTAGATGTTTATAAACTTCCAGCCATCCAGAGTAAAATGTTGACACAGGTTCAAAACCATGACGGTGAAAGACTATTTTTACTACAAACGAAGCCGGATCAAATCCGAGGACAACCTTCTGATTATGATGATGATCCAGATGATAAGTGTAGTTTAACAAAAGATCTTCGCCCGGGGCCTCTGAATCCTTTCTACCTTCTCTTCGTATCGGTCTAGCTTTTTGCTTTTTGGGTTTTGTGTCCATCACTTTAAACTCTTCTGCACACACTCTTTTTGCTCGTACCTTTTTAGACTTTTTAACTTTAGGTGTCTGCTCCATTTTGCTGCGTAGGCTTATAGTTCAACATTAAATGTGCATCACCGTCGTCTCGTATTTATACTCTTGTCTGCCGATGTAGATAGCTGGTTACCCCCTCCAGATTTTAAACATTTTTTCAAGTATATTTTGCGATATAAATTCACAACTTTATTATCATTTAATCTAAAATTATGGGCTTGCTGGAAGTGCCTTTTCCATTTTTTCCACCTAGGATTCAGGTTTTTATAGCTTTGATCTCAGCTTTACATGTTTGGCTACAAAAAACCCCTCCAGATTGTGCGCGATTTTTTTTCTTTAGATATATACTGTGGTATAAATTAACAATTTTGCTATCATTTAAACTTAGATTGTTCGAATCAAATTGTTTTAAAAAGTTCTGAAAGCTTCGTCCTCTGCAGCGAGAATATAGAAATACACAACAATAATGTCCGCAGGTTGATGAAAATTGGCCTTGCAATCATTTTTTATTATTACTAAAAGAGCTTGAATTAGCTAACAAAAATTTTCGAAAAAACCTATTTGCGGGATACTTTCCAAATGAATCAAAGTACTCTGCGGGGCCTTGTTTTGGGAAATAAAAGGCTACCCAATGAGTTCCACCTTTATTTGCAGGATCCGTATTAGCTATTATACATGCAGGCTTTCTTATCTTCTGTGGTAATTGGTTGCATGGAAAGATGCCTCTAAAATACTTGTTTGTCATGCGGTTGTTTGATAATACATTTGTAAGCTCAAGCGTGTTCATTCTTGTTCAGAACAAATGATGGTTTCCACGTCAATGATCTTGGTGTGAGAAGTAGCGTAGTTATTTATAAATTCTCTGGTTGCAGCTCCACGAACAAATATTGTGGTAAATTTTGATAGAGTTTTTATAAGATCCTCGTCCATACGCTTAAGTTCGAGATTACCAAATTTACTTATTTGTTCAGTACATCCTGTACTAGATGTAGGATACTTGAAAATTATTTCTTTCGCAAAAGACTTATTTTGCGCAGCGAATCCTGCAAAAGAAACTCTTTTTAAAAAGGTGAAGGGTCCTCCGGAAAAGAACTCCACATTTACTAAACAGTAGTTCATTATAGATTGCGTATTAAGAGACTTGAGTGAAATTAAGTTCGAAGATCGGTTAGTCAGCCTTATATAGATTTTTTTTTTTTAGAAACTGGTGTATACATTTTTATCTTTACCTATATCAAGGCTGCAATCATATTCTGCATATACAATACATGTCACTGTGTTTTTTAGTGCTTCCTTAAACCTTCCTTCAATTCTCACCGTTCCCTGATTCAATAGATTTCCACATGCTGAATTATACGAGAGGTCTGTCGTTAAATCAAAAGCAAGTAGAAAACACCCGTTGTCAAAGAATTTTTTTGAAATTTGGTGTCCTTTATCAAAATAATGTATACCGGTGCCTTTAAACAGTGTAATATATCCTCGAGTGCTAACAGGATTTTCTTTTGAATAATCAAATTCTAGAGGTTGATTTGGCACCTGTACCCCGTTCACCGACAAGTTAAAACTGGTGATGTTGTTTTGCTTGAAGTTGTAAGCATTTTTTGTTCGTTTTCCGGTATATGCGTCGTTGTCAATCATGCCAAAGACTAGTAGATTTGGTAATTGTCCTATAACCACATTGTCCAGTGATAGTGTAAATGTATTTGCGGGTATTGTATAAGTCTTAACTTCAACTCGTTTATACGGATATATAGCGTTGGAGCGTTGGAGAACAGCTTCATGAGCCAGCAAGATGTTAGGATTGATAGTTACATGATTCATGTACATAGTTGCTTCTACTATCTTAACTCGTGGAGAATTGTCATCATCTTTTGACCAAAGGTAAAATTCCGGTTTTTCGAGTGATAAGACTACCCGTAAATCAACACCGTTCATTAATAATTTATCTTGATTAAACATATCGCCGTGAATCTTTCCCATCAGCTCTACAACATTACTTTTATCAAACAGCTTTTGTCTAGCCAAATAACCTTCATTTAGCTCAGGACTTTGAACTACCTCCATATTATTTTGATCGAGATAACAGCCAACCGATTCCAAATGTGTTGAAGCGGCATCTTTTCCGTAATTTAATAAATTCTCAATATAGGCTCTATAGTTGTAATTGTTATCTGTTTGGGCAACCGGTTTTCCATTTAGATAAATTGTACACTGGCGGAAAAGTGAGTGGAGTATGTTATTTACAAGGCCGGGGCCTTCATCACGAACAGTGTCTTTAGTCTTATCTGGTTTAGTTATTTCGATATCTTCGCCTGTGTAAAGTTCTTCTTTTCCATCCTTGATTTTAACCAACTGTAGTTTCAAACGAAGGTATATGCTTGATAAGTCTCGATATGTGTCACCATGTCCTAGTGATACAAATTCGAGCACCGATGAGTTATCTAGAGAAGCTATAGGTTTATAAGATACCTCTTCAGTTTTTAAGATGCTGCTTTGTACAGGTGATGTAGAGAAAAGATCTAACTCAGATTTCATGCATTCTTTGTATGACGGCATGTTGTTTATTTATCAAAAATATCTAACACACGTTTACGTATCATGCGTTTGCCTTTAATAGACGCTCTTTTAGCTGTCCTTTTTGTCTGTATCTTACGTTTGCCTTTAACAGATACTCTTTTAGCTGTCGTCTTTGTTTTTGAACCTCTTTTTGTGGACTTTTTTGATCCTGAACGCTTTTTACGTTTAGAAGCTGGCGCTAAATGTAAAGCTGTAAAAGGGTTGCGTCTTTTTATAAGCATGCGATTGCTTCTTCCTGCACCACCCATGCTTTCAAACAGCTTATTTATACCTTTCTGTGATAGTTCTTCGGCAGCTGCTTTTCCCTGTTCTTTTAAAATATTTGTTAAAGGTTTACTACCTGCTTCTTCTAAAATAGCTTTTCCTGTTTTAAATGCTTGTTGTTTCAAAGCCTTTGCCCCCGATGTAACCAAGGGCTGTAAATATCGTAATAGTCCGCTGAAAAAACTACCAATTCCTCTTCCACGCTGGTAAATAAGAGGAGATCGATATAATTCTCCAATATCCGCTAAGGCCCCACCACTCTGAATCGAATAATATTTAGTATAATATGAATTCATATTCGAAGTTATACAAAATGCTCTTAACTTTGCACTATGTTAAATTGACTGTTGTATGAGTATTTATAGCCTATTTTCTTTTAAAATGGAGCATTATATATGTAGGAGTATAGTCTGACTTGAAATCAATTAGCTCCCCTTGCTGGTTAGTTATTTTTATAGAAATACTTTCGATAAAAGTTTTTTCAATAGGACAGTAATCTACGTGTTGAAATCTTATTATGTTTTCACATTCTTTTAAAGGTATTACACGTAAGTATCGTACTAACTGCTCACCTATAAATCTGGGCTGGATAATATCAGCGTAGACGTAAATTATATATCTTTCATAACAGTCATCTGCTGCTGGCCGAGACTCTTGCGGCAACCTTAGTGTCAGGTCCGTAACTGATCTTTCCAGTCTATTAAGTGTGTCTATTATTGTTATATGCTCCTGACGTAATCCTGCCGTATTAAAAGATTCTTTTATTTCTGCCAGTATGGCGTCAGGTTCACGCTTATTTTCAGGCGTTTGGAGAAATATATCCGTGAAGAAGTTGGACAGGTTGTCTATATTAGTATCAATAGGTACTGGGGTAGTTAAATATTCACCGGAGTTTTGCTTTTCGTATGGAACATCCAAAATATTGCTACCTTTAAGAATTTTTCGCTGTTCGGATGGTTTAGCACTAATCGAGTCTTTGTTCAATCTATTCAAGATGTTAAAAATAGTATCCTTAATCTGAATAATTATTTTTTGTTTTTCTTGCTCACTAAGGGTTTGATCATCAAAGTGTACATTTGATATAAAAAGCGTAATAAGATCTCTAATATTAAGATGAGATGGTAGTGGTTTTTTTTATTCTGATTGTGACTCCCAAATCTTCCAACCGCAGTTCAAACACATCGTGTTCTCTTTTGCCGCCAGTATTTTTGTCTGTCTCACGGGCTCTTTTGATGCTAAGCGCTGGATGTGTGTAATTGTCTATCGAGTCTTGTATGATAGCATACTTTCTCTTCTGTCTAGGAATTTGTCCAAATACATCATCAATAAAGGCTTCAACTGACTCATAGTTTTTATATTTTAAAATAACATTTTCTGAAGCCCTCTTACCCTGATATATGTGTAATGTAAACTCGTCTGGATCCTGTTTGTAACTTATTTCAGGTATAACACTATCAAAAAAATCAGCTTCTAACCGATCCCACATCTTTTTCTTAACATCATCCAAGTACATGGTATACCATGATGGTGAAATAGCGCCATAAAATGTTAGTAGGAATGCAGAAAAGTTTACCTGTCCTGCTCTGTAACTAACTTGCTCAAGACTCTCTTTAGTCCACTCGAGTTTAACGGTTTCATTTATTTTGATGCTAAGTGATTTGATTTCTTTTCTATGCTGCTCTGCTATTTCTTTCAATGGATCAGATGCCTCACGCCTTACCCTTTTAAAATTACTCTGATTTACTTCTTCAGTTGTATTTCGCTTGACTCCTCTTTTTATGGCATGATATGGCAACGAAATTTCAGTTATTCCAACACACCAGTCATCAGTAAACTTGCATACTCTAGATAGTGCATTTGTAAAAGCTGATAGCGTATTTTCGGGATAAATTTGCATGGAATTGTTACTTAAAAGGCAAACATAAAAGTCATTATCTTTTATATCTACAGGCATTTTTAAATTCTTTCACAATCAACGTTCGGTACACTTAAGGTTTACTGCTTATTATTATTATAAGTTTTCCCAAGGAATCGCTGAAATGCTGGAACTTCTAGTTTTTGCTGCGTTTTTTATGCGATCACTTTGGCGGACAACTTTCTTAACTGGTAATGAAAGCATATATTGACTGGGATCTAGCAGAGACGGCCTTAATATAGATTGATTTTTGGATGGTTTTCTACCTCTCGTAGCTGTAGGACTTTCCGTGTCGAGTTCTTCTAATATGCTCGCAGCTTCATCTATACTCATTTCTGCAGGTACGGTATACTGGGTTATACCATCCTCAGCCGTGATTACCTTATAATCTTTATCACGGGACTTGGATTCAGAAATCGTCTTAGGTATTTTTGAAGGTGGTTTCAGACTTTTTCCTATACCACTAGCTGATAAGCGACGGTTGGAAGCGGGTGATAACGGTTGTCTTGGTGGTGATATTTCAGCAAGTTCGAAGAAATCCTCTTCCATTCTTTCAGGTGTGTTTTCTTTTAAGGGTGATGTCTGTGTTGATATTTCATCTTTAAAAATAAATTTAGTTTGAGTAGTACTGTCACGCAAATTTTTCTGCTTATCTTGCGGTATGCGTATAAAATTAGTTTGAGTAGCACTATCCCGCAAACTTTTTTGCTTTTCCTGCGGTAAGTGAATATTTGGTTTTTCATCTGACAGACGCACAGCTTTCCGTCTTAAGTTTGAAAACTTTATTAACTCATTTCGGTAGTTATACCATTTTTCCCTATCAGATAAATTCTTGTTTTTTAATATTTCATCCATAGTCTTATCGAACCTAGATTGATTCACGGAATCCTCAATCTCGTTTTTCAACTTCTCGTAAACTTCTGGTGAAAGAAGCAGCATTTTATTCAGATTATTGTTTTTAAACATATTTTTCGATTAATGAACCAATTACACCTGATAATACACTTCCTAGCAACACTGGTAAAAAACCTCCACGCTGTATTAGTATTTTACGTTGTCTGGGTACAGATCTTTTTGCAACAACTAGTTTTCGTAAATCCTTTTTATACCTACAGAGCGAATTGTATATCTTTCCGCGAGGAATATGATTTCCCTTTAAAGTATTAAGAGTTATTTCACAAAGTGTTTTTATAACTTCGGGGTCGGCATTTTTAATAATGGCGTGTCTTAATTTTGGTCTCGCTGTTCTAAGAACATATAGCATATACTTGTTGTCCCTTAATCGATTCATTCGTGACACCATTTTTTCCGATCAAAGAGTTATGCGGGCAGAAGCAAGTTGTAAAGTCTTTATTAAAAATGTCAGTACGGAATCTTAATACCTCGTTGATATCTTGAGTTGAATCTATCAGTAAATATCCGTGTGGCATCTGTGTAATCTCTTTATATATTTTTAGCAGCTCTGAACTATTTTCTGGATAAATCTGCCTCGCTAAATGGATAAACTGACTTTTATCTCGAGGGTTTTTAAATACAACTAGGTATTTACAGTTAAGTGATATATCTCGGCAAAACTTACCCTGGTGAAATACATTTTGTGTTACAAGGATTGCTGAAAGATTGCGATGGTGAGAGCCTTTTGTAAAGAGTTCACATACTTGTCTACTAAAAGCATTTAACATCATATCATCCAGTACAATCAATGTAGGTTCCTGTGTATAATTTACAAACTCTTCAGGGATGCTATCAATAAATTCGATGTTATTGAATGTCGTATCTGAAGGCAGAGCCACATGTTCTGTATTACACCATATAACTCTTGTTATTTGTGGCCGTGTTAAAAACATATTATCGAGAAGACTTTTTATAAATGTTGTTTTCCCACAACCTGAAGGTCCAGCAACCATCATTGTAAACGGGTGTTTGAACGCGATCATTTTCACTGCAAAAAACAAAAGCTCTTAACAACAGGTCTTTTGTATATAAACCCCCACATTTTGTAAAAAGGTACTTATATAATTTTTAAGAATGAGCAGAAGACAAATTATTAATGAACTACATAGGCCAGCCCGCAAAAACTTTAAGCGTCGTCGTGTAACGATTAAAGGCAAGGATGACCTGTGGCAGGCAGACTTAGTTGATATGCGCCTATATGCTCAAGAAAATCAAAACTTTAGCTTTTTGCTAACTGTAATTGATGCATTTTCTAAATACGCATGGGCTTTACCAATTAAAGACAAAAGTGGGATAGAAGTCACTAAAGCAATGCAGCTAATTTTCAATCAGGGTCGTATTCCAAGAAACTTGCAAACAGATGATGGAAAAGAGTTCTACAACAAGTCGTTTAAGCGCTTGATGGGTAAATATGATGTTAATCATTATTCAACTTATAGTTCATTAAAGGCGTCAATTGTAGAAAGATTTAATAGAACGCTGAAAAATATCATGTGGAAAGAGTTTAGTATGAATGGTAATTATCACTGGCTGAGTATGTTGGACAGGTTAACAGAAAAGTATAACAGCACAAAAATCGAACTATTAAGATGAGACCTATAGACGTAGGCCCTGCTAATGAGGTTCGTTTATTGCTAACTGTGTATAAAAAGCCAAAAACCAAATCACGTCCAAAGTACAAAGTGGGAGACTTTGTTCGTATAAGTAGAAACAAACATGTTTTTGAAAAAGGAAACACCCCAAACTGGTCTACTGAAATTTTCAAAATAAAAGATGTAAAAGACACTTATCCAGTAACTTACATTCTTGAAGACTATCAGGGAGTTATAATACAGGGCGGCTTTTACCAACTCGAGCTATCTCCAGTCAAACATCCTGATACTTACCTTCTTGAAAAAGTTTTAAAAAGACGAGGCGGTAAAGTTTATGTGAAATGGCTTGGTTTTCCGCAAAAGCACAACACATGGATTAATATAAAAGACGTTTTATAAACAGCCTTTATTGCAGTCACAATGCTGATCTTAAAGCGTGAATCTGATCGGTTAAAGACATTTAAGAATTTAACTTTGGATGACAGGAAATCACACAAGCTAGCAAGGAGCGGCTTCTTTTACACCAACCTGAAAGACATAGCAAAATGTTATTTTTGCTGT
Source organism: Dioctria linearis (assembly GCA_963930735.1). Taxonomy (NCBI): domain Eukaryota; kingdom Metazoa; phylum Arthropoda; class Insecta; order Diptera; family Asilidae; genus Dioctria; species Dioctria linearis. The sequence goes on along the minus strand of OZ005742.1, from coordinate 136,014,483 downwards.
ATGGAAATGAGTGCATTAAATTGTCCTGAAGATGTTGAGGCCGAACATTTTCGACGTTCACCTAATTGTATCTATGCCAACGGTAAGGACGTATGTGGACCGTATAATAGCCCGCAACCATCATCAGAATGCACCAAGTGGACTTTAAACACTTTGAAAGTTTTAGCTGGTGCGTTAATTCTGTCTGGCTTATGTTGTGAAATTTTCTATTTTTACGAACAGTTTACACGGGAGGCAAAACCCTCGAGAATACTTCACAAGCCATGAAACAGACCACCTCCCTACCACATGCGAGGCCCAACGTAGTCCTCACATTCTAAAATATTTGCAGTGTTCTTATGTAAAAGTGACAAAAGTTTGATTTGAATATCTCCTCCGCCCTAAACTACTATTCATAAAGAAAAATGGAGTTCTGATAATCTTAAGCTTGCTTTCTTATCTTCCGAACTGTAATAAAATTTTCATACCTTTCCTAACAAAATTATTTACAAAACCTTATCTTAACCAAATGACTACAATTCCTCAAACAAAAATTCTCAGCTGAGTAATCATTGTAATGTCGCTGTGCCGTCATGGCATGCCGTGGGCTGATGATATCGAATGTAGCTGCCTACAGATTCGGACTACGGCTGCACATACCCACATGCAATTATCACTCAGCTGAGAGGTATTGAGCGTAAAATGGTAAGGTTACTTTGTAATCAAAACTATATTTTATTATTTTGTTAAGTAAGGTATATAGAAATTGTAGCCTTTGGGAAGATAAGGAACCAAGCTTTAAATTACTAGAATACTATTTTCCTGTATGGGTAGTAGTTTAGGCTCTATGGCATATATAAAGTCAATGTTTGGCACTTTTCCATAAGCATCAATATAGAGCATTTTAGAGTACGGACTCCGAACGCACACATATAGATTTCTGTTTCATGGCTTGGGAAGTATTCTCGAGGGTTTTGCGGGAGGTATAAAGATACATGTGCGTATGCGTGTGTATATGTATGTGTATGTGAGCATGCTGACGTTATGCACATCAAGTATAAAAAAACAAGTAAGATTCCAAACCCTGCCTGAAGTCAAATATTTACGTGTATGGAGTTACGCCTATCAAAATGCACGCAAGGGACCGTGGATCGATGCAGATTTAAGGCCCGCATTATGCAATGTAGTTTAATTTTAAGTTCCATTCTTCGTCACTCACACAGATGCAAAATCTTTATCGAGCGATTTAAAACTGTAAAAAACAAAAAGCAAAAAATAAAAATATATTTATCGAATTCGACTTTTTATTTCAATAGTCCCATCGTTTCTCACTGCCGCCTTATCGAAAGGCATATTATCCATCCGCACTAATCATATCCAATATTCCGCAGTCTATCTACTGACCTTCAATAAAGGCATCTCAGCCGAATTGGTTTTTTTTTATTTTACTCAAGCAACCCGTTTCTTTTTAGCTCACCTTCACCCACATTCATGTCGTTCACAACATCAAGTTCACTGACTGCCGCCGATCTATTCTTGTTTTCCAGCTCATTATCATACGCGCCGGCAGTATTGAACATCACAAGAATCAAGAACCCTTGCATAAGCAACATCAGAACTTGTTCTTTGCGATCTTTCCTTAATCTTTTTTCCTTTACATCAAAAAAAAAATCCGGAAATAAAGTCACCCACATGTCTCACAGTCTCAATTCAGGTAGACTTAAAATTCTATACATAAAGAAACAACAACTCGTCACCGCATCGCGGTCAAGTTCAAGTTTTAAAACTCGTATGGAAAAATGACGTTGAAGAAGTGTGACTAACTGTTCAAAGCTTGTCTGGTGTGGAAGAAAAAAATGAACGGAATATAAAAAAAAAAGAGGCGCGATAACCGCTGAAGATATAAAGACAGCGATACAGGTTTAAACCATCCATGCTTGCTACATATGGGTGCAAGATTTTGTGCTTTAGTTTTCTGCTTGCCTGGTAGTGCAATTTTATAAAACTTTACTATGCTTGTACGTAAGCCGCCTATAGTACACCTGCTTGCACCCACTAGGCTCAGCTTGCGACAGGGAGCCATCTACCGTCCTTACCACAGACAGCACCAGCTCTCTCCTTTCAACCAACATCCTGCAACAACACAACTCGGTATCAAGTCAACTTTTTTTATTTTTACCCCCAATGCTTGCGACAGGGACCCATCTACCGTCTTTACCACAGACAGCACCAGCTCTCTCCTTTCAACCAACATCCTGCAACAACACAACTCGGTATCACGTCAACTTTTTTTATTTTTACCTCCCAATGCTTGCGACAGGGATCCATCTACCGTCTTACCACAGACAGCACCAGCTCTCTCCTTCCAACCAACATTCTGCAACAACACTACTCGGTGGGAACTCAGCTTTTTTATTTTTACCTCCCAATGCATGCGACAGGGACGTGTCTATCCTACTCACTCCTCAGGAACTTCTTATCGGCGGTGGGAACCCTCTTGCAGAAAACCAACAAGTGGCATTATCGCGGCAGTTGGCTCTATCGGACGTAATGTAAAAAGTATAGGGAGGTGGGACCCTTACTACTCAATACTTTAAGCGACATGATCTCGATGCATTTTTTTAGCTATCAATGCTTCTGGAAGAAGTGCGTATAACAGAGTAGAGCGCAGAATGGCTCCTCTTAGTCGGGAACTGGCTGGTTTAATATTGCCTCATGACCATTTTGGGTCTCATTTGGATGAACGTGGCGTTACAATTGATGAACATTTAGAAAGATCTAATTTCGAATTTGCAGGAAATGTATTAGCTGAAGTATGGAGTTCAATGGAAATTGATGGCTATAATGTTACTGCAAAATATGTTGGGGCTAGTGAACAAGATTTTCCTGATTTTTCAGACATTAAATGGTATTCAGAACATGTGCGTGAAAGCCAATACTTGCTTCAAATTGTAAAATTTAGAAATACATGCTGTCGTCCAAGAAGTGGCCTATTCAGATTATTAGACAACAGGTTTCTTCCACCACCTGTAAAAGTAAAACAAACAGTTGATGACTTGGTTTTGGATGAAGGAGGGCAATTTCTTGATCTTCCAGTCAATTTAGCTCTACGCTTAAGTGCTTCCTGCAAATACCCTACGACTATTTTTGTCCGACAGTAAAATTGAGGCTATCAAGTCGAACATGCAAAACGTGTGGTCTTTATCATGCTTCCGTCAAGTCACTAAATCGTCACATCGAGAAGAACCATAAAAAAGTAAACACACACACTGATAGGAAAGTTAGACCTGTAAGAGTCGCTGCTCGTCGTGCTAATGAACTGATGTGCATTATTCAAAATTTAGAGCACCATGATGTTGAATGGCTCGATGAGAACGACGTAGACATTCCAAAATCGGATGAAAGTGAGCAGACTCACAACACTGAGCAGCAATCCAAGCAATGTCATCGAAAACTTAGAATCATGGATTCGGGTTTCATGGACTGAAGACTGTTAATTTGAATTTAATATGTGTACCAAAAATTTAAAATAAGTTTGTTATGTTCGTAAGATTATAATATTTTTGTCCCTTACTCTATGTTGAATACTGTATCAGTAAATTCTAATCTCTATCCTAAATCTATTTTCTTGTTTTTAAAATTATAATTATAACATTATAATTATAATATAAAAAAAAAACATTTATAATTGAAAAATGTTTACGTAAGCATGGCGGGAGGGGGTAAGAGCTTTGCTTACTTTTGCTGACAAGGGGGAGGGGGGGGGTAAATAATTGTAATAAATATGCTTACGTAATATTTCAACGGCCCCTAACAAAAAAATTTTTTTTTCCTTTAAGAGTGAGGATGTAAAGCCTTGAGCACGGTCAATAAAAGTAAACAAAAATCAGAACGAAAAAAGAAATAAAAACAAACAAAGTTTACTCGACCTCAGGAAGAATTTGCAACGCAAGCAATTCTGCTATGCAAGCATAATTCTTCATTGATAAAATATACACACCTGAAGTCATTGCTTTACAATATCGATAGATTATGGCTCAATCAGAAATTGTGTGATCAAAAATGCTGACACTACGATTTCTGATTATTAATTTTGTATATTGCAATTCTGTAATAATCCCCCCCTTTAGAATTATAATGAAATATTGATTCTTTGTTATCGATTAATATAAATAAGCTGCTATTATTGAATAAAATCAGAACTTATCAGATAGTTGAAAGACGTCTTTTAATTTCTAAAGTAAAGAGCGGCATACTCTGCCATTCCAATATAAAGCGGCATACTCTGCCTCATAAATACATCGGCATACTCTGCCATACAAGTAGAAAGCGGCATATTCTGCCTTAAATCAAACAGCGGCAGTCTCTGCCATTGTGAAACTATATCGGCATCCCCTTTGCCACCAAGGGATAATATTATAACAGCGGCTCTTTAGCCATAAATCGTAAGTGCAGCAGCCTTCTGCCTATTTAAAAAATACATATATACAGCTCATAGTACATTTGAATAATCATGGACAGCTCATTAATTACATCGTGGAACAAGCTTATTACACTATCTATTTATTATGTAGACAATTCAATTTATAAGTTCAACTAATGTGTTCAAAATAATAGTAAAGCAAATAAACAGAAGTATTTCGTAACAATAATATGTAAAAACAAAAAAAAAAACATGCAAACAAAGATATTAAAGGACAGCGAGCAGATAAAGAGGTTTTCCAACAAAAAACTAATTCGACAACGGGCGCGTTTACACGGAGACCAAACCAGTTTTCGCACACTAGTTTGGTATGCATAAGGTTTCGGTTTATGCGGTCCAGTAGCATAACCTCAAATTGTAAATGCAACAACTGTCAACAACTAGAATGAATCTTGAAAACTTATTGACATTTTATTTAATTAAACGCGTTAAACTGGGGAATCGAAAAAAAATATTTCTGAAGGACAAACATTAGAATTCCTGCGAAAAACATTGGGACAACTCCGCCCAGTCTCTCTTATTTACGAAAAACATTGGGAAAACTCCACCCATTCTCTCTTATTTACGAAAATAAATCATTTGCCATTCCATTTCGTTACATGTAATCTTTGCTTTCACATTTTTTGTTTGTCTTATTCGTAAAATGTTCAAAGAGGGTTTGATTTTTTTTCTCTTCATTCCTTCCTTTTCTCGCCGTGTACATTTACGTACGTTCGCCCTCTTCTAAATTGGAAATATCTGTTACATCATCTGAAAATAATAATACTATTTTAGAGAGCAAATTTTATGATAATATATTGGTACTTTACGTGGAGTAACATTTTCCTCTGACTCATTTTGGAAAAAATTTTTCCCAGCAGTAGATTCAACTCCACAGTACATTGAGTAGGCTACTCTGGGACGGCAAGAAAATATTACTGCGAGCTTTTCCATGAAGGGAAAATCAATTTTCCCGGCACCACGTTTTGAATTTTTTTGCTTTATATTGAAATACCGCGCTTTCAATTTATTGTATTTAATTATTACTTGGTTTACTTCTCTGTTTTATCCCTTTGAATTTAGCTCATGCGTAAACCTTGCAAAAAAGCCCCAACGATTCATATTATCTTTTGCGTATTCACCCACCAAATGTAAAATTCTTATGCTCACTGTCAAGTGTTCGAGATATATTTTGAGGTTACGTTTTGGTAATTTAAGTTGCGTGCAGTTTATGCGCACGTGTAATGATGAGTTTATTGTCCAAGTTGCCAAAAACAGGGGCCCAATGCAGCACCTAAGAGCGCCATGTCATGGAGAGTGGCAACTAACACAAACTCATTGCTACCTACAGAGGGGGGTGTACGAAGCCAGGGGGGCCTGCGCTGGTGGTTAGGGCACGGACTAGCTCGCCGTCAGGGGTGTGGAGTCTTGGCTTCACCTCTAATAGGCTAATATTTCCGCAGGCAAGAATGTGGTCAAGGAAGCTTGAGATAGACTAACATGCAGTCCACTTCCTTGAGATAACCACGGGGGAATGAAACTGAGATTGAATTGGGAGAATGTGCTGGAATATGCCCATGGCATATTCAAGATGACTGGAGAGACTCGGTTGGCAACTCTAAGCAGTCGGGCGGGGGGATGTGCACTGCGTGTGTTATGTATATATAAATATGTACATATATGTATAAATATGTAGAGATTGAGATAGAGATATAAAACCGTAGGACCTAACATGTAAAGTTTTCCAAAAAATAATTAGTAAGCCCTATATATCTGAAAAACCTAAGTTGGGCTTTTAAAAAGAAAATCAGAAATCATAAAATTCCAATAAACTAATCATGCACAATTAGTTTATCTCCCTAAAAGGGTGAAGAAAATTGCATCAGCAATTTTCTTCACATTCCACACAACTCATAAAATTTTTCCCATAAAACGACTTGGGAAAAACAAAAGTTTCAGTTTACATCCCAAGTCGTTTTACTTAAAAATTTTGCATTCAGCAAAATTTGTCATTTCAACAATTTAATTAAAAAAAAATCAAAAAGCAAATCGTACCTTCAGTACAAATTGCAGCGAAAAAATTCAACATGTATGTACGTACGTACGTACATACATATTACGATAAAAAGCTTACACGATAAGAAACGCGCGCCGCATAAATGCATTGTATGTATATGCGCGCCGTGATTTCAAACGACGGGACGGTGGCTGATGTTTTTAAAAGTGTAAGATTACATTTTTGAAGCCCCCGTCCAAAGTAAATAATTCTGGACATGTTTGAACAAGTCCAGGATTAAAAAAGTAATATTTTCTCAGGATAAGAAAATGCAATTTAGCATTTTCTGGCCTGAACAACGGCTCTTGATCACGATGAATGTGATCAAGAGTTGAGTTGATTTTTGAACGTAAAAGCGGCGCGGTCTCGGGTCCGGATAAAGAAGTTAGTGTAGATAAGTTTTATTAAATAAAAGAAAAAATAGTTTTTGAAAAGTTTTTGGTAAAAGTAAAAGTTATTTTTAGAAAAGTATTGTTGTTAATTAAGAGAAAAGTTGATGCATAAAAGTTCTTTGTTAAAACGACAGCAGAAATTGTTTTTGAAAAATATTCTAGCAGATAACAGAAAAGATTGTCTTGAATAGTTTCTGGTGAATAAAAAAGAGAAGAAGGAAAAACGTACAAGTTCAGTGTTTCACTTAGAAAAAAAAAAATTAAAAAAAACAAAAATAAATAAAAGCACAATACGAGGAATAGCAGCGAAAAACCGGTAAGCGAAAGCTGTGAGTACCCCTGACAACTGTAAGTAGAATATATATATATATGTATAGATATATATAAAAACTGGCGCAGCCGGTAGGATCAAGGATGCTTGGTCATGTTAAACGATCGTAAACGCTTGAAAAGCCTTGGTCCTACACGAATCTACGGGGAACCTGTGACACTAGCCAAGCTATAAGGCCACGTCACCCCTAACGCTCGGGGTAGTTATCATCTGTAGGCGGCTCTGCTCCAGGCGAGCAAGCGTTCACCCCAGTGAGTGAAAAAAGAAACATCAACAAGGGACTTTACCAGAAGCTCTTTCCCAGCACCGAGAAGAAGTCAGGACACCTGACACCCATTCAAAACCAAGTCCAGAAGGAAGATAACATCGTTCCTGGGTTGAAGGGGATTTCGAAGAAGGCTGTAAGCTCCCTTTCAACTATATCCAGGGGGAAATAAGTAGGCTTAGGGTGCCACCGGCAGCAACCAGAAAATAGAAACTTCGTTCCAGGATTGAAAGGGATCTCGAAGTCGGCCAAAGCCCCCCTTTCAATCTCAGCCAAGGGAATTAAGACGGCAGGAGCCCCCCTAGTAGCAAAAAACATTCCAGAAGGGAATACTCCAAGAAGGCTGGAAGCCCCCCTTTTGGACAACGCTGGACGTACGTGCAAGAGGAAAACTCTACACCTTTATTCGACGCGGAGCAATCCCCAGGTGAGAATTCACAACATCTACGGGAAGGTACAGACAACGCGTCAGAAGACAACGCAGCGCAATCAGGTAGCCAGGAGCGCCAGAATCCAGACCCATCACAGCAAGCAACAACAGGAGTTCACCTTCGAAGCGGCACCGTTTTAACAGGGCACACAGTTGTATCTAAAGTAAGTCTAGATAAATTTTTAGATAAGTTATTAGAGAAGGCTCGGGAATCCGACAAGCTCACGGTCACGCACTGCGACGCTCTTGACCACAGATTAAGTCAAGGCAGAGAGCAGAGGCTGATAAAAATCGAAAAATTTAAACAAGATACAGAGCGATTCAAACAGGAGCTTATCGAATTCGCCGGGCTTTCACGTTCACTAGGTTTAGATAAGAGCTCAGCCAGTGTAGTTGTAAGCGCTGAAAGTGACAGTGATATTAGTGGTGACGCATCTGACCAAACAACCGCCGAAAATCTCCTTAGTGGCTGGCTAGAAGTATCCTTCACGGAATCAAGTCCAAAAACCAGACTACCCTACAAGCCTACAAAGAAAAAATAGTCACAATGGTAGATTATTATGTTTTCGGGTGAAAATACCCCACAGTTAGGTTGTGAGCTACAAACATTTATTGGCTGTTGCAAACAGGCCTTACACTGTTTAAGTGAGGAAGAAAAAACAGTCTTCCTACATACCTTGCCCACAAGACTTCGTGGCGATGCCTATCAGCTGTTTACTTCGGACGTTCCAACTACTTTTAGTGAGATGGAGGAACGTCTGAACAGAACCTACCTACCACGAGAATCATATCAAGAGTTGGTCAACAAATTTATCACAATGAGGCAAAACCCGTTGGAAACTCTTACATCCTTCACAACAAGAGTGAAGCAGTTGCTGATGCTTTGCAACGAGGCAGCGGTACTGAAGTACGGAGCAACGGCAGCCCCAGCTGTGAAGACACAGTTGGGAGGATAAAAAGCAGGGAAACGACAAAGAGTCGACCCAAAACTCCCCGGCTCGACTATAAACCCTACCAGCAACAAACAAGGGTCTTCTCAGCTGCCCGACTTCAGTGTGCCCACCCCCAGACTTCCTCCAGACATAGTTCTAAATGGTCAGGAACAGCTAATAGTGGACACCGGCGCTGAGATAAGTATAATTAAGAAAGGCCCTTTGGCACCGGAAAAACCTTAGGAAGTTGCCAAGGAAACTTCATGCTAAAAAGCAAATTACCTTCCAACTTTCAGGTTGTAAAAAACATCCCAGGTATTTCCGACGACGGCTTGCTAGGAAATGATTTCCTAGTCCAAAACTGTAATGTTGAAGGACCCAACAAAGCTCCGCAATTTCCTCGCATGGAAACCAATCCAGAAGAGTTTGGTGTTCCATTAGAAACCGCATTGGATAACCCGTGTTCAGAAAACACAGTCAACAAAGAGACACTGGTAGAAGATATTAAACTCGACGGAGATACACCTTCTACCCGAAGTTTTCTCAAAGCTTCTCAGTCAGAAGAAGTCGGCTGTGACTTACAAGAACGCGATAAGGGTTACTTGATTACCGAAGATCAGGCCTGTAAGACTGGACAGCATCAGGTGAATTTAAATAAACCTGTGTGCGTACCAGCAAGGTCTCAGATCGTAATCAAAGTTCCGTTGCAGTTGCAGGAAGAAATGCTCAGTCTGTCAAAAGAAATAGACGACGGAGTCTTCTTAGCAAACAGCTTACTCTCAGCTGGATTAAAGGCAGTCCCTATAGGAATCCTCAACACACGCAAATCACAAGTAGTCCTAAACAGCGTGAACCTAAATCTGGTTCCCATTAAAGACTACACTGTCGTCCCCATAAAACGAGAGCCAGATATAGATATCACAACAGCCCATGAGTCGTTATGACGGTGAGCACCATGTTATATTTAAACCTAAGATTAAGAAAATAGGGCATGTCAACCAAGCAGTAACAAGAAACAGCTTGAAGACGCTTGCGGGTCTCTCATGAAAACCCCAACGTCAGGCGCTGGCCAGCATACAAAAGGTCTGCCGTTAGCAACTCCCGCAGATCCATCTGGCCCAGCGCCTCTCATATATAAAACAAGTAGGTTAAGAGGTAAAGTACATAAGGATAGTAGCAATATAAAATCATTAAAGAAGACTAGATTTAAGAATAATAAAAACAGGGCCATAAGCGCCAATCAGACGGCCACCCTACAGCATATAAGGTACTTGTTCCCAAACGATGTCGAACAAGAAGACACCAGTATTCAGCCCCGCCTCACCAGATTAGAGCAAGAACTCAGTCTGGATGAAACTTTAAATACTAAGGAAAAAGCCTCAATAACAAGTCTCTGTTATGAACATGATGACATATTTTTTTTAAAAGGTGACAGGCTTACACATACCAATGCCATCACCCACGACATCCCCTTGGTGCAAGACCAAGCACCTATTAACCAAAAGATGTACCGGTTACCAGAGCCACAGCGAAATGTCCTAATGAGCAACTCAGAGAAATGCTGGACAACGAAATTGTCCAGCACAGCAAAAGCCCATGGAACTCACCACTGCTAGTCGTCCCCAAAAAAGCGGGACCAGATGGTGAGAAAAGATAGCTTGTCGTCGTTGATTTCCGTAAGTTGGACGAAAGAACGATTGGCGACGCCTTCCCGTTACCACGGATTGACGATATCCTCGATCTACTAGGCCATTCAAGATATTTTACCACCCTAGACCTAGCCAATGGCTATCATCAGGTACTCGTCGATCCGAAAGATCGAGCAAAAACGGCTTTCAGTACCAACTACGGGCATTATGAATTCAAACGCATGCCGTTCGGGCTCAAAGGAGCCCCGGCCACATTTCAGCGTTTAATGAATTTCATATTAACTGGCCTACAAGGCCTAGAATGTTTCGTCTACTTAGATGACATCGTCATCTATGGAAAAAGTCTGGCAGACCACAACGAAAAGCTTCGCAAAGTCTTTGACAGGTTGAGAGAAAATAACCTGAAACTTCAACCTGAGAAATGTCAATTTCTCAGGCGCGAGGTAGTGTATTCTAACCAAGGAGCACTACCTGACCCTAGTAAAACGGCATGCGTCCAAACTTTCCCCATTCCTAAGACAGTAAGGCAAGTGCAATCATTTTTGGGCCTTGCCAATTACTACAGAAAATTCATACCCGATTTTTCAAAAACAGTACGTCCTCTAACAAACTTACTCCGAAAGGATGTAAAGTTTAAATGGTCTGAGAAATGCCAAGAGGCATTTCAAAGCATTAAAAACGCTTTAATTTCCCCTCCACTCTTAATATATCCCGATTTTTCAAAACCCTTTAACCTTACCACAGACGCCAGCAGCGAGGCTCTTGGAGCAGTTTTCTCTCAAGGAGAGGTAGGAAGTGACCAGCCCATTGCCTACGCCAGCCGTACCCTGAACAAGGCCGAACGTAACTATTCCACGATTGAGAAAGAGTTACTGGCTATAGTCTGGCCGAGAGTTCACGTTCTATACAGATCACAAACCGTTCAAGGGTGTCTTCAATGTTAAGGACCCCACATCCCGTCTGGTGAGATTTCACCATAAACTTTCCGAGTTCAATTATAAAATTGAGTATAAGCCTGGAAAATACAACACGAATGCCGACGCTGTAAGTCGCATTCCACGGGATAATGGCCAAGACAAGGAAAGTATAACCTTCACGGTAGAAGCTATAGTCCACCATCAAATGGACTCGGATATAGAGGAGGAAAAACACTCATCGGACCGAAAAGAGTGTCTGCAATGCAATACAGTAACAAGAGCCCAGACACGAAACATTCAGAAAAGTGGAGCAAATCCCAGGTCATAGCAATAGAACCAAAAGAGCAAACTCATCATCCAGAAGAGGCCGGAGACCTTGACAGTCTACCTAGTACCAATCCACAAATCATAGACGAAACTCGTCCCCCTGAAGTAATCACGAGCCCAGAGGAGATTCAATTAATCTTAAAGGATTATCATGATTCTCTCTTTGGTGCTCATCAGGGAGTGATAAAAACCTATAAGCGGATTCGAAGAAAGTACTGGTGGAGGCACATGCTTAGTGACATCAAAAAGCACATTAAGCGGTGTGCCAAATGTGAAACCATGAAGGCCTCACCACAGTATAAAATGCCAATGGTGATTACAGACATAGCGGAACAACCATTCGATAAAATCTATCTAGATATAGTCGGCCCACTAGAGGAGACTGAATCCGGAAACAAATATATACTAACGTTTCAGGATAACCTCACGAAGTTTGCAGATTGGTATGCCATACCAAATGGGGAAGCTATAACGGTAGCGCAAATTTTCTGCGACGAAATCGTCACGCGCTACCGCATTCCCAAAAGAATAGTCACCGATCAGGCGAGATCCTGAACCCGTGTATAACCACGAGAGCTACTACTACGTTCTCAGGTATAAGCTTCAAAAGTCTTACGCCATGGCACGGAAAAATCTTCTGATGAGTAAATAGCTCTCAAAAAATTACTATGACAAAGCTGTACGCCCCTGACATTTCACAGAGGAGACAAAGTTGTACTCAAGAGCGAGAGTCGTCCGGCATCCCCAGTTCAGTAAACACAACAATTAATATTCGCAAACGAGAGGTGACGGTACATAACAACCGCCTAAAACCTTTCTACGAATAAAAAGGTGTCCTATCCTCTCCTAGATGACAATGCGGTCAATAATTTTCTACGGACTGTTCCTGATCACAATAGGAGCCCTCGCGGAAGAACCTTACTCTATAACGCCCCTAAATAATACGGGAGTACTATTTGAGGACCTTGGAAGCCTATCAGTTTACCACGACACTTGGAGCATCATCACTGAGTTAGATCTGGCCGAGTTGGACAATCAGACAAAACTGGCGGAACGCGCGGAACACTACGTTCATCAATTATGTGGTAACAAATCTTTTGATCAAGATCTATGTACCCTACAAACCAAACATGTACATGCCCTGATGGAAAACATCAAGAGACGCACCAATGTCATTAAAGAGGCAGTGCCTAAATCACGCAAGCCGCTATCCATCTTTGATGGTATAGGTAATGCGATGCACTATCTCTTTGGCACGATGGATAGCGGAAACGAGCAAGAGGTGTACAGCCGATTAAGCGAATTAGAGGTAAATACTCAAACCTTAGCTGATCTGGAAAAGCAACAGATCAGCGTAATAAAAACCACGTTTGAACAAATTCAAAAACCCTTATCCTCGCTGTCTGAACGACAACATCAGATAACCAATCAGAACACAACGGACGATTTGATAGCCCACCAAATAAGACAAGAGATCGTTTCTAGTCTGACACTACAAATGATAGAGTTGGAATTTAGACAACAAGCTCTAATGGACATAATAGTGTCCAGTAGAAATAATCAAATTCATCCCCTTTTAATTTCCCCAAATCATTTGCTAGAAATTTATCACAAATCTCATTCCACTTGTCCCAATCTGCAGGACTGCTTATCAGTTCTGTACCAAACAGCGGCAATCAAGACCCATTTATTACAGGACAAATTAGTTATCCGAATCAAACTTCCCATAGATTAGATGTTTTCCCATACGGGTGGATTCAAACCACTCATTAATACCTGACATCGGATTTTCCCATGTGGCAAGTCAAATCCAGACCCAGGAATTTCTGTTGCTGAAGCTAGAAAACCTGAGATCTTTCCAAAAAATGTCAAAGGGAATAGATGAGGATACGTGGGTTGGTAACCTGAATACACCAATCACCAAGGCTACAAAAACAGATGAATGTTTTATTACACTTTTATTCAATCCACTGGGCGAACACCCACAATGTAGCATCAGAGCACAAATTCCCCCAAGAGACACAATAATTAAACTCAATAGACCAAATTCGTGGCTGTACTCCTTAACCGAAACCACCATAGTACAAATAACTTGTACTCAACAGTTACTCACTCATCGTCTTACAGAACAAGGAATCATAACAAAACAATCAACAAACTGCTCCTTGCAAATAGTGCCTCATACACTTTATTATGAAGCAGAAAATCTGCATCCGCTTAGAATCCTCCAACCAACCTACTTCCCAGGCACAAACGAAACTCAAGAGGTATTGGCAGAATATATGTCCAAGATATCCGCTCCTAAAAACTTTGAGAAACACCCAACATTACTCCTCGGAGACGATACAAACCAACGTATCCACCTAGATACAAAATCTCTAGACGAAATCCGTACCAAAGTTAACAACATTCACTTTGGACCAAAGGCTAAGATTCCTCAATACTCTCAATTACATCCATATCAATGACAGGACTCTTGTTGCTAATTGCATCAGTGGTGGCAATAGCAAAATATATCATCCCGGCATTCATGACATGGATTGCTAAACGCAGACAACAGCCCACAGCTGAAAACATTCCTATGGAACCGGTTTACGCAACACCACAAGAAAAATTAAAACGTACCAAAAGTATCTCTAAAGCGAGATCTATACAATTAGTATAAGTCAAGCACCGCAATACCCATTTTTGTCTTTCCCTTTTTCTTCGCTATCGTTCTGTTACAGCACAGCACTCCCTCCTTTTACTACACTGGCTGGTAGAAAATAAGTAAAATAAAAACTAGACATTAAGAGAAAGAAAATATAATTCAAAAGAAAACACAATTCGGAAGTTCTCAACAAAATAGATTAAAAGCTCTAGGAATTAAGAAAATAAAAGGAAGAAAAGTATAAAAGAGTAGAATTAAAACAACTATATAAACAATTAAGATATAATCAAGATTTAATTAAAAAAAAAAAAATAAGCAGTAACATTAAGCAATACAAAAAATAATTATTTACTAAATAAGATATTAAAATACAATAACATAAATAACTATGCTAAATAGATATAAAATGAAAAGTTAAAGTAAGTAATAACATTATAAATAGAAAAATAGTAAATAAAAATAATACAATAAAGGAAAAAATGAGATAACCAAGAAAAAATTAAAAGGCGTTAGATATGCAAAACAAAAAAAAATAAATAAAGGAAAAGGAAAATATGCTTTAAAAGTAGATATAAATAAATAAATAAATTAGTAGGTAGAGCTAGATAATAGGATTTAGGAAACCATACACCAAATTACACAAAAAAAAAACATAAGTTTAGAATTAGCGAACGCCTAGAAAAAATATGAAAGCATTATACATTCCGGTAAAAACAACCAAAAATTATATATACATATGTACATTTTTTTTGCAAAGCAAGAGCAAACACCCAACCAAAAACCGACCAAGTATTCAGCTCTTTCGAAGAAAAAAAAGAAAACAAAGCCAAGAACAGTCTCAACACCGAAACCGCTATACAAAAAAAAAACTCTCAAATTCCCTGCGAAGAACCACAAGCCATATAAGTAGCTACCTGAAAACAATAGATATAGGGATAACAACACAGAAAAAATAGATCTAGAATTTACATTTTTGTTTTATTTTATAAAGTAAATACACAAAAAAACAATTTTTTTTCTCTCTCTTCCCCTTTTGCCCCGGGGAGCCGTCAAGACAAACGTGGTTGCTGCAAGAGAAAAGAAAAAATCTATTTAAAAAAAGAAGAAAGAGAAATTCAAATGAAAGGAGAAATTACCCAGTTCAGCCCTCATAGGGCGGGAGAGTGTCCCAGTCTTCCTCAGAACCAGCGGGCCAGTGCCATCTCGGCCAGTGCCAAGCTCCTCACCTGGAGGACCCAATCCTCCTTAGCAAGCGACACGTCCCAGTTCTCTACAGTCGAAACCGGGCTGGACACTGCACCTGGGACATCCCAGTCAGACCCAGTAGGATTGTTGGCACAAGCGACCATGTCATCGCCATGCAGCATGTAGCTCGGGTGAGTCCTACATACCAGGCAGGCACACCAGCCGACCTCTCCCGACAATACTAGGGTAGCTCCTAAAAAGAAAAAAAAACCGTAGTTAGAACCAATGAAGAGTTATTGTTCACCACAAAATAAACTTACCTAAAGGCACCCAGGAACTCCCGTTATGAGGAGATAGGTAGAGCTCCACCCGGTGAAAGCTGTCCACCTCGGGAGGAGCGGACCAGATACAAATATCTGGGCGCCCATCCCTGCGCAGCAGCAGCCGGATTAATCCCCTCCACCGGGGAGCCACACTCCGTACGGAAATTGCCAGCACCATAACACAATGGGGCCTGGAGCAGACTTAGGGAGCACGCGGTGAAATTACTTCTCCGAATTCCATTTTAGCAAGACTGTGAAGATAATCACAGAAATCGCTCGATATAAAGGGCAAAACCCCTAACGTTAGCAAAAACCGATGGAGATACGATTAAAATGTGTCAAGCCCTTATCTCGGTGAAGCCCACGCAACCTCAGTAGCAAAAGTAGTTGCTTTCATTCTTTTTTCATTCTTTCAAATCACACAATATGAGCTTCATACGACATAAATTGCAATTTATGCATTTTGTATGTATGTAGCTACAAGAACACAGATCACAAATATTTTTTTTCTCTCTTTATTTTCGAAGCCGGCGCAAGATGCATTTTACTGTATCAGACCCCGACGCTATGGACCCATGGCACTCTTTTTATTTTTTTAAATTAGTTTTAAGGAGTACGATATCAAATTCATTTCTATTTGATAAAACACCCCACAGAATCTACACCCACATAATTATTTTTCGAGAATTATTCCTCTTCAAAGAATAATTCTCTTTTTCGCGGAGGGAAGGAATGAACCTAGGTACATATATGTACCATATGTACATATATGTATAAATATGTAGAGATAGAGATAGAGATATAAAACCGTAGGACCTAACATGTGAAGTTTTCCAAAAAATAATTAGTAAGCCCTATATATCTGAAAAACCTAACTTGGACATTTAAAAAGAAAATCAGAAATCATAAATTCCAATAAACTAATCATGCACAATTAGTTTATCTCCCTAAAAGGGTGAAGAAAATTGCATCAGCAATTTTCTTCACATTCCACACAACTCATAAAATTTTTCCCATAAAACGACTTGGGAAAAACAAAAGTTTCAGTTCACATCCCAAGTCGTTTTACTTAAAAATTTTGCATTCAGCAAAATTTGTCATTTCAACAATTTAATTAAAAAATAAATCAAAAAGCAAATCGTACCTTCAGTACAAATTGCAGCGAAAAAATTCAACATGTATGTACGTACGTACATACATATTACGATAAAAAGCTTACACGATAAGAAACGCGCGCCGCATAAATGCATTGTATGTATATGCGCGCCGCGATTTCAAACGGTGGCTGATGTTTTTAAAAGTGTAAGATTTCATTTTCGAAGCCCCCGTCCGAAGCAAATAATTCTGGACATGTTTGAACAAGTCCAGAATTAAGAAAGTAAAATTTTCTCAGGATAAGAAAATGCAATTTAGAATTTTCTATCCTGAACAACGGCTCTTGATCACGATGAATGTGATCAAGAGTTGAGTTGATTTTTGAACGTAAGAGCGGCGCGGTCCCCGGATAAAGAAGTTGGTGTAGATAAGTTATATTAAATAAAAGAAAAAATAGTTTTTGAAAAGTTTTTGGTAAAAGTAAAAGTTATTTTTAGTAAAGTATTGTTGTTAATTAAGAGAAAAGTTGATGCATAAAAGTTCTTTGTTAAAACGACAGCAGAAATTGTTTTTGAAAAATATTCTAGCAGATAAAAGAAAAGATTGTCTTGAATAGTTTCTGGTGAATAAAAAAGAGAAGAGGGAAAAACGTACAAGTTCAGTGTTTCACAATACGAGGAATAGCAGCGAAAAACCGGTAAGCGAAAGCTGTGAGTACCCCTGACAACTGTAAGTAGAATATATATATATATATATATATATATATATATATATATATATATAACACGTCTAGTGGTGCCCTCCCTTGGGGAACTAACCTCCCTAAATATATCGATAGCCCGCCGCTATCGATCCCATACCATGTAAGAAGCGGCTATGTGGTTGACAGAAGTGAGAAGACTAACCTATCTATAGCTTCCTGTGGAATGCGAGAGGCTGCAGGACGGACATTCACTTAACTAGTAGCCATCTAAGGATACAACCTGATGGAAGGAAACACCCCTCCAAAGGAATGACCACAAAAAATAACAAGATACTCACTTTGTGGGCACGTGGCGCTAAATATATATGTATATTCATAAGTTGATGTCTCTGATATAAATGAAATAAAACTCTAAGCGAGAACATAAAAAAAATTTGCTACTTAGTAATCCTATCTATGATGCGAAAGAGCTTTACCCCTTTCTTTCATAAAACAAAAATTATTTTAATAGCATCATTGTCGTAACACTAAATTAATGTAACACCGGCACATCGCTATGTATTTAAATCAAATTATTCGAATAGATCCAATCTCGTTGCTCTAAACTAGTGTATACAAGTATATCGCTATGCGTTTAAATCAAATTATTTTAATAAATCCAATCTCGTTGTGCTAAATTAATGTATACAGTTATATCGCTATGCGTTTAAATCAAAACAAAAATTCAAAATGCAATATAGTACTACCCTTCGGTACACCTAATACTAAACTTGGACCAAAAGAAAGGCCTCGAGATAAATATAATTTCTCCATATGACGTAAGTATGGTTCTAAGCTATAAAGGTTCATTCCGACGTTCCTCACTAACGTAAATCCTAATACCTAATAAAATTTTAGACGCACTACTTCATGAACTCTTCAGGTAAGTACATAATAAAATATTTAAAGTACGCAAACAAAATCTTGGACCTAGCCCAAGTGACTTCGCGAGCACCTAGAGTGGAGGATTTCCAACTCTCTAATAATTGTACAGCATGTCCCTTAAGCTGGGACTTATATTCAAAACATACAATTTCGTAGTATGCGGAAAAGCTTGCCGCTATAAATTAATTCAAATTTGTGAGGGATTAGTAACTTGTATAAGGAAATGAGTAAATAAATATAGTTATTAGGTTGTTATTTTTGTTTTGATTATTTAGTTATTAGCTTACTTACTCTGCCATATCCAGTCGGGTGAAGCTTCATCCTCTGGGTCAGCAGGATCAGGCTGAAAACTGAGAATGCAAAAAAATTGTTTTTTTTCTTCTGTTGTTGCTAGAAATCGGCTATCTCGGTGCTGTAGGTAACGGTTAAATATGATTACGACGGTATTCTACATAGGGCGGGAGCGTTTCCCTAGCCGCGGGAATTCTACTATAAATCTAGTATCCCTGAGGTTACTTTCGCTTAATGCTAGAAATCGGTCTTTGATACTTAAGCTCGTGCCCTGCAGCTAATGTACTAGATCTTTTTTCTTTTTATATTATATTAGCATACAGCTATAGTGATCCAGCAGACCTGCTGCCTAAGTTCCTCCTGCTCGAAGTGGCCTTTTGACGAGAGCATTCGTTCCGGGTGCAGAATGTGTCTTTAACGTTGCCGTGATATTTTACTGTATATATATTTCCCAATCATAATGTTTCAATCCGTCAGTCGTCGTATCTTTGTATTTTTTTATGATAGTCTGGGCATCTTGACTCCAAGTGCTCGTGTGGCGGATTTCCCACACCTTTATTGCGCAATTAATTAAATTGCCTGAAGGTGTACACAGCTCTAATGCCGCATTAAATGTTTCCCAGGCCGCGTGGTGATTTAAAATATATATATATATGGATGCCACTGGAAGGACTGTGAGGAATCGTTTAACAAGAACCCAACAGAAAATGCGAAATTTATTACCTTCTGGGATTTTCCTTACTCGCGCCGGCACTTTTCCGTACGTATATACAACTAGTCTTAACCGATGTTGTTAATTTAAATGGCCCTTCTTGGATTACTGCACTGCCACGGAGCACTTGATAAAATTTTGATGTAAGGTGAACAGGCGGATATATCGTGTACCATGTTCATCCGCTCTTGACAGCTCTTGACAACTGACGTTTTACTAGTTCTAAGAGTTGAAGATAGGCCTTCACTGGTACATAAGACTAAATATTTGTTCGCATGAACGTCAGATTAGTCTGTTCGGAGGAAGAAGAAGATTACTTTTCTCAACTCCATTGACAGCTAGGTGACGTTATGTTTCAGCGTGAATCTTGCTCACGTTACAACCCTGCTACTGGCGATGGCCGTTGAGGTTGAGAGAGGAGCTGATTAGCGTGAGTACCGTTTCCGTGTGGCTTCGACTCACCCCTGAGATTGAGGTCTCATGCTCTATCGTTTAGGTTCGCCGGGCTCTCTTAATTTAAGGACATATTAAGAATTGAAAGGGTTTGCGATACTGGTGTTGCTCTTGACTAGGTTATTATTTCAAATCTTTAGCGTGATATGTGCCTACAGGTATCCCTTGGGTATTTTCTATTTCGTATAAGCAGGTTTCTATTTTCTTTGTGACGCGGGCTTTTGCGAATTTGTTGCATAATTTAGCGCTCATGAATTTAGCTAGGTCACTCTGAGGAAACAGTCATCGATACGCCTCTTGACCGGGTCTAAACTGGACTAAACGACAGCGGGTATTGTAAGACTTCTCGTACTTTTTATGTGCTTTATCTAGATTGCTCTTTATCCTATCTCGGATCAGGTAGAATTGATCGTGTCGATGCAGTATTTCCACTTCCCCGTCTGATATTGCATGCAGTTTTTTTTAACAGGGAATATGCAGATCCATGCAGTATCATGCTGTTCCCAAATACGACTTTATATGGGGTAGTTCCGATGGCACTATGTACTGAACTTCTAAGGGCACTTCCTATGCTTGGTAAGTGAACATCCCATTCCCTATGGTCATGAATATATGCGCGAATTGCTGCCAACACGATCTGTTCACTCCCTCACTAGCATTAGCCTGGGGCGAGTGTACAGCTGTTCGGACATTCTGAGCTCCACAGTTCTTCAGTAACGTCGCGAATTCCTTTGAGGTGAATTGCTTCCCGTTATCGGAAAGGATAGCTTCAGGCACACCAAAGATTGGGAATATTTGACGTTCTTGATATTTACTTACAGTTTTTGCCTTTTCAGTTCTAACTGGTTGTAGGAATACGAATTTGCTGAAAGCGTCTAGAATTACCAGCTTCGGAGGTCTGAGTATGGTATTGTTCGCTTTGGTCCCTCTACAAACTTGGAACTTGTTCACATAATGACGGACTTGTGCTACCATTCTTACTGCGAGTCTCCGGAGAACGTATCTCTACGGATGAATACCAGGCCGTTGGATACGCGTAAGTCTGGAAGCTGATCTTGATGCTCATTGACTGCTTGAACTAACTTCAGATAATCATCCGATTTGAATTCCTCTGAGTCCAATTCGACTTCCAGAGATGTAGCTATGCGGAGTTCTTCGCAATGTATCGTAGAGAGGGTTTCAGGGACTACGTTTTGCGAACCTTTGCGATGTTCGATTTCGAAGTCGAAACCTTGCAGTTTCAAACTCCATCGGGCTAGGCGGCCACTCAAATCAGGTTGTCTCATCAACCATTTAAGGCTGGAGTGATCAGTTATGATCGTGAAGGCATGCCCTTCAACAAAGGCTCTGAATTTGTTTACGTCAATACTGCTGCGTAACATTCCAGTTCCGTGATGCTATATTTGCTCTGAGCACTATTGAGCTTCTTTGACATGAAGGCTATGGGATCTCCTCCGTCCTCGCTGTCTTTGTGAAATAACATGCTACCTACTCCAAGTATGCAGGGGTCACATTGAATGTAGAATCTTTTAGTGAAATCAAGTGTGGTGAGAACTGGGGCTTCAACCATACGGCGTTTGAAAGTCTCGAAGGCTTGTTGCTTTGCGTCTGTCCAGATGAACCGACTGACTTTCTTTAGACAATCTGTGATAGGAGTAGCTAGGTGTTATAGCCGGAGTGCCGTGCTCGGGGCGGAGAGCACTCAACCCTTATTTTTCGTATTGATTGGAGGTTTTAATAAAACTTAGTTTTTGAGTTAAAATTTACTTGTTTTATTCAATATATTTTCTTTACTAGCTCTTTCACTGCAAAGTTCCTCAAAAAATTCGATTTCAATATATGACGCTTCAAAAATTTGCTTAATATAAGTACTATTTAAAAAAATGTAGATAATTTACTTCCGAACTACCCTGCTCGACGTTTAGAAAAATCGTAGGACCCTTACCCAGCTCAAAGGGATATTCGTATCTTCTAACCATCAAAGATCGTTTCACCTTTTGGCCAGAAGCCATCCCAATAAAAAATATAACCGCGACCACGGTTGCTTGGAAATTTGTCACACAATGGGTAGCAAGATATGGCGTACCTCAAACAATAACTACTGAGATCAAGGAACTCAATTTGAGTCTAGCCTTTTTAAAGAATTCTCCACCTTGTTAGGTTGTCACAGAATCAGGACAACAACGTACCATCCCATAGACACCATCCAGAGACACCATAAAACGGCTATAAGGGCAACAAACGAACCCCGAAAATGGTACGACAACCTACCATGGATCTTACTAGGCATACGTGCAGCAATTAGAGAAGATATGAACTTGGCACCCTCTCAACTACTCTACGGTCAATCCTTGCGACTACCAGGCGAATTTATCGCATCCAAAGAAACACCTTGTGACACACAAATAACTGCACTTGCACACGACATAAGAGAAAGCGTTCTAAACATATGACCCAGTATTAAAACGGTTCGAAATTAACATAACATTTTCGTGCCACAAGAACTCAAAAATTGTTCTCAATTTATTTAGATGGAAAACAACAACGACAAGTTGAAACTTTGAACCACCGCCCCTCCCAGACCTGCCCCCCCCAAATGAATAGCACTAAAAGATGCGGAATAACGAAATCTACGTAAATATCAAGTTTGTTATAAAAGTGTTTTTTTCGAAATTACCCCTTGAAAAGTACCCTATCTAACAGCCAGTTAAGATTCCCGTACAATGACATATAAATGGTTGTCGTAGGTTAAAAACTTTAGAAAGAGATAGAATCCTACGAAAAAACTGAAGATTACCACGATGGGCACATCTTCTAAACGTTTGCTTATAACTTTTGATTGTTATTGTTGATAGCACTGAGGGAGGTCATTTTGGAAAGCGGACATAATGCGCAAATTTTTTCATAGTTTTGCCAAGTTCGTACAGTGGTGATATTTCGAATAAATGTACACTGAATCACGACAAAAATGTTGGTGAAATGAAAAATCGTAGAGAAAACTGTTTCTTTTTTAAATAGCTGAAGGCACAATTTTAACTTATTATGCATTCTTAGAAAGGCCAATATGTGTTCTTTTAAACAAATATCACCCATTCTTGCTTGGAAAGAAGAGATGGAAAGCCCACAATGGAAAGATATCTCGGAGAGGAGTTGCTATTGATTATTTTAGTAAATGGCCTGAAGCGTATGAATCCCTAATCAAGAGGCAAACACAGTTGCGGAGCAAGTACAAATAAATTGGGTCAGTAGAATTGGTGTTGTAAAGCTATGAAAGAATAATATCCTTAATTTTAACTTGTAGTCACTCCAAACAGATAATGTTACATGCCTTAACCATGCATTGTAGAGCCATGACCACAGACAAGAAAAATAAACAGAAATCAGAACGACAAATGAAAAGAAAAACAAAACAAACAAAATTTGCTCGACCTTAAGAGGAATTTGCAACATACGCAAATTTCGCTTTGCAAGCAAAAACGTTCAATTATGAAAACATAAATGTATATGAGGTCATCGCTGCCTATTTTTATATTCAAATCAAAGTTTGTTTACTATATTTGATTAAGCATGGACAGCATTTCATGACTCCCTGAAACAAACTTTACATGGCGACCCTGCAAATCGGACCAACGACAGAACATCCAGAGGACCCAACAATTAGAAAGAGAACAGCACCTAGACGCCTCACAACTCCAAAACAACAAATAATCATACAAAATCCGAATGCTGGAAAAACTACGGAAGAACTTTGGCAATCTGTCAAGCAAAAAATCAACTTGGAAGCACCAACTATTTATCGAAAGAGAACACACATAGAGGAAACAGAAACACCTCCAGAAGAACAAACAAAGTCGAAAAAAATAGTGACAAAAATCCAAAACAATTCCATAGAAGAAGCCATCCAAGAAAATCCAGAAGCAGGACCCAAACCGATTACAATTTGTGAATACAGACAGAGATCACAACAGGACAAACAGCCAAGAGAGGAATATACAGTACAAAAGCACACAAAAAAGAAAAAAAACGGCATAGCTGTAAGACTTAGGCAGCAAATCGCAGAGCTGTATAGGGTGATCCCCATAACAGCAGATAAGTATCTAAAGAAACAGCTAATACAGAAACTTAACGGATTAAGATGGGAAAACGACAATCGAAAGAGATAATAATAGCACAGAATGCAGCAGCAGCATCAGGAACGACACCGCAATCTATAACCATTCACGACTTTCTGCATGTGCCTACAGCCGTGACTATTGTAGTAATGATAATACTTCTAGCTGTCACGTTTTACTAGGGGAAAAGTTTGTACAGAAATTAATTAATAAAAGTGTCGCTAGAAATGTAAACAAGCTTGCTGAAATTTAAAAATCTTATCCATTTAACTATAAATTTTTATGTAATTTAATTAATACTAATAATATTATTTTTTGGGACTCTATAAATAGATAATCACTAAGTTAATTTCTTTTAATATTCTATAACACTTTAATCATAACTACTGTAACTGTCTGTCTGATTGGATTATGTCAAGACCCCCACAACGATATTCCTCCGATGTGTCATCAGAGTTTTGTCATCATGAAGTCTGACATTCTCAGTAACATTTAGACGTAAAATACTATTGATGTCTAAAGGGAATCAAACGAAACAAACCACAACACTGCCATCTATTTAGCGAAGAGTATACTACATAATTATCATCTTGAATGAAACCAGAAGCTAGTGTATCGAAATTAGCATGCCTATTTGCAGGTACGGTCTAGCTCGCCATGGGCTGGATAAGTTGACACACTAAACAACGACCTTCGACAGTTACGTTGGAGCTCGTGAGAACATAAACATTAGTTCGGACTAACATAAACAGAAGTTCACACT
The DNA here is from genome assembly GCA_963930735.1 of Dioctria linearis. NCBI lineage: Eukaryota > Metazoa > Arthropoda > Insecta > Diptera > Asilidae > Dioctria > Dioctria linearis. Next base: position 135,989,532 of record OZ005742.1, on the reverse strand, counting down.
TTGGAAAAATATCATTTTTATTGATTTAGGAGAGAAAGGAAAAGGAAGACGGACTCACATGCTCACCACTACTGTAGCGTGCGCTTAGGGGATCTCATGGATTCATTTTTTTTTCTTTCAACACTATAGCAAAACTCAATTCGATGTAAACATACACACTTTTTAATGAACAAAAAAATTTATGAAAATCAACAAAAAAATATCTGGTTCTTTCTCTTTTCTTTACTAATTATCATTTCTTCATTAGATTATATACATATGAATGGTTCTTTTATGATATGGCTAATTTAAATTTATCTTTTTCTTTTGCAATATAAAATCGGTCCACAAATTCTAACTAACATATTTTTCCATTAATATAAATCCATTTTTATATACACCCGTTTTGGTAAATTCTTTTAATCAATATTTAAAATTTATTTACTTTATTATTATTTCCCTTTAATACTCTATTTTGTTTTCTTTATCTCTGGAAACAAAACTGATATACATTTTTAATACTATTATTTACTTGGGTAACATCCATGTTTTATATAGACTAACTTTTTGGTTAAATTCTCATCCTTGTCAATGATTTTGTTTTCTTATTATTATTTTTTGTTATTAATATTTAATTCTTATTATGGAATAAAATTTCCATTTTTGTATGTATTTGGTTTTTTGTTCTTCAATATTCAATATATAAAAAAAAGTTGATACACATTTTTATAAAATGAATTTCATATGAATTCTTACCTTCAATATTTTTCTTTTTCTTATCTTTATTTCTTATTTAATATAAAGACTAAAATTTATCTGATTGTCTTTTCATTCTTACATTTTTGTTTCAGGAACCACCATTTTGATTTTTTCTTGTATCTGCAGAAATTTTCAATTAAGCATGCCTCCAATGGAACTTTAATTATTAAAGAATATTTTGTATTGTTTAATTTTTTGTTTGTTTGCAAAACATCAATTTATCATTTCGGATTTCCTTCCACTAGGATGCTTAAGCGATACAATTTTCCTCTTCATGGACCACCATCTTGTATTTATTTTGTTCAAAAAATGTAATTTCAATCTCTTTATTTTTATTTCCTTTCTCAATCAAAAGAACATTCATTATCTTGTTTTTCTTTCTTTTCCTTCACTATTAGATGATATATTTTTTCTCTGAAACCAAACATTTTATTATTTTAATTTTACACCAGCAATATAATCTTTCTTTTCTCCCAAAAACAAATTTTCTGTTCCTTAACAAATCAAAAAAATCTTCCTTTCAGCTCAAGCTCACTTCCTCGACTTGTTCTCAAGACGACTTCATCATCTTTTTTAATCAATAGCCCATTCCTCTCACATTTTCCTACCACTTGTGTGTGTCCGAGCAGAACACCTATTGTCATTATTTTAGCTCTAGAAACATCTAGCCGACAGCTGTCAGCCGACAAGTAAAAAGCACGTTTTCCATTTTGATGACATAAGGCCACGTTCCCATGGTAGGTGTTTTGTTACACTACAAATAAATACATGGAAAATTGCGAGAGACTTTTAACTGAGATAAAGAAATTGCTAGAGACATTTACAAAGAATCCGCAAAGAACATTTTCAAGCAGGAATTTATTAAAAAAACAAGCTGCAGCCAAGCAAATCAAAAAGGAATTTGATGCGCATATATGCACAAATAAAGGAAAGCAAGCAGAAGACTTGCAGAATAAATTTAACACAAAGTTCATAGAACTTAAAGTGATTTTAGAAGAAACAACCAAAACGATTTTGGATAACACAGAAGATTCAGAACTTGATGAATCAGATCTAGAAGAACCACAAAATAAAATAAGAAAAATGGGCTCGAGCACATTTGACCTAGCTGTAGCAATTAAAATATTGCCAGAATTTGGAGGCAATATAAAAGATTTGTCAAATTTTATAAGCTTGGTAGAGATGTACGGAAAAACACTAAAAAACGAAGAACAGCCACAGCTAATAGAATTCGTATGGCTAGCACGCCTGAGTGAAAAAGTAAGAAATAAATTGTCCGCAGTTGCTAAACCAACAACACTAAAAGACCTAAAGACAGCCTTGACAGGGGCTTTCAAGACAAGAAACACCACACAAAACTTACAACAAAAACTAGCAAATTGCAAACAGAATGGAATGAAAGTTCAAGATTTCTCAGATAGAATATTGAAAATAATTGCAGAGCTAAACAAAGTGCAGATAAACGAAATAGGAGAAGAACACAGGGAAGTGATCTGCAAACTAAATGACAAAGTTGGGCTGAGACGTTTTAGAGTGGACTATTTGATTACCTCAAACCAACAATTATGGCATCACAGCCAAAAACATTAATAGATGCCATAAGCCTCGCAAATCAAGTCGAGCAACCCATAACAAATGAATCAAGAATACTCAATATCAACAGAAATCAATACAGTCAACAAAATAGACACCGCAATAATTACAATAATTCCAGAAACCATAATTACAGAAACAACAATGGCAATAGGTATCAGAAAAACTACCTAGATGACGGCGCATTTATATACGTCGATGATATTATAATACATGGCTGCAGTCTTAAAGACCACTATCAAAATCTGGAAAGAGTACTAAAAAGACTTCAAAGATACAATTTAAAGCTTAATCCAAGCAAATGCAATTTTTTGAAACCTGAAGTACTATATCTAGGCCATTTAATTACAAAAAATGGAGTCAAAACCGATCCCAGTAAACATGAAGTAATACGAACGTATCCAGCACCACAGAACGTGGATGACGTGCGACGATTTGTAGCTTTCTGCAACTACTACAGACGTTTTATATCGAATTTTGCAGAAATAGCTCGACCACTCAATGCACTCCTAAAGAAAAGCAAGTTGTTTCTTTGGACAGAAGAATGCAGGATATCATTCGAAAGACTCAAAACAAAGCTGATAACTTCACCAGTTCTACAATATCCAAATTTTAATAAACCGTTCATTTTAACGACCGATGCTTCAAATTTTGCGCTTGGAACAGTGCTTTCGCAAGGCGAAATTGGACAAGATTTGCCAATATCATATGCCACTAAGACATTAAATAAGCACGAGTTAAACAAATCAATTATCAATAAAGAATTGCTTGGTATTCACTGGGGAATAAATTTTTTTAGACCCTATCTCTATGGCAATAAATTCACGGTCGTAACAGATCACCGACCGCTGGTCAGTCTTTTCACGCACAAAAATCCATCACCAAAGTTAACAAGAATTCGTTTAGACCTTATTGACTATGACTTCGAGATTGTGTATAAACAAGGAAAAATGAACACAAACGCAGATGCCTTGTCAAGAATAAAGATAGATTCTGACAAGTTAAAGTCAATGATACCGACGGAAGTAAATGTTATCACACGCAACATGGCGAAAGAGCAGCAAAACGGAATAAAAACAAGTAAAAAAGCTAATATTGGTCTAAGACTAATTCTTATGATACCCTAGATGAATGTCCGTATGAAATTTCGTATGGGTACCCATTTGAACAATTTTGATTTTTGCAGTGGTTTTTCGTATATACTATATTTCTAGAACGGTTGGTCGGACAGAAAAAATTATTATAATCAATTTTATAGGATTTTATATTCTGAAAAAGGTATTAGTACAATAAAAATGTCTTCCACTGATCGTTTTCACAGTATACATAAAAAACCTAAATTTTTCTATGGCAACACCAAGAATGGGTTGCCCGATTTAGTCCATTTTTAAAATTTTATTTGCTAGTATAACGAAAACACCACGTACCAATTTTCAGCTCTCTATGTCAACGCGTTCTCAGGCAGTGTCCAAATATATAGTGAAAAACGAAAGTTTTGTATGGCAACCCCACGAAGGAGTTGCCCGATTTGTCTCATTTTCGAACTTAATTTTACTTTTTTACTTTAAAGTCCGTGTACAAAATTTCAGCTCTCTAAGTATACGCGTTCTCGAGTTATAGTGCGCACAGACAGACGAACGGACGGACGGACGGGCATGCAAAAACCAAAATAACTTTTAATATTATGTGTGGGTGTTCAATTCATTTTGCTCTACCATCATTATTTCTAGGTGTTACAAACGGAATGACAAACTTAGCTTAAGCTGTAGCAGAATAATAAAAGTGGTAAGGCAACACCACTAAGAATATTACTTTATGAACCCCCAATAAAAATTAATGATCCCAAGAAAAAGGAGGAATTGATCAAGTAATACCACGACACCATGCATGGTGGGCATGCTGGAATTAAAGCTGCATAAATAAGCTAAAACAACGGTACATCTGGAAAAACCTTAACAAGATGGTTAAAGAAAACAAATGTGACAAATGCGCAAATAATAAATACACAAGATACACAAAGGAACCACTAGTGATAACAGACACGCCATCCACTAGTTTCGAAACAATCGTAATTGACACAGTAGGACCATTAAGGATGTCAAATGGTTTTAGATATATTCTAACGCTACAGTGCGAGTTAACAAAATTCATAGAAGCATACCCAATGGAAACAAAAGAAGCAAGCTCGGTAGTAAAAACGATTGTTGAACGATTCATTCTAAAATATGGATGTTTCAAAAAATTAAAAACAGACAAAGGAACAGAATTTGTGAATGAACTGCTCAAACATATTTGCAAGTTTCTGAATATAGATCATGAAACACTAGGGTCCATTGAACGAAACCACAGAGTCTTGAATGAATATCTAAGAATGTTCTCAAAAGAAGACGACTGGGACGAGCTAATTCCCTATTATGTATTTTGTTATAATACGACACCACATACGGATACAAGTTATACACCATTTGAGCTAGCTTTTGGGAAGATAGCAACTCTACCTGCGGAAATCTTGAAAAACAAAGGGCAAATAGAAAGCATACGTAATTATGCAAAAGAATTAGTAACAAGATGAGAAAGAGCTCATGAAATAAGTAAAAAACACGTCGAAGAAGCAAAAGCACAGCGAAAGCCTATAAAAGACATAAATTCCAATCCTTCAAAATTCGAAATAAATTACCATGTATACCTGAGAATCGGTACAAGAAGGAAGCTTGAAAGTCCTTTTGATGGACCTTACAAAGTTATAGGCCAAAATGGAGTCAACTCCACAATTCTAATAAACAATAAACCTAAAGAAGTACATAACAATAGGCTGAAAAATTGCAAATTTAAATAAGGAAACATTACTGATAATATAGCATAGACATTGTTAATATCATTTATAACAAATTACCTACACATAAGAATAGATAATACTAAGTAAAAACCTGTCATGACAGACTAAGTAACCTAATAAGAATACTAAAGAGCTCAGGATAATTAAATAAATTGAAAGTAGAATAAATACAATAACATAAGTACATATACATACATAAAAAAAATATATATTTTTCTTTTAATGTACAAAATTTATTTTTTATTTTTTTAAGGGTGAGGATGTAAAGCTATATGAAAGAATAATATCTTTCAACTTAACTTGTAGTCACTCCAAACAGATAATGTTACATGCCTTAACCATGCATTGTAGAGCCATGATCACAGACAAGAAAAATAAACAAAAATCAGAACGATAAACGAAAAGAAAAACAAAACAAACAAAATTTGCTCACCTTAAGAGGAATTTGCAACATACGCAAATTTCGCTTTGCAAGCAAAAACGTTCAATTATGAAAACATAAATTTATCTGAGGTCATCGCTCTACCAAACCAATAAGAAGTGATTCATTATGAAGTTCAGTGATCAGGATTGTTGACACTGCAACTATGATCAATGAATTTGATTATTGCTTGAATTATTGCAATTCTGCAATAACTCCCCCTTTAGAATTATTAGACACATTGTTTAGTATGTAAGAAAATTGTATAAATAACCAGTGCCTGATCAATAAGAATTAGAATTAATTCAACTATCGAAAGGTGTCTTTTACTTCTCATAATAAAATCGGCATACTCTGCCATCCTACTATAACAGCGGCATACTCTGCCTCAGTACATAATAAACATCGGCATACTGTGCCATCCTACTGTAAGTAGCGGCATACTCTGCCCCAGTACATAATAAAATCGGCATACCCTGCCATCCTACTGTAACAGCGGCATACTCTGCCTCAGAACATAATAAACATCGGCATACTCTGTCATCCCATCTCTAAAGCGGCATATTCTGCCTTAATAAAAACACAGCGACTTCTCAAGCCATCAAAAGTAAGTTCGGCAGCCCTCTGCCTGTTTATAACCTAGATGAAATCTATAGGGGTATACTAAGTTTGTCATTCCGTTTGTAACACCTCGAAATAATGATGGTAGAGCAAAATGGATTGGACACCCACGCATAATATTAAAAGTTATTTTGATTTGTGCATGTCCGTCCGTCTGTCTGTGCTTACGATAACTCGACAACGCGTACACTTAGGGAGCTGAAATTTCGCACACGGACTTTAAAAAAAAGAAGTAAAATTAAGTTCGACAAGTAAAAAAGCTAGAATTGGTCTCAGACCAATTCTTATGATACCCTAGATGAATGGCCGTATTAAATTTCGTATGGTCACCGATCTAAGCAAGTTTGATTTTTGAAGTGGATTTTCGCATATATTTCTAGAACGGTTTGTCGCACAGAAAAAATGATTATAACCAATTTTATAGGATTTCGTATTCTGCAAAACTTTTTAGTACAATAAAAATATCTTGGACTGACCGTTTTCAAAGTATACGTAAAAAACCTAAATTTTTATATGGCAACATCAAGAAGGAGTTGCCCGATATAGTCCATTTTTGAAATTTTATTTGCTAATGTAGTAAAAACATCATGAACGAAATTTCAGCTATCTATGTCGACGCGTTCTCAGGCAGTGTCCAAATATATAGCGGAAAACGAAATTTTTATATGGCAACCCCAAGAAGGAGTTACCAGATTTGTCTCATTTTCGAACTTAATTTTAATTTTTTTTTTAAGTCCGTGTACAAAATTTCAGCTCTCTAAGTATACGTGTTCTCGAGTTATCGTGCGCACAGACGGATGGACGGACGGACGGACATGCAAAAATCAAAATAACTTTTAATATTATGCATGGGTGTCCAATCCATTTTGCTCTACCATCATTATTTCCAGGTGTTACAAACGGATTGACAAACTTAGTATACCCCTATAGATTTCATCTAGGGTATAAAAATGAGACAAATCGGGCAACTCCTTCGTGGGGTTTCCATACAAAAATTTCGTTTTCCGTTATATATTTGAAAACTGCCTAAGAACGTGTCGACATATAGAGCTGAAATTTAGTACATGGTGTTCTCATTGTACTAGCAAATAACATTTTAAAAATTGACTAAATGGGGCAACTCCTTCTTGGTGTTGCCATATAAAAATTGTATACTGTGAAAACAATCAGTCCAAGACATTTTTGTTGTACTAAAAACCTCTTCAGAATATGAAATCCTATAAAATTGATTATAATCATTTTTTCTGTCCGACGAACCGTTCTAGAAATATATGCGAAAAACCACTGCAAAAATCAAAACTGCTCAAATGGGTGCCCATATGAAATTTCATACGGACATTCATCTAGGGTATCATAAGAATTGGTCTTAGACCAATATTAGCTTTTTACTTGTTTTATATTATAAATCAAAGTTCGTTTACTTAAAGTCAAAGTATTTTTTATTGAGGCTTAGATTCACATAGTTCAGTACAGGACTTTCTTTAATACTAGGTTCCCATTGGGTATGTCTGACGTGCTGATATGTCTGACTAACATTATTTGGTATTTCTATTTTAATGACCTAAAGGCATTAATGGTTTTGGACATTTTTTTCCATCTCTATTGATTACAGTAAAAGTTCGTTTACTATATTTGATTAATCATGGACAGCATTTCACGACTCCCTGAAACAAACTTTACAGTCTACCTCAGGAACTTCATTCGGATCAAGGACGGAACTTCGAATCACGGACTTTCCAAGAGATGAGTAAAATGCTGGGAATAAGAAAAACCAGAACAACTCCTCTGCATCCACAATCTGATGGCATGGTAGAGCGCTTCAACAGAACATTGGTCGAGCATCTAAAGAAAGTAGTGGACTGTCATCAAAGCAATTGGGATCGACATATTCCCATTTCCTGATGGCTTATCGATCAGCTGTTCACAATATGACAGGACAAACTCCAGCTAAGGTCGTATTCGGAAGGGAGATGCGTATACCAAGCGACCTTAATGTTGTATGCGTACACACCGTGCTCCTTCGAGAGTGCGCACATTCAGGATTTTCTTCTGTAACTCCACACTCGTGAAAGAGATCCAATGTTTCACAATAATTTTTTTTTTTTTGCAGACTAAAGAAAAAAGGAAAAACGACGTTTCACAATGATTTATTTTTCAAAAAATTGTTTTTTTGGAGAAAAGATTCTCAGTTTCACAATAATTTATTTTTTGAAGAAAAGATTCTTAGTTTCACAACTTATTTATTTTTTTGAAGAAAGGATTCTTCGTTTCACAATAATTTATTTTTTTGCAGAAAGGATTCTTCGTTTCACAATAATTTATTTTTTGAAGAAAAGATTCTTCGTTTCACAATATTTTATTTTTTGAAGAAAAGATTCTTACTTTCACAATTTATTTATTTTTTGGAGAAAAGATTCTTAGTTTCGCAATTTAGTTACTTTTTTTGGAGAAAGGATTCTTCGTTTCACAATAATTTATTTTTGTTGAAGAAAGGATTCTTCGTTTCACAATAATTTATTTTTGTTGAAGAAAGGATTCTTCGTTTCACAATAATTTATTTTTATTGAAGAAAGGATTCTTCGTTTCACAATAATTTATTTTTGCAAATCACCCCGTTAGATCTACTCCGCGAGCGGTTAAAAAACAAACTCCTCGAGGTTTGGGCACATTGCACCCAGGTACCCATGATCGCCTTAAAGCTCCTTTTTCATTTTTATTATTTTCTCACGACGCGACGTTGAAAAAACGTACGTGAGAAAATGCAAAAGTTTTTTGATGCGAGCTATATGCATGAATGCAAAACTGTAATCCGATATGCACTTGTGCGCACGTCTTGAAATATTAATTTTAAGAGGGCGCGAATAATTGTGATAATTGTATGTATGTATGTACATACAATTAGATTGGATTAAGGAAGTAATGTACGTATGTACAGCGTACATACAGAAAAAAAAGTAAGAAGACACTGTATGTAGGTAAGTGTGCATACCGTGTGATTGGAATGTGTGCCTGATAACAAAATGCAATATATGCTAAATTGCATTTTGTTATAACATGGGAATGCATTTCTAAATGTATTTTAAATTTTGAATGAAATTTAAAAATGAAATAATGTTTCATTTTCAGGGTCAATTAATTGTATCAATATATCGTATTGGACGATATATTGATGTATCGGTATTATGGTTGTGATTCGGGGCATTGGGCACCTGAGTCACAACATCCCTCCCCCCTGGGGGAAAAGAAAATTTCATTCTTCCTGTGAAGAAAACTTTCTTTCATATTTAGTAAACCAGAATGTGTACATATATTTGTATATATAAACGAACTGGTATATAACTAGTCAACTGTAAATAACTACAAAATTATAAAATACAGTAAAAACTAATACATGTATATATTTTAATTTCCAATAGAGAAGCTTTACTTTATTAATTATACGTTATTATTAAATTATTTTTTTATATGCAGACACATATTTTCTTGTGAATAATTTATTATTGTTGATTATTACTATCATTTCGCAACGAATGATTGAATATCTACATATTGATATATACATATTTGATAATTGAGGGTAAAACTAGAGAAAAAAAAACATTATTGTATTGAGTATAACATTAAATTTAATACATATTATAATTAATTTATTCCTTCTGATTTTTCTCTTTACTTATTTTTATTGAAATTAATGCTCATTATATTTTCTGGCAAAAGTAGATAAACTATGACAGTTCTGGCTCACTTTTTTATGCCTCCAGGATTTCGTCACAGATGGCGCCACCATGTATCATTTGATCTTGACTGCACCCTTGGTTTGTGCCTTGGATACACTATTGTGCCTTGGATGCACCACTGTGTCTTGGGTGCACCAAATAGTCTTGGATGTTGGGGATACGAGATCACTTTGGGGATACGAGATCACTTTCAGCACTCTCCAGCATAGGGAAATAGCATAGGATTTCGATTTTGTTGCTGGAGTTCGCTTATTTTTCATCTCGAATTTTGGGGATACGAGATCATTTTGGGGATACGAGATCACTTTCAGCACTCTCCAGCATAGGGAAATAGCATAGGATTTCGATCTTGTTGCCGGAGTTCGCTTATTTTTCATCTCGGACTCGTAGCCTCTAAGTTGACATTAAGTTTTTCATCTCGAGTTTTGGGGATACGAGATCACTTTGGGGATACGAGATCACTTTCAGCACTCTCCAGCATGGGGAAATAGCATACGATTTCGATTTTGTTGCTGGAGTTCGCTTATTTTTCATCTCGAATTTTGGGGATACGAGATCATTTTGGGGATACGAGATCACTTTCAGCACTCTCCAGCATAGGGAAATAGCATACGATTTCGATTTTGTTGCTGGAGTTCGCTTATTTTTCATCTCGAATTTTGGGGATACGAGATCATTTTGGGGATACGAGATCACTTTTAGCACTCTCCAGCATAGGGAATTAACATAGGATTTCGATTTTGTTTCTGGAGTTCGCTTATTTTTCATCTCGGACTCGTAGCCTCTAAGTTGACATTAAGTTTCTCATCTCGAGTTTTGGGGATACGAGATCACTTTGGGGATACGAGATCACTCTTAGCACTCTCCAGCATAGGAAAATAGCATAGGTCTTTGATTTTGTTTCTGGAGCTCGCTTATTTTTCATCTCAGAGATCGTAGCTATAAATATTTGTGAAGTGGTGGGAATCTGTATTGGTGGAGGTTGCTGGTTAAGTTTTACCTGGTCTTGGAGGCTACAATTTAACCTTGAGGTGCCCCCTCCTGTGTCTGGGTGCTGGGGGTTGGCTGAGAGTTTTAGTGGCAATATATAATACTATGACTAGGACTGCCTGAGGTGTCTCGGACTGGGCTATGTTACCTGTACCAAGGCTTGGGTAGAATGTGTATTAAGTAATGATGTGAAATACCCTAACCGAATTTATATCGGGGCTGTATACTTGTCAGCTTGAGTTTGGTTTTAGTTGTTTACTTTAGTATGAGGGCCTGTGGTATGTGGCTAAGGAAACGTTATCTAAGGCGTGGGTGGATGTGTGCAGCTGTGTATTTATGCAGATAATAAATGTGAAATTCCCTTAGAAAATTAGTGTAATAAGTTTTAATACTAATTCATATTTTTGTTCATGTCAATAGCATTAGTACTAGGGGTAAAATTTTCATCAGAAATCCTCTACGCGAGATATGAGGGATCTTACCTTCTCAGGTGTAATTAATATTAGTAGCTGAAAAACAAAAAACAACAACAACAACTGTAATCGAAGCTGTGGATTAAAGATTTGATGATCTTAATCTGTAGGTGTCTTTTATAAACATTGCGCCATGTGATGATATATCTAAAAATAGATCAGGCAAAGCTGATTGGAGCGAATGTTGGTAGATATGTTCACTTAGATAAGTAATGGAAATTAGTAAATGCCTAATTTTGCTCTTCAGGTGGAATGCTTCTAATTTAATTCCTTGCATAAACAAATTCGCACAGTCCAGTAAAGTAAACCAATTCGCGCTCGAATAATGTAAACAAATTCGCACAGCAGCCGAGTAAAGTAAACAAATTGAGCGATTTATATTTTTTAATGTAAGATTCCCAATTACTTTAGCTGAAAACAACAACTGATATTAATCTGTAGGATATAATGTCTTGGATGAGTAGTGGAAGTTATAATTGAAAATTTCTTTTGCTGAAAAAAAACAACAACAACAACAACTATAACGTCAGTTGTGGTCTGTAGGTGTCTTTTATATGATCATGTTATGACATTCGATGTGTAAAAATAAATGACGGCTGCTTGGGATGGTACGACACATGAAATCATTAGAAGTAATGGAAATTAAAGCATTAGAAAAGGTGGCCAGGCGGCTGGTAATTTGATATCTTGCGTAAACAAATACGTCCGAGTAAAGCAGACAAATTGAGCGATTAATGTCTTTTTTTTTGTATCTAGGAGTTTGTATTGAAAAGTCTTACATTTTATGACGAATTGTTTTTTATTATCAATAAAATTTCTCAATCAGTCATGCTGTTATGAGATTTGATTGACCCCGATATCATAGTTCACATGAAGCTGATAAGAATATGATAATTTTATCTTCATACTATTGAAGTGATCACATTATTTTCTTACCATTAGGTTGAGAGTGGGTTTAATTAAATGTTTTGATGAAAGAAGGTGGTGTTAGGATATCAATGTAGTATGATATCTTGTCTTAGATGAGTAATGGAAGTTGTTTGGGAGCTGTGATCACAGTCGAATAATGTAAACAAATTCGCACAGCAGCCGAGTAAAGTAAACAAATTGAGTGATTTATGTTTTTTAATGTAAGATTCCCAATTTCTTTAGCTGAAAACAACAACAACAACATCAACTGATATTAATCTATAGGATATGATGTCTTATGTTGTACCGCCTGTACAACAAGGGTTCTAGAGATAGTCCTAACAGACTATCGGGACCTTTTGTACAAAAAACACTTTCACTTAGGAAACGAACTGTTTATTTATTTTTTCTTTATATATTCTCTTGCGTTAACTCACAATTTTATTACTTTTAATTATTTAACTAGAGGCCTTACCTTTCGTAGGGGGACGCTCTAGGAATGCTTTTTAGAGTTAAAATACTTCTTTTAATGTAGGAATTACTTCTCCAGATGTAATAATACTTCTGATTTTTCCTATCCCGATACTCGTCTTTTATTTAAAAATTTAACATGGGATGATACTCCCTTCCACATAAATCGATTTTCCCAGGGTAGGCAAATAATTTATTTGGGGCAAAGGTAATATATTTTGGCTTGCAATTAATCGATAATGATGATTGATTCTTTGCTATTATTGATCAATATCAATAACTGAGTACCCACATAGGTAAGCACATAAAAATCAAAGTTTATTGCCTTGTGAAATTTGGAATTTCCATGGGTCACACGATGGACTTTGATCATAATCGATCGCAATTCCAAGCGCCGTATAGGCATCAAATTGCAAGAGATGCAATAATTCTTGATATTTGGACACACGTCAAGAAGTACAAAGGTTGATTTCTTGCGGGTGGCCAATTATATCTTTTGTTTGGTGCGATCGAGAAATTTATATGTAAGAATGTACATATTTATAAAATTTTTGTGACGTAAAGAAATGCACCTGAAAAATGTATATATGTAGCGATGTACATATGTTTGTCATTTTTGTGGCGTAAAGAAATGCACCTGAAAAATGTATATATGTAGCGATGTACATATGTTTGTCATTTTTGTGGCGTAAAGAAATGCACCTGAAAAATGTATATATGTAGCGATGTACATATGTTTGTCATTTTTGTGACTGAGGAAAAGGTGATTGAAATTTATGTATGTACGATGTACATAAGTTTGTCGTTTTTGTTTTTAGAAAGGTAGGTATGAGAAATTTGATTATCATTGCGATAAGTATTTGGTGAGCCGATAATGAATTCATGTGGTTGGTGAGTCTTATGAATTGTATATAGGGTAAGGTTATGATCTGTAGATTCATAACACCTTCCCCCTGAGAAAACAATTTTGCATTCTTGAAGAGAAGAAAAATTTTGAGTATCGAAATAGGAGTTTACAATTGATAGATTTATGTTTATATATAAGAAAATTTTAATTATAATTGGTTGCATCAATCTGTATGCATTACTTAATGAGTGACTTATGTTATGTATAGTGCATAATGGTTATGATCTATCTAGGTTCTATATTAAATGTATATACAGTTTGAATAATTTCTCTTTCTTTGATTGAAACATTTAGTTTCTATTTACTAAGTTGTTACATTAGGTTGTTTTATACAAATAATTTCTTAGTACTGTAAAAATAAAAAATTTGGCAGATTTCTTGACTAACATTATTTTGTTTCTTCTTATTTTAGATCCTTACATTTTCCTTTTTTTTTGTTGGAATTAATGATTATCTTAATGTGTAGCTTTAGTTAGAGGATTTTTATTTCTTTTTACATTTTTGTTTTCGTTATTTTCCTCTATTTGATCTGACTCGTTTTCCTGACTTTTTCCTAGGGCAGGTTTAGATTTAATGAATTTTATAGTGACCTTTATAAGTATTAAGGAAGTGATGATAATTATTATTATGTAAATTAAGACGTATTGATGCACGTCATGAGGGGTAACCTCGTGTAGTTTGGAATTTTCAGAATTCTCAAGTGTTATTATGTCTTTACTTAAATCGAAAAGTGCTTGTGGATTTTTGTTTTTAATTGTGATAGTTCTTGGGATACTATCACTATGGGGTAGTGTGTGTTCAACCGGAGTGATCATTGAGATATTAGCCGAAGGTATGTAGAATTTGTTTACAATGTTTGATTTCTCTGTATGACTGTATATCACTAATTCTTCGCTTCGTATGTAGCATGAAGGAGATATTTCTAGTATTCTGTTACCTTTTAATTCTAGGGGTTCGCTGTTATGTCCATAGATGTTATCTACTGTTAGTGGTTTACTTAGGCTGAAGAGCCATTTATTCGGGTTGGTAAGTTGTATCCATAGGGTAGATGTTTCTATGGTGTGAACCTTGCATGAAGGCGGAATTTTGGTTGCGTACTTTAATAGTTTGATCTCGCATTGATTTTGTTTGGAGTTTGTACCAAGGATAGGATGCGAAATACGGCATAGATGCGTGTTGTGTGCATGAGTCAAACAGTTGTTGAAATCGTTATTGTTCATAGGGTAGTACTTGTCTTTATTTAGGGTGATCACTAGGTAGTCGGTTGTAGGTTTAATGAAGATAAACGAGTTATTGGATGGGACTGGGAATGGAGTGACCTTGAATGCTTGGAAAACGGCACTTAGTGGTAGTGGAATTTTTACTTCAATAATTATTTGATTGTTAATTTTGTTAGTGCTTGTTTGGCTTATCTTGTAAAGATCTATGAGCTTGTTTTCAGATGAAGCTGTGGGTAAGGAAGTTTCGGCGGGGAGGTTTTTTCGAATTATGGTTAGTACTTCCTCAAGTTGGTGAGGAGTTATGATTAATGGGTTTGGTTTTCCGTCTTTTATGTCCAGCAACATTTCTATTATCGCCTTGAGTGAGTCTTGGTATCTCATAAGAGATAAAGTAATGGTCGATATAGTGCTTTCGAGCTCTAATTCTGTGAGGCTGACGTTTATTGTTTTAATTGCTTCGGATATTTTATTTGCTTTGTCTTGAAGGTTGCTGAATTCGAGATGGATATCAATAGTGGGTTTATTAAACAAATTTACTGTTTTGTCGACGATTAAAGTTTGGGCCTTTAAGAGTTCCAGAAGGTGACCTTCATTATCTTTAAGGAGGTTTATTTGCTCGTCATAATGCTTTGCGTCGGCTTCGTCTAAGGTTCCGAATAATGTTTTACTTAGACTGCCAATTGCATTTATTAGTCCTCGACGGCTTCTTTTTTGTTGAGGGTTAATTATTTCAGCGTTCTGATCTACGTCCTCTAGAATTAATTTTAAGTTATTTATTTGGGCTCCGCAATGGTTAATGTTAGAGACTCTCTTTGTGTTAAGAAGAAGGCAGATTTTCTCTACTTCATTTACTTGGGCTTTTAGAATTGTTAATTCGTAATTAAAACTTCCTAGATCGTAATACGTTACAAGTTTCCAGTTTGCACTATAAAGTTGGACGTTGCCAGATTCTTCGAAGTAGATTCCTGGGGTAGATGTAAAGGTTGTCACTACGGTTCCGTTGGTCATTCCGATAAGTAAGGTCAGAGTTATTATGAGGCTGATCATCTTGCCTGTAGAAGAATTGACTATGTTTTAGTCTATGAACAATTTTAGATGATTATTGTGGATTTTTTTGTTTTTATTTCCTATACGGACGATCGAATTTTCTGAGGAGACTGCATCTATTACTTCGTAGGGACCTTCCCATAGGGGAGCTAATTTATTTTTTCTAGAATGATTTTTTATAAGGACCTTGTCTCCATTTATCAATGGTTTGGGTTTACTAGCTCGATCGTAATATCTTTTACTTTTTTCCTTGTTTCCAATAAGGTTTTCTCTGGCTATTCTATGCGAGTATTGTAAGCGTGCTTTTAATTCGTTAGCATAATTTTCATAATTATAAGAAATTTCGGGGTCCCTTTTTAGTGTGGTAGGAATTTCTGCATGAAATCCGTACAAAAGTTCGTGTGGCGTGTAGCCAGTACTTGAATGGGTTGCGTTATTGTAAGCGAACATAGCGTAGGGGATCCAAGTATCCCATGTAAGTGAATCAGTGGATACGTAGTGCCTAAGGTATTCGGCAAGAGTACGGTGGCTCCGTTCTAATGCACCGTTTGTTTCCGGGTGATAGGGGGTGGTTTGTAACTTGTGTATTTTCAATAGTTTACAAGTTTCGCTAAATAGTGAACTCAAGAAATTAGTTCCTTGGTCAGTTAAAATAGCTTCAGGTAAACCATGTCTACATACCATATTGGTTACGAACTGTTCGGCGACAGTTTTTGCTTCAGCGTCCGGTAAGGGAACTGCCTCTGATCTCTCAAATCATCTTGGAAGGTAAGTATGTACTTGTTATTTAAATAACTAGAAGGTAAGGGACCTACAATATCTAAGAAAATTTTCTCAAATGGTTTACTACTGGTAGATGTAATTTTCATAGGTATTTTCCGATTTGAACTAGATTTATGTTTCTGACACGAAGAACATTTCTTTATATAATTTTTTATATCCTTAGCCATTCCTTGCCAGAAGTAAATTCTTTTTAATTTCTTTATTGTCCTCGTTTCTCCTTGATGTCCGCCTAGTGGGGTGATGTGATAGTCTCTGATTACTTGTTCGATTTCTTCGGGATGATTTAGTTGAATGATTTTCCCGAGATAAAAAATAGGGTTATGACTTGAATTCTGAAATTCTTTTGAACAGAGAAGCTTTAGCTTGAAGTAGGAAACATTATCTAGATTTGGAATTTGAATATGGATCGTTTTATTTTTAGGGGATAATTCCTTAAATTTTTTAAATATATCCATTACTATGTCTTGGTCAGACTGATCTTTAAATGGTAAGGGAGTGCGTGATACTATGTATGTAATATTCTTATGTTTATAGACTTTTGTCTCTCCCGGTGAAATAATATAATTTTCGGGTATGTAAGTTTTTAATAACCTTTCTGTAGTGGTGTCCGCAACAGGTAAAATGAAATATTTTTCTTTAATTCCACGAATGGGTAGAAGATTATTAGAGTTTTCCTCTATTATTGTGACGTTTTGGTCATTGATTGTGGCTTCTTCTTGAGCCTTTTGTTTGCTCCTCGTCATTATTTGAATATTACTATTTTCAGGAATGAGGCGACTGAGGGCATCTGCGTTTTGGTTTGTTTTACCTGATTTATAGACGATTTTGTAATCGTATTCCTCTAATTTGATTCTCCATCTCATTAGACGAGAGGTAGGATCTTTGCGGTTCATAAGCCATGTAAGAGGCTTATGGTCAGTGAAAATTGTAAATTTCCGACCATATAAGTAGGGGCGAAAATGCGTAACGGCGAATATTATTGCTAGCAGTTCTTTTTCTATGGTTGAGTATCTGGTTTCGGCTTTATTCAGGGTTCTGCTTGCGAAGCTTATTGGCTTATCATGACCGATTTTGCCCTGAGATAGTACGGCTCCTATTGCTAGATCACTTGCGTCTGAAGTGACCAAAAATTCCTGGTCAAAACGAGGATATTGCAAAATAGGGGCGGATACTAACTTTCCCTTGAGTAAGGAAAAGCTTCCTCGGTGAAAGCGTCCCATTTGAAAGGAACGTCTTTCTTTAACAATGCCGTTAAAGGCTTAGCTATTTTAGCGAAATTCGGAATAAAGCGGCGGTAATAGCCAACGAAACCTAGGAAAGATTTAATATCTCTTTCCTTTTTGGGTACTGGATAGTTCTGAACTACTTTGATCTTAGAGGGATCTGGTATCACTCCATTTTCAGTCACCAGGTGACCTAAATAGGCTATTTCTTTACTGATAAAGTGGCATTTCTCAGGTTGTAACTTGAGATTATGCTTGCGTAGTCGTTCAAAAATGTGTTCAAGCCTAGCATTGTGTTCTGCTAGGTTGTATCCATAGATAATTATATCATCCATATATACAAAACATTCAAAACCTTGTAGACCAATTAGGACATTGTTCATCAGCCTTTGGAATGTGGCTGGTGCCCGTTTTAAACCAAAGGGCATTCGATTGTAATGATAATGTCCGTAGGGTGTACTGAACGCAGTCTTTTCTTTATCATTCCTATTCATGGGGATCTGGTGAAAACCGTTAGCTAAATCTAAAGTACTGAAGTACTTAGCTTTTCCTAGTTGATCCAAAATATCTGTGATATTTGGTAAGGGGAAGGCGTCGCCGACTGTTATGTCGTTTAGGCGCCTGAAATCAACAACTACTCTCCACTTTTTGTTACCTGCGGCATCAGGTTTTTTGGGTACTAGCAGTAATGGGGAGTTCCATGGGCTTGAGCTAGGACTAATAATTTCTTCGTCTAGTATTTTGTTGATTTGATTATTAATTTCCTCGCGATGAGCTTGAGGTAATCTATACGGTCTTATGTTGACCGTAGGTTTTCCAGGTAGTATAGGAATTTCGTGCTCTGTAGCATTAGTGCAAGTTAGGAAGTCTCTTTCTAGGTAAAAAATATCGTTATACTTACGACATATATCTAGAATCGAGTGCGCTTCTTCCGCGTTGCAATGAGAAAGATCTATCTCATTTTTGAGTTTTTGTAGTCTTTCTTTTAAAGGATCTTTGTTCGGATATAATTTTATTATATTATATTTATTAATATTGTGCAACTGGGGGCTTATGTCCATTTTATTAATTGCAACATTTTGTTCATTGGGATTCAGTAGGAGAATATTGGCATGACCATCCTCGTCAGGTTTGATCAAGATATTTCCAATTATTACTCCAGATTCCAATTCTTGATGTTTGCAGTAAAAGGTGCCTCTTTTGTTGATTTTTAATTTTGCTACTAATTGAGTACGGGCCGGTATTTCTATACTTTCGGCTCCGACTATGATTTTTTTTGTTTTTATTTGTGCTTTGTGTATGCACGAATTTGAATTAACTTTGCTAGCGTGTTTAGCTGCTTTTGGAATTACCTGTGATTCCATTTTATTTTTTATATGGGCCGGTATTTTTATACTTTCGGCTCTGATTGATTTTGATTTTTCTTGACCATCTTGTGGTAAGTGTGTATATAGACTTGAATTTATTTGGCTAGCTGTTTTAGCTGCTTTTGATTCCAAATTAATTTTACATTTAGGGGACACTTCGTTCAAATTAAGTATGAGAGTTTTATTGTCATAATTAATGATGCAGGAGAATCTTTTTAGGAAATCATGACCTAATATTCCATCATGTTTCAGTAGAAAATTGCTATCTACCATGTGGATGTCATGAAGGAAAGATATTCCTTCTGCTTGGAAATTACATTCCGCAGTTCCTAATGTGCATAGAGGTTTTCCTGCTAATGAGGTTACCTGTATGGATTTTCCTTTATCTACGATAGTGTTACCTAGGGCCGTGTTGGCCTTAAGTACTGAAATCTCAGCACCCGTGTCTATTAAAAAAGTACTAGTTTTATATGCTGATATAGAGTTTCTGATCGTTAGAACTAGCGACTGCTGATCGGAATTTAAAGGGAGAATTATTTCTCTGTGTAGTCTTGAGGTTGAGAGTGAACATCCGCGGATATTGTCATTAGGTTGAGGCGAGACTGAGTTTCTGTTAACTCGTCTCGCCGAAGATCGTTTTCCGAACGTTTTCTCGTATCTGAACTTGGATGTTTTTTGAATGGGGATTTTGATTCCAATATTCTAGTTGCGGATCTTATATTAGAGGGCTGCGAATTATTAGATTTCCGTTGGTTTTCGAAATTATATGACTGCCGTTGATTGGGCTGTGTGTATTGAAAGTTGTTTGTTTGCCGTTGATTTGGCTGCATATAATGGGTGTTATTTGGTTGCTGATATTGAGAATTTCCAGGTCGTTGATACCGTGGATATGAATTTTGTCGCGGAAATGTATTAGGAGACCGCGAATTGAATAACCGTTTGTTAAACAATCTTTTTCGGCATTCTCGTATGTGATGATTTGGCGTTTTACAATACGAGCAAATCACTTTGGGGCTCTCTGTTTTGACTTTAGATGAATAACAGGTTTCTGACGTGTGACCTTTTCTGTTGCATTTTGAGCAAGAGAGAGGTCGATCGTTAGAAGAAGGGTTCCTCTCGGACTGTTCGATAGCGAATTTGGTTGCTTCTTTGAATGAAGAATTCTTTTGGGCTTTAGTTAAAAGACGAGCTTGGTCATCTTTTAATCCATCCTCGAAAGCTCTGAGAACCATTTTGTCATTCTCGGCTACCAGGAGTTTAGTTAGTGCTGCGTCACTTGTAAGAGAAGATGTCGTTTCATCATACAAGGCGAGCAATTTTCGGGCTCGGAAAGCGTATTCTTTTACGTCTTCTTTTCCGTATTGTTTGAGAGAGAGGATTTCGTTCTGTATAGACAGTCTAGAGCGTGTTTCTAAGAATCGGTCTTGTAATTCTTCCCGCAATTTTTCCCATGTTTCGGCGTCCGAATGTTTAATAACGTCGTAGGCTCTACATATTAATTTGGTTTTAATTATCTGTAAGAATAAGGCCTTTTCCGGTGCCGAAGTTTCTTCTTTTTGGAACATTTTGCAAATATTCAAGAACCGATGTAGCTCACTGGAAGTTCCATCGAATTCCGGGATAAGTGATTTAGCGTCACTTATGCTGAGCTTATCAGCCATATTTGGAGTAGTTGGAATTCTTTTTCGCGATTTCTTCCGATGGATTTTTAATCCTGGTACTAGGCTATCCCTAACACCTAGGAGTTTTTTTCGCCTCGTGAAAATGGTTACGAAAGGAACGGTGGTTTTTTAAAACAATTTAGTGAGAAAACGGAATGTTACAGTTTGAAAGAAAAAAAATTTATATCACACACTTATAGGAATGAAAAAAAAAATTATGTGACGAGATTTTTAGTTCTAAACCCCGGAGAAAATATCTCAAATATTATTAAAATGAATTTGACGAAACTTCTTGTATTGAAGTTCTCAATTAATATGTTTAATGAATTTGTCGAAATTTCTTGTATTGAAGTTCCGGAGAAGTATTACACGAAGGAGAGAGAGAAAAAAAAAATCACTTGAGCACTTGAGCTTTACAAATAACACTTTAACACTTGACACTTGTGATGTGAGAGAAAAAAAAATTTTGTTGGTTGATTGGTTAAAAGGGAAAGAAGTCAGATTTCATTTGGTACAAAAATATGGTGTTATTTAAAATGATATTATAAAGATAATTAAATTTAGAATGTAAAAAATATGATATTAAATTTAGTTGAATAAAATGTGAAATATTATTATTTATACTAACTTAAGAGTTCGGCAACTAGCGCGTTCTTTTGATTTATGGATGATGCTAACCTTTGGAAAGCTTCGGAATCCCAGGTAGCCTCCGGGTCGTCCTGGTTGCAATAGTTGTGTAGAATGCTGTACAGCTCTGTTGGTGAGGTGTAGTCCTGCTGGAGTAACGTCGTTACGTTTTCCTCGTACTGTCGGGCTGCTGTTTCACGCTCTTCCTCGTCTGTATCTTCTAGGGCACGTTCAATTACCTCTATTGGCACGCTTTCAATTAGCGCCCAGTCAGCGTCAGGGAATTCCTCTTCTTCCGGAATGAATACGTTTGCAAGTCCGGGAACTACGTCAGAGTCTTGTGCTCTGATATCAGGATCTGTTCCTGGCCAGCACATGTAAACGGTTTTCGTCATTCGTCGGGTTGGTAGATTACTAGATTTTTAGGTCTTACTAACAAAAAAAAATCCCACCGCTGCCACCAATTTTTATGTTGTACCGCCTGTACAACAAGGGTTCTAGAGATAGTCCTAACAGACTATCGGGACCTTTTGTACAAAATACACTTTCACTTAGGAAATGAACTGTTTATTTATTTTTGCTTTATATATTCTCTTGCGTTAACTCACAATTTTATTACTTTTAATTATTTAACTAGAGGCCTTACCTTTGGTAGGGGGACGCTCTAGGAATGCTTTTTAGAGTTAAAATACTTCTTTTAATGTAGGAATTACTTCTCCAGATGTAATAATACTTCTGATTTTTCCTATCCCGATACTCGTCTTTTATTTAAAAATTTAACATGGGATGATACTCCCTTCCACATAAATCGATTTTCCCAAGGTAGGCAAATAATTTATTTGGGGAAAGGTACTATATTTTGGCTTGCAATTAATCGATATTGATCAGAAATGCTTAGTTTTCATTTCTTTGCTATTATTGATCAATATCAATAACTGAGTACCCACATGGGTAAGCACATAAAAATAAAAGTTTATTGCCTTGTGAAATTTGGAATTTCCATGGGTCACACGATGGACTTTGATCATAATCGATCGCAATTCCAAGCGCCGTATAGGCATCAAATTGCAAGAGATGCAATAATTCTTGATATTTGGACACACGTCAAGAAGTACAAAGGTTGATTTCTTACGGGTGGCCAATTATATCTTTTGTTTGGTGCGATCGAGAAATTTATATGTAAGAATGTACATATTTATAAAATTTTTGTGACGTAAAGAAATGCATCTGAAAAATGTATATATGTAGCGATGTACATATGTTTGTCATTTTTGTGGCGTAAAGAAATGCACCTGAAAAATGTATATATGTAGCGGTGTACATATGTTTGTCATTTTTGTGGCGTAAAGAAATGCACCTGAAAAATGTATATATGTAGCGATGTACATATGTTTGTCATTTTTGTGACTGAGGAAAAGGTGATTGAAATTTATGTATGTACGATGTACATAAGTTTGTCGTTTTTGTTTTTAGAAAGGTAGGTATGAGAAATTTGATTATCATTGCGATAAGTATTTGGTGAGCCGATAATGAATTCATGTGGTTGGTGAGTCTTATGAATTGTGTATAGGGTAAGGTTATGATCTGTAGATTCATAACACTTAGATGAGTAGTGGAACTTATAATTGAAAAATTTCTTTTGCTGAAAAAAAGCAACAACAACAACTATAACGTAAGTTGTGGATTAAAAATCTTTTATAAACAAGAGTGGTCATGCTATGATATTCGATATCTAAAAATAGATCACGGCTGCTTGGCATGTTAAGAAACATGAAGTAATGGAAATTAAAGTCTTATCAGAAAATTTTCGATGTAGGGATGTGTGTATTGCAAAGTCTTAGGTTTTATGAAAAAATTGTTTTTTTATTTTCAATAAAATTTCTTTTTGGGTGGGTTAAATTTAAAACTTTGATGACCTATGATATCAATGTGAGGTGATACTAATATAGGATGATATGTTTGCTTAGATGAGTAGTGAAAGTTGTATGGGTTCAGTAAAAGACTTCTCATCAAATTTTTAGTGATAAGGTGTAATGGCATGACCAGTGTTGCCACACGAAATCTTTCTAGAGTACCTTGTTAGCCTAGCCTGAAAGTGTACATAGTGAAGATCGTAGTAGGGGGTTTAGAGTAGGTACTGTAAGTTATGTATTAAGTTAAAAGTTTTGATGTATGGTATTTGGTATTTATTTCCTAGAAATGGTGTTGTACGAGTATCAGGAAGGTCGGAAAAAAGTTGATAATGCTTCAAGTTCATCTACGGGCTATGGTTCTCGAGATATTAGAGATTTTACCTTTTTAGATATAGTTAATATTAGTAATAACTCAAGTTAACCCTATGCTATTCTTTTTCATACCAATAGATTCTAGGAGGTGCCGGTGGATAGGGTATTGGTACTGTTGGAGGACAGCATTTTCATAAGAAATCCTCTACGGACTGTGGTTTTCAAGATATTAGCGATATTTCCATTCAATATTACTAATAATTCAAGTTACTTTGGGGAGTTGTAGATATCAGCATAATGTCGCCTTGGATTTGCTGTTTTCTTACTTGAATATTTCTTAGTGAGGAATTTGTAGATTTCAAAAGTTCCGGATGACTTTCTATAGGCGTTCTGGGGCAGTGGGGTTCTGGGAATCAAACTAAACATTAGGCATGCTTCCCCTGTTTATGATGTAATTTGATATCACCGCTGTAAACAAATTCGCATTTAAGCTGAATGGTTCATACACACCTGTGTAAACTTCCTGTTTAAAATATTCGCATTTTAGCTGAATGAGTCATGCACACCTGTGTAAACAAATTTAAACAATATCAGCACATTTATTCTTTTCACGTAATTTGATACCCACACTTCCTGTAGGCAGCCAAAAATTTTATTGTTCCAAGAATTTTGCTGATCGAAACGTTTCATTGTAATGTAAACAAATTTTCACATTTTCATGTATGCATTCATGTAATTATTCATGATTTATGTTTTTTTGTGTTTTATTGTTTATTCGATATCATCTCAGCCTGTAAGCAAATTAGTTGGAATTCATCCTGTGCAATGATTATTGCAGCAGCAGGATCATTCATGTTTACAAACTTTTGCTATAAAAGCCCAAGCAAACTCTTGGGGAGCATCAGTCAGTTTTAGTGAGTCTCAGTGATAAGCTGTTACCAGACCTGTTTTAAAAGCTGTTAAGCTGTTATCAGAACTGTTTAAAAGCTGTTAAGCTGTTATCAGACCTATTTTATAAGCTGTTAAGCTGTTACCAGACCTGTTTTAAAAGCTGTTAAACTGTTATCAGACCTGTTTGAAAAGCTGTTAAGCTGTTACCAGACCTGTTTTAAAAGCTGTTAAGCTGTTATCAGACCTGTTTGAAAAGCTGTTAAGCTGTTATCAGACCTGTTTTATAAGCTGTTAAGCTGTTATCAGACCTGTTTTAAAAGCTGTTAAGCTGTTATCAGAGCTGTTAGCAGAGCTGTTAAGCTGTTATCAGAGCTGTTTGAAAAGCTGTTAAGCTGTTATCAGAGCTATTTGGAAAGCTGTTAAGCTGTTATCAGAGCTGTTTTAAAAGCTGTTAAGCTGTTATCAGAACAGTTTGAAAAGCTGTTAAGCTGTTATCAGAGCTGTTTTAAAAGCTGTTAAGCTGTTATCAGAGCTGTTTAAAAGCTGTTAAGCTGTTATCAGAGCTGTTTTAAAAGCTGTTAAGCTGTTATCAGACCTGTTTGAAAAGCTGTTAAGCTGTTATCAGAGCTGTTTTAAAAGCTGTTAAGCTGTTATCAGAGCTGTTTTAAAAGCTGTTAAGCTGTTATCAGAGCTGTTTTAAAAGCTGTTAAGCTGTTTTCAGACCTGTTTTATAAGCTGTTAAGCTGTTATCAGACCTGTTTTAAAAGCTGTTAAGCTGTTATCAGAGCTGTTATCAGAGCTGTTTTAAAAGCTGTTAAGCTGTTATCCGAGCTGTTTAAAAGCTGTTAAGCTGTTCTCAGAGCTGATTGAAAAGCTGTTAAGCTGTTTCAGAGCTGTTTCAAAAGCTGTTAAGCTGTTATCTGACCTCACTTCCGGTTGGCCTCATAGGTCAAGGTGACGTCAGAGGTCAGCGTCACATTGAAACCTCCGAGACCACGCGTCAAATATCCGTTTCAAGCGCCATCCAAGACCAGGCACCCACCGCCACCACAACCAATACCACCACCCAACACCACCACCCACCACCACAACCACCACCTACCACCACCACCCACCACTACCACCCGTTGTAGTGGTCAAACATTATTCGGGAGTTCTGGACTTAGTATGGGAAATTGAATAAAAAGAAGGCCATTATAAATTGAAAAATATTAACATTTAATTCTTAAGGCATCATTCTAGATTAACATTTAATTCTTAACGTATCATTCTATATTAGGCTTCCTTAAATCGGTTACCCTATATTTATAATATTTTCCTTTATTTTACAATAGTGTATATCATCTTAGACTATAATACAATTAAAACAAACTATTTCATTAAATGGTATTTTAGCTATAATACAATTTTTATTTACAATACATATCTTAGACCAGCCTTAGATTATATGTTTTCTGCGTCTGCTCCTTGCTGTTCTGATTGAATAGAGTAATGTCCCCATGGTAGAGTATCCGTTGTCCCACTCATAATATACCGCTTGTTATCATATGGATTCAATGCAATTTTCTTTTGGCTGATCGTGTAGACATTATGGTTATGCGATCGTATGGAGCTCTGATTAGCAGTTAATACTCGCTTGTTATTCAAACATTCGACGTAGTCTTCGAAATTGATATGCCTCTGGACTACATTAGTCTTTACTCCTTTTGCTTTCTTTACAGTTTTACCATCGTTTATACGTAGACTGTACATTTTCGAGCGCAAGCCTGCAAATTCGCTCATGATTTTCCCATTCAGCTCCTCCTTCATTAGACCAGGAATCTTTTTATTCATGAGTGGTAAATTGAATTGACTATCTTCTGGGTAATCACTTGTATCAAATTTGTTTATATTTTCAACCATAAACTCATATGCATTTTTCTCTTCAAGTTCATATATTAGAGAATCTGTATCTGTATACATGACTTTACATTTATCTCCAAATTCACGCTGCATACATCTTACTTGATGAGCATAAGAAACAAATCCAAGAATGCTATAACTTTTTAAAATTATATGAAAATATTGAAAAAGTTGACTCAAAATTTGGTGAGCACTATAGTTATAAGCTGCCCTTGGTCAAGTGATGATTCAACGGATGGACCAGATACATGTGAATGTTGTGGTGTTGCTAGATGCCTAAAAGAAGTTGTGAGGCTATATAAATTTATCAGAGCTGTTTAAAAAGCTGTTAAGCTGTTATCAGAGCTGTTATCAGAGCTGTTAAACTGTTATCAGAGCTGTTTGAAAAGCTGTTAAGCTGTTATCAGAGCTGTTTGGAAAGCTGTTAAGCTGTTATCAGAGCTGTTTTAAAAGCTGTTAAGCTGTTATCAGACCTGTTTAAAAGCTGTTTATCTGTTATCAAATTTGTTTTGAAAAGCTGTATAGAGTCCCCTGTGACGTAGTTGATTAAGGTTGTAGCCGCCAATTCACACACTTCTGGATCAAGGTCAAGGACAAAATACCCTTCCGGTTTCAAAGGTGATGCCAGAGACCAAGATCAAGCCCACATGTCAACGTATTTTCTCACGCTCACGCTCATCCTAGCATTCTGGGTAAAAGACTCAATCGCCTGATTAAGAGCCCTCTGTAGTAGACAAATACGAGTATTATTAAAGAATACCTTCAGGAGCTCTGGACTTAGCAGGGAAATTGAATAAAAAGAATAACATATATAATATATCATTATTGATTTATTATAAATTAAAAAAAATATTAACATTTAATTCTTAGTGTATCATTCTATTGTTGGGCTTCCTGATTTCAATATATCTATAACTATAACATATTCTTTATTTTCCAATAATGTATATCTTAGACTTAAGACTTGGACTATAATACAATTAAAACAAATTACTTCAATAAATGGAATTATAACTGTATTATTCTGTAATACATTTTTTTATTTACAATACACTAGACTTAGATGATATGTTTTCTGCGGCTGCTCCTTGTTGCTCTGATGGAATTAAGTAATGTTTCCCAATGGTAGAGTATTCGTTGTGCTATTAACATTTAATTCTATGGTTGGGTTTCCTTAATTTAATATTAATTTTTTCTTTCTCACATTCAGAAATATGTGATGCTAATTCTTTAGCAGAATAAAAATAGAACAAACATCTATCGCATATATACAATCTAGCCTTATGTTTTGAAGTTTGTTTCCATGCAAGCCGTGAAAGATTTTTAATCCAGCAGAAATGAAACCTGTTATTACTTTCATCATAATCATCATCATCATCATTATCATCATCATCATCATCATCATCATCATCATCATCCTGCTCATAATTATTTTGTATCATTAATAGATTCACATGTCGCTTCATCTTGTGTTTCGTTGGTCTAACTAGAACAGAGGTGAAGGAGCTCTCTTTCTTTAGGATGAATACGTTTATTGATATATCGTTCTGGCCCTCAAATTGTTTAATCTGTTCAAGCGTCATAGGAAATGTTATTCCAGTTAAATTTAGCACAGTCGAATAATGTGGATATGATGATGTCCTGGAGGAGTTAATATTTCCAGGGCATAGTGCTGATGTCACGGCCCAAGCGAAGCATGCTTTATCAATATTTTTTACATTAATGCAAGCTTGCTTTAAAGCAATCTCCTTCGGTAGAGGTATGTACGAAGATCCTCGGTGCTGTTCAAATTTGTTGATATGTACTGCTAAATATATAATGGAGTCCAATGTCCAGCCGCTATCTTTTTCTCGAAACTCATCCAGCTGAGTGAGTATTGAATCCAAAATGTTAACTTTATACCACTCATTTAAATTATCGTCTACATTGATTGGAGCAGTTCTTGCTTGTAAATGTTTAATATCTTTTATAACTTCATTGTCACCGATATCCTTAGCAAAATCAGCACATAACTTTGTATTAACTTTAATATTGAGATGGCGTTTTAAAATATTCTTAATACGGCGTATAAATAAATCACCAGCATCCTGCATAAATAGCTTAGGATCTGTATGGTTTATATTTACAATAATTCCAGCTCTAATTCTGTTTGTGAATACTAATTTTATTTCCTCCCACTTTACAAAATCACTTTTTCTTACACGCTGAGTACTTTCTCCACCTCGACTGGTGGCTTTCAATAACATTCTCGGCGATTTAGTCTGTCCAATACAGCTCTCCATATGCCGTTTTGTATCACTCTTTTTACTAGAAAAACTTTCATTTATTAGCGCGGTTGACATTTTTTATTTGACCTATCGCTGAGGCTCACCAAAATTGACTGATGCCTCCTATTACTACCGCCTTCTTTCACCAAAGCCTTAAACTGAACCCTCTCTCAACCAAATGCTTTCATGTTTTTTTTTTGTTTTACCACACCAATAACCTTCATGTGGTCTATTTTTAGATATTGAGTTTCATAACATGCTGCAATGATCACGAATTCCACTGCTCGTGCTCAAAACAAGTATTAACATGTTCTTAACATCGATTCAACATTTTTATGAATTTCAACTATATTTAAATCTTGGTAAGGTAGTCGTGAAACTATTTTGCCTCAATCAAATAAGGACATATACCACCAATCTAGTGCATAACATACATCGATTCAATCCCCATATCACCCATGAAAGTTTTTCTTTTACACTACACAACATTACATTAATTCATCTCAGTGTTACATACATACATATCCACAACTAGGAAGTATATGACCAAGTCCCGAGTGAGATGTTCACTAAAGCTTCCTAATGTGTTAGAGCAAGACAGATGATAAGAAATATCATGGGATTTTGCTGCCGAACTCTCCTAGCCTAACACAGACATTTGCTCTGGATCGCTTTTTGGATGTGAAATACAGAGAAAAAAGTTTATAACTTAAGATATAAAAATAGATAATGGATTTGATGTGGATAAATATTGTGTGAAAAATTGATTTGGTATATATTATTTACAGTGGTTGTTGTTTTTCAGTAGAGAAATTGGAAGTCGTATATTTTCAACTTTCACTACTCATCTACAACATATTCCACATATTACTCACAGCTCTCAAGTACTCATCTAAGGCAACATATTGTACTATATTAATATAATAACTCAACCTTCTTTCATTAAAACTTTTAATTTAATCAACTCCCAACCTACTTTCATGGTAAGATTTAAAGATGAATAAATAATACTTCCATATCCTACTAGAATTATATCATTCCAAATACCCACTCTCAACATCGAGGTCTTCACTATTGAACTTGAAGCATTATCAACTTTTTTCCGACCTTCCTGATACTCGTACAACACCATTTCGAGGAGATAAATACCAAATACCATACATCAAAACTTTTAACTTAATACATAACTTACAGTACCTACTCTAAACCCCCTACTACGATCTTCACTATGGACACTTTCAGGCTAGGCTAACAAGATACTCTAGAAAGATTTCGTGTGGCAACACTGGTATGCCATTACACCTTATCACTAAAAATTTGATGAGAAGTCTTTTACTGAACCCATACAACTTTCACTACTCATCTAAGCCAACATATCATACTATATTAGTATCACCTCACATTGATATCATAGGTCATCAAAGTTTTAAATTTAACCCACCCAAAAAGAAATTTTATTGAAAATAAAAAAACAATTTTTTCATAAAACCTAAGACTTTGCAATACACACATCCCTACATCGAAAATTTTCTGATAAGACTTTAATTTCCATTACCTCATGTTTCTTAACATGCCAAGCAGCCGTGATCTATTTTTAGATATGGATATCATAGCATGTTGTTGTTGTTGCTTTTTTTCAGCAAAAGAAATTTTTCAATTATAAGTTCCACTACTCATCTAAGACATCATATCCTATAGATTAATATCAGTTGATGTTGTTGTTGTTGTTTTAAGCTAAAGAATTTGGGAATCTTACATTAAAAAACATAAATCATTCAATTTGTTTACTTTACTCGGCTGCTGTGCGAATTTGTTTACATTATTCGACTGTGATCACAGCTCCCAAACAACTTCCATTACTCATCTAAGACAAGATATCATACTACATTGATATCCTAACACCACCTTCTTTCATCAAAACATTTAATTAAACCCACTCTCAACCTAATGGTAAGAAAATAATGTGATTACTTCAATAGTATGAAGATAAAATTATCATATTCTTATCAGCTTCATGTGAACTATGATATCGGGGTCAATCAAATCTCATAACAGCATGACTGATTGAGAAATTTTATTGATAATAAAAAACAATTCGTCATAAAATGTAAGACTTTTCAATACAAACTCCTAGATACAAAAAAAAAGACATTAATCGCTCAATTTGTCTGCTTTACTCAGACGTATTTGTTTACGCAAGATATCAAATTACCAGCCGCCTGGCCACCTTTTCTAATGCTTTAATTTCCATTACTTCTAATGATTTCATGTGTCGTACCATCCCAAGCAGCCGTCATTTATTTTTACACATCGAATATCATAACATGATCATATAAAAGACACCTACAGACCACAACTGACGTTATAGTTGTTGTTGTTGTTTTTTTCAGCAAAAGAAATTTTCAATTATAACTTCCACTACTCATCCAAGACATCATATCCTACAGATTAATATCAGTTGTTGTTTTCAGCTAAAGTAATTGGGAATCTTACATTAAAAAAAATAAATCGCTCAATTTGTTTACTTTACTCGGCTGCTGTGCGAATTTGTTTACATTATTCGAGCGCGAATTGGTTTACTTTACTGGACTGTGCGAATTTGTTTATGCAAGGAATCAAATTAGAAGCATTCCACCTGAAGAGCAAAATTAGGCATTTACTAATTTCCATTACTTATCTAAGTGAACATATCTACCAACATTCGCTCCAATCAGTTTTGCCTGATCTATTTTTAGATATATCATCACATGGCGCAATGTTTATAAAAGACACCTACAGATTAAGATCATCAAATCTTTAATCCACAACTTCGATTACAGTTGTTGTTGTTGTTTTTTGTTTTTCAGCTACTAATATTAATTACACCTGAGAAGGTAAGATCCCTCATATCTCGCGTAGAGGATTTCTGATGAAAATTTTACCCCTAGTACTAATGCTATTGACATCAACAAAAATATGAATTAGTATTAATACTTATTACACTAATTTTCTAAGGGAATTTCACATTTATTATCTGCATAAATACACAGCTGCACACATACACCCACGCCTTAGATAACGTTTCCTTAGCCACATACCACAGGCACTCATACTAAAGTAAACAACTAAAACCAAACTCAAGCTGACAAGTATACAGCCCCGATATAAATTCGGTTAGGGTATTTCACATCATTACTTAATACACATTCTACCCAAGCCTTGGTACAGGTAACATAGCCCAGTCCAAGACACCTCAGGCAGTCCTAGTCATAGTATTATATATTGCCACTAAAGCTCTCAGCCAACCCCCAGCACCCAGACACAGGAGGGGGCACCTCAAGGTTAAATTGTAGCCTCCAAGACCAGATAAAGCTTAACCAGCAACCTCCACCAATACAGATTCCCACCACTTCACAAATATTTATAGCTACGATCCCTGAGATGAAAAATAAGCGAGCTCCAGAAACAAAATCAAAGACCTATGCTATTTTCCTATGCTGGAGAGTGCTAAGAGTGATCTCGTATCCCCAAAGTGATCTCGTATCCCCAAAACTCGAGATGAAAAACTTAATGTCAACTTAGAGGCTACGAGTCCGAGATGAAAAATAAGCGAACTCCAGAAACAAAATCGAAATCCTATGTTAATTCCCTATGCTGGAGAGTGCTAAAAGTGATCTCGTATCCCCAAAATGATCTCGTATCCCCAAAATTCGAGATGAAAAATAAGCGAACTCCAGCAACAAAATCGAAATCGTATGCTATTTCCCTATGCTGGAGAGTGCTGAAAGTGATCTCGTATCCCCAAAGTGATCTCGTATCCCCAAAACTCGAGATAAAAAACTTAATGTCAACTTAGAGGCTACGAGTCCGAGATGAAAAATAAGCGAACTCCAGAAACAAAATCGAAATCCTATGTTAATTCCCTATGCTGGAGAGTGCTAAAAGTGATCTCGTATCCCCAAAATGATCTCGTATCCCCAAAATTCGAGATGAAAAATAAGCGAACTCCAGCAACAAAATCGAAATCGTATGCTATTTCCCTATGCTGGAGAGTGCTGAAAGTGATCTCGTATCCCCAAAGTGATCTCGTATCCCCAAAACTCGAGATGAAAAACTTAATGTCAACTTAGAGGCTACGAGTCCGAGATGAAAAATAAGCGAACTCCAGAAACAAAATCGAAATCCTATGTTAATTCCCTATGCTGGAGAGTGCTAAAAGTGATCTCGTATCCCCAAAATGATCTCGTATCCCCAAAATTCGAGATGAAAAATAAGCGAACTCCAGCAACAAAATCGAAATCGTATGCTATTTCCCTATGCTGGAGAGTGCTGAAAGTGATCTCGTATCCCCAAAGTGATCTCGTATCCCCAAAACTCGAGATGAAAAACTTAATGTCAACTTAGAGGCTACGAGTCCGAGATGAAAAATAAGCGAACTCCGGCAACAAGATCGAAATCCTATAGTATATCCCTATGCTGGAGAGTGCTGAAAGTGATCTCGTATCCCCAAAATGATCTCGTATTCCCAAAATTCGAGATGAAAAATAAGCGAACTCCAGCAATAAAATCGAAATCCTATGCTATTTCCCTATGCTGGAGAGTGCTGAACCACCTAGCGACGGTGGCGAAATCCTGGAGGCATAAAAAAGTGAGCCAGAACTGTCATAGTTTATCTACTGGCAAACTCTACGAGCTAAAAAAAAAACATTTAATTTTCTATCCAACAAGGAAAATTTAAGGAAGGAAGGAGTTACCATTGTTCAGTTTTCTGTTTGTCAAATTTGCATGTTTAATCGTTAAAGCTAAATTAGTTAAACGTGTTCTGGCGTTCTTCTTGTAGGTGCTGGAGTTATTTCAAACTCAGTTTTCGTGGTGCTGGTCTAGGCACATCTTCCAGTTTAGGTTCCGGCGGAATATTTTCAGCTTTGCGGGCCCTTGATTTATATCTCATGTGTAGATATATGCAGAGAATAGATACGATCAAAGACACTGTTAAATATGACAGTACGTAATGATGAATAAGATGACTATTTATGGGATTGAGAGGAATTAATTCTTGATTTTGTTGGAAATGAATGGATTCTAGAAGGTTCTCTAGATCCATGTTGTTTTTAATAAATAAGGAATATGATTTCATGTGCGTGTCCATAGGAGAAGACGTCATTCTCCATAGTATATTGGAAATGTTTATCGTTGGGATAAAATTCGAGATAAATTTGGATATTTTGACGTTATGTCCGTGCAAGATGAATTCTTTGTTTCACACATAACAACCGGGATATATATACATTGTTCCTATTCCATGCAGGGTTTGTGAACTGATATAATCTTCACAGATAATATCTATGTGGACGGATCCTTTCATGGAGAAAAACCAAGCGTTCTGCTGTGATAATTGTATGCAGTAGTAATCCTGTCTCAAGATCAGAATTTTACATTTTTGTGTAATAGGTTCCTTTTTTAGTAGATTCACTTCACATTGGTTTGATCTTGTATTTGTGTTTAGGATAGGGGATGAAAATTAGAATGAATGCTATATGCATCATTTTGGAATCTTGGAAGATGACACTATGTTAATATCTCTGAATGATGTTTGAAGATGATGAAGTTTTTACTCTGAGAACATTTTTAGGTCATTGTTATGGACTCTTTTGTTTTTATTATTGATTTTAATAGTGGAATTTTCGGGGGAATTAATCTCCATTATCTCATACGGACCTGACCATAGTGGCGAGAACTTCTTATCTCTCACCCTTCTTTTCAGTAAGACTTTATTACCAGTATTAAATAATTTTTGGACGGAGTTCTTATCGTATTGCAATTTGGATTTTTCTTTGTTGGCTATGGCTATGTCTTTAGCTATTTTGAAACTATGCTGTAGACGCGCTTTTAACTCGTTTGCATAATTGTCGTAATTATAAAAGACGGTTGGAGATGATTTTAAATTATTTGGGATTTCGGCTGGGAATCCGTATAGGAGTTCGCGAGGAGTATAATTAGTACTCGAATGAGGGGTTGTATTATATACAAACATGGCATAAGGAATCCATGTATCCCAGTCTTGTGAATCCTTTGCTACATAAGATCGGAGATGTTCTGCTAAGGTTCTGTGACTTCTCTCCAATGCACCATTCGTTTGAGGGTGATATGGAGTAGTTTTAAGTCGTTTTATTCTTAGTAATTTAGATACCTCGGCGAACATGCCCCTTATGAGGATAGAGCCATGATCTGTGAGGATACTTTCTGGAATACCATGTCGACAAACTATCGTTGTCGTGAAGGCTTCCGCTAATGTCTTAGACTCGGTGTCGACTATGGGAATAGCCTCAGAAAATTTTGGAAGCTCGTCTTGAAATATAAGGAGATATTTATTTCCAGAATGTGATATTGGGAGAGGTCCTACAATATCTAGGTACACTCTTTCAAGAGGTTTTGAGCTAATGCTCGAGATTTTCATAGGAACTTTTGGATTTCTCGATACTTTGTTTACCTGACAAAGTTTACATTTCCTTACATGCTTAACGATGTCGTCTGACATGCCAGGCCAGTAGAATTGCTTTTTGATTCTTTTAATTGTACGGGAAACGCCTTGATGGCCTCCCGTCGGTAATGAATGAAAATCCTTCAAAACTTGTTCGATGTCATCTTTATCGGATAAATATTTTATTGCATCTTGATGGAGCTTTATGTTTATTTTTTTAGTAGCGAAGATTTGGGTAAAAGCGTTTTTAATAATTATTAGATTTTGTGGATCTAATATAGGGAAGAAGATATTTATTTGTTTTAACTGATTTGCTCCTGTGTATGAGCAGATCTCAGTTAAAATCTGTTCGAGGTCTGATCTATCTCTTTGGGATCGACAAGGTAAATTAATCTTGGAAATAATTATTATGGAGTCTTTTCATTTGAAGAAGTTCAGTTCACTTAATAAACATGGGGATTTATCCAAAAATTTTAGTTTCGAATCCAACACTCTTTCAAGCTCTGTATCTTGCATTGACAAGATGAAAAATTTAGGATTCGCATTTTTGGTTAATAATAATGTGAAATTTGTCTCAGTTATAATGACTGAGGAATTGTTCACTTGTGATAGAGTTGGATTTTGATTAATGACACTCATGTTGGGAGTATTCGAATTCGTCTGAGCTCTAGCTTGATTCCTTGTTACCACATTTACGCAGGTGGTAGGTTCTACGAAATTTTAGCTACTATCCGGAATAGCTCTACTGAGAGCGTCTGCATTTGTGTTGGGCTTGCCTGATTTGTGAACTATTTTATAGTCATATTCCTCAAGACGTATTCTCCATCTCATCAGTCTTGAGGAGTGGTCTTTCAGATTCACGAGCCATACTAATGGGTTATGGTCAGTTATAATTGTAAACTGTCTGCCATAAACGTATGATCTGAATTGCTCAACTGCGAAAACGATAGCTAAGAGCTCTTTCTCTATAGTTGAGTAACGAGTCTCCGCACCATTGAGAACTCGACTCACATAGCCGATTGGATGATTTCCTTGATCATCAACTTGTGAAAGGACAGCCCCGATGGCGTAGTCACTGGTATCGGAGGTGACAAACAATTCTTTGCCGAAATCAGGATAAGATAAAATTGGTGCTGAAATTAATTTATTTCGTATTTCGCAAAATGCCTCGTCGCAGATTGTGTCGAACTTGAAGGGCGTATCTGTTTTCAAAAGATTTGTGAGTGGTTTGGCTATCTTCTAAAAATTTGGAATGAAGCGGCGATTGTAGCCGACGAAACCAAGGAAGGCTTTGATATATTTTACCTTCTTTGGTCTGGGATATGACTGAACTGATTTTATTTTTGCAGGGTCTAGTTTGACCCCAATTTCTGTAATTATGTGGCCTAAATACATAATTTCTTTCCTTAGGAAATGTCACTTGTCGGGTTGAAGTTTAAAATTAAAATTTCGGAGACGGCTGAATACTCCTGTGAGTCTGGAATTGTGGTCTTTGAGATTGTATCCATGGACTACAATATCGTCCGTGTATACCAAGCAATAGACGCCTTGAAGGCCAGATAAGACATTATTCATGGCTCGTTGAAAAGTAGCAGGGGCTCCTTTTAAACCAAATGGCATACGATTGTATTCGTAGTGGCCATGGGTTGTGCTAAATGCAGTCCTTCGAGTCCATTTTTATCTGGTAGAATCCACTGGCTAAGTCGAGTGTGGTAAAATATTTCGACTTCCCCAACTGGTCTAATATATCAGTGATATTAGGCAGTGGGTACGCATCGCCAATAGTAATGTCGTTAATACGACGAAAGTCTAGCACTACTTGCCACTTTTTGTTTCCATTCTCATCTGGTTTTTTGGAAACCAGGAGAAGTGAAGAATTCCAGGGACTATGTGAAGGTCTGATGATGTTCTGACTCAAGCATTTCTTGTATTTGCCTATTCATCTCAGTTCGACTTGCTTCAGGAAGTCTATAAGGCTTGGTATAAATTGGTGGTTTGTCTTGGAGGGTCTCGATTTTGTGGGTAATCGCATTTGTATATGAAAGGAAATCCCCTTCTATGAAGAAGAGATCGTTGAATTCCCTACATATGTTGCGAATACTCTCAGATTCCTCTGAATTATAGTAATCCAATTTTATAAGGTTTTGCAGTTTAATTATTCTGCCCTTAATTGGATCTCTTTCAGAGTCTGTGGAGATGACCACAAAGTCATCCAAGTCTTGGTATACTGGATTCACCTCGTAAGGGCGTCCTCCTCATTTGTGTTGAGGATTAGGACTTTTGCCATACCATTGGCTGGTTCGACGATCGAGTTTCCAAGAAATAAACCTGGCCTTAATTCCTTCTTAAAACAGACCAATTGATGTTGAATAGAAGGAGTTGGAATTTCAATAATGAACTGTAATCTAGCCGGAATTTTGACTTTTTTTAAGTGATCCGATCCTTTCGGATGCTAAGTAGGAAGGAGATATGATTCCAACTTTTGTGGAATTTGGAAGGAGTTATACGATGATTCCGACTCGATAGATTTTGAAGGAGATAAAACTTTACTGAAATTTTTTGACTTCTTTGATTTTATCTTGGAATTCACTTTTTGTGAATCTAGATGCAGCCTTCTGTGCGGCTGTAGATGGAGATATACTTTTACGTTGTTGCTTCATATCTTGTGAAGCTTTGTATGTAGATTGATTTTTATTTAATTCAGCCTTTTTTCTGGCTATAGATGGAGATAGATTTTTATCTTTATGCTTCATTTCTTGTGAAGCATTTGCTGGCGATCGATTTGCATTGGTTTTCGAAGCAACTGATGGAGATAGATTTGTATTAGTATATATATCGGAGAATGTTATCTCCGTATATAATACACTTTTTTTTTGGGACCTCTTTTCTGGATCTTCGCTTTCCAAATAAACATATGGATAATTTGAATAGTATTGTTCATATGGATAAGATGAATCAGATTCATTAACTTCCAGAGAAATGAATTTATTTTTATAGTCGATACTCGCATTGTATCGAGATAAAAATCATGACCAAGTAGGCCATCATATGAGAGGATGAACTATTTCCCACTATTTGAAATGGGTGTTCTAGGATGAAGTTATTCTGCTCAGATTCCAGAGTTAATTTCGCGAAGATGAGTCCTTCTGTAGAAGTGGACGCTGTAAATAACGTATTGATATTACAGAGAGCATCTCTGTAGCAGATACTGTCTGCTTTCAGTGGATGGAGTTTTATTAGGCTGATCTCTGCTCCAGTATCAATTAAAAATGTAAGTTTTGGAGCAGAGCAGATATCGACAGGCAAAGAGAGAGTTAGAGAATTTTTATTAATTTGGACGGGGATACGTATTGATTTATTTTTGTCTAGTTTCCTGTCGATATTGCCTCGGGCTTTCGATGAATCTGTGCCGTTGTTGCTATCTGCGAGGGATTGCCGAAATTGACCCCCCGCTGCATCCAGTTTTCCTGCCTGGATGCCGATGCAGTTCTACTATTATTCCTATTTGGAGAAGGTGATCTTGCCGAGATATTCGCATTATTATATCTCGGCGGTGGAGTTCGACTTTCTCGGATTATTGGCTGCTGCCAGTTCCTGTTTTGTGGCTGTCTATCAGCCGTGCTTGTTTGCGGAGCTGTGTTTACTTTTTGGAAATTATTCCGATTTCCTTGATTGTCGTTAAATCGGGAATTATTTGCAGCTCTTGTCCTGCATTCTTCAATAGAATGGCCCATCCGATGGCAATATCGGCAACTAGGGACCTGTGACGGAGATGTAGCATTCTTAAAATCTGAAGGACGTTGCAATTGTGAATTTGTTCTTTGGATGGTGTTAAAATTGTCCATAGATCGTTGTATGACTGGTTGTTATTTATACTTTGAAAGGAATTTTGATTTACCTTATTACACGTTTGAAAGTTGGGTTGTTTCTGCTCTAAGTGTGCTGCATGTTCCAAAATGTGCGATTTTAATGCAGAAAAAAATTTATCCGAATTCACTTTGGCTAAAGTCTGTAGTTGTGGATTGGATAATCCATTCTCTATAGCTCTCACTGCTTGACATTCATTATCTTTTAAAAGGGAATTTAAAAGAACTCTATCGCTTGTATATGAGTGTGTTGCTTCATTTAATTTGGATAGACTTGTGTTAAGTCTCTGTAGGAAATCTTTCACGCTTGCCCCTATTCTCTGTTTAGAATTATTTCATTGAATTATGTAAAACCCTCATTATTAGAACTAGGGTAAAACGAAAGCAAAACACTTGTATGTAAATATTCCACATATATATTTCTTTAAGTTTTAACAAATTTAAAACTACGTTATCAACTACTAAATAAAAAATTCCGACGCGTTTCGCCTTATCGGGGCATTATCAAGGGCTGGCTACTGACTGCAAACAGAGTTAGGTAAATTATAAAAATAGGCCTGGTTTAAGTAGCGGACTTCTATCTGAAAAATCTATTTGGTCATTCACTAATACATTGCCATTAGCTTGAGCTCGTCTAATTTCGAAAATTTCATATTTGTCAAGTAAATATGTATGTAATAGAGTAAGGTTATTGATGTTTGTTCTATGATTTTCTATAGCAAGATGTTTTGAGAGACCCGATTTAGGCTTCATGTGTTTAGCTCCTGCGACATGTTCAGAAAATTTAGTTTTTATTTTTCGTTTTGTTTTGCCAATATATTTCGCGGAGCAGTCGTCACACTTCATTTTGTATATACCTGTTTTTTCTAAATTTGAAACTTTATTTTTTATTTTGTTGTTAACCAAAATTCTTTTTAAATTATTATTGTTAACAAAGGCTGGCTTAATGCTGTATTTCAGTAGAACATTTTTAAGGCTATTAGTTGTACCCTTAATATATGGGACTTTTTGCCATTGAAAATTATTGTTGCAACTGACGACCGGAAAAATTAAATTTAATGCAGCATTTCTATTTTTTTGGTATAAAAGTTTGTAGACTATTTTCTTCGTGTAACCGTTATTTGTAGCAATGTCGATTATCATGTTTAACTCTTTTTTAAAATTTATTGGACTTAAGGGAACTTGGATAAGGTTGTTAAGCATACTATGGAAGGCTGCCATTTTTGTGGACCAAGGATGATTGGAGTTAAAAGGTATCACAGCATCAGAATATGTATCCTTTCTATATATGTCAAAACTTAAGGAATTGTCAGTAATTAAAATGTTAATATCTAAGAAATTTAAGCTATTATTACCAATGTCTACTGTAAACTTTATACAGTCGTCAAGTCTGAAAGTTGGTAAGCTGACGCTGCGTACCAGTCCAGATACAAAAAACGTCCTGCACGTAACGGAACCAGACAAAGACCTCTCGTCTACTACTTTAATACCAGACGAGGTCAATCTCCTCAGTCACGGATTGAACTTTGCTCCAGATTTGGGTTATAGAACACAACAT
This sequence comes from Dioctria linearis, assembly GCA_963930735.1. Taxonomy (NCBI): domain Eukaryota; kingdom Metazoa; phylum Arthropoda; class Insecta; order Diptera; family Asilidae; genus Dioctria; species Dioctria linearis. Next base: position 135,948,739 of record OZ005742.1, on the reverse strand, counting down.
CTCATCGATCTAGCGGTTCATTTAGATGCTACGGATGAATACGATGGAAAATTGGAGTGCGCTAAAGCAATCAAACCACTCAGAAATAATATAGGAATAAATATAGATCAGGTTAGATCCGTTAATTCTTTAAAGCAAAAAATTGATAATGATAATTTAATTGTTTCGAAAGCGGACAAAGGTAATGTGATTGCAATTTTAGATAGATCTGTTTATTTAGAGAAAATGATTAATTGTCTAAATAGCATCAACGTCACTATATTGAATTCGGATCCAACCTTGAAATATAAGAATGTTGTGCTGATTAACAATAGCCCTTTGATTTTCGATAATTTTGATAAATTTAGACTAAAACAGTGTAATCCATCAGCGCCAATTCTATATGGCCTCCCCAAACTTCATAAAGAAGGCATCCTGATGAGACCGGTTTCAGCTTCTTTTAATGCTCCTGCACAGAAGCTTGCTAAAGAATTAAGTTCAATAATCCCTAAGGTTATTGACTTTTTGCCAAAATATTCTTTAAAAAATTCTATAGAATTAATTGATAAAATTAAGGATCTTAAGATACCAAGAAATTCTAAATTAGTTTCCTTTGATGTGTGCAATCTTTTACTCTCAGTACCGTTGAACAAACTGAAATCTATCCTTTTTAACTTAATTAGAACGAAGGTTTCGAACCCGGATAAGTCGTTTCAGTTAATTAACTTGTTGAATGTTTGTATTGACCAACATTATTTTCTGTTTAATAGTGTGTTTTATTCACAGTCGAAAGGCTTAGCTATGGGATCAGCTCTGTCTCCGTTTTTGGCTGAGTTCTTTATGTGTCATTTGGAAGATATTTTATTTAACACAGCAAAAAGTGATTTATTAAAACATGTCTTTGTCTGGTTCCGTTAGGTGGATGACGTTTTTTGTATCTGGACTGGTACGCAGCGTCAGCTTACCAACTTTGTTAATAACATTTTAAACAGACTTGACGACTGTATAAAGTTTACAGTAGACATTTTAATTACTGACAATTCCTTAAGTTTTGACATATATAGAAAGGATACATATTCTGATGCTGTGATACCTTTTAACTCCAATCATCCTTGGTCCACAAAAATGGCAGCCTTCCAGACTTATCCAAGTTCCCTTAAGTACAATACATTTAAAAAAAGAGTTAAACATGATAATCGACATTGCTACAAATAACGGTTACACGAAGAAAATAGTCTACAAACTTTATACCAAATAAATAGAAATGCTACATAAAATTTAATTTTTCCGGTTGTCAATTGCAACAATAATTTTCAATGGCGAAGAGTCCCATATATTAAGGGTACAACTAATAGCCTTAAAAATGTTCTACTGAAATACAGCATTAAGCCAGCCTTTGTTAACAATAATAATTTAAAGAGAATTTTGGTTAACAACAAAATAAAAAATAAAGTTTCAAATTTAGAAAAAACAGGTATATACAAAATGAAGTGCGACGACTGCTCCGCGGAATATATTGGCAAAACAAAACGAAAAATAAAAACTAGATTTTCTGAACATGTCGCAGGAGCTAAACACATGAAGCCTAAATCGGGTCTCTCAAAACATCTTGCTATAGAAAATCATAGTACAAACATCAATAACCTTACTCTATTATATAATTTAAGCAATGGTCCTATACTTGACAAATATGAAATTTTCGAAATTAGACGAGCTCTAGCTAATGGCAATGTATTAGTGAATGACCAAAAAGATTTTTCAGATAGAAGTCCGCTACTTAAACCAGGCCTATTTTTATAAGTTACCTAACTCTGTTTGCAGTCAGTAGCCAGCCCTTGATAATGTCCCAATAAGGCGAAACGCGTCGGAATTTTTTATTTAGTAGTTGATAACGTAGTTTTAAATTTGTTAAAACTTAAAGAAATATATATGTGGAATATTTACATACAAGTGTTGTGCTTACGATTTACCCTAGTTCTAATAATGAGGGTTTTACATAATACGATCATGTTCCACCAAGTGCCCAAATACTCTTCGATTGAATATATTTAATTGAGACTGTAAAAAGTTTGAGTTAAAGTTGATTTTAAGGTAGGCCAATCTTCAACTTGATTGTACTGAAAATATCATATGCATCTGCAGATAATTTACTCCTTATTAAGCTAAGGAGGGAGTGTTTTTCGTTCGCCGTCGTTACCGTCGCGTATATATCATCACAACTTGAAATAAATTTGTGGAGATCTTTCGGATTTCCAATGAAATTGGGAATTAATGTTCTGGCGTCAGATGGGGGAAAATTTGATTTGTCTCTGAAAAAGACATTGTGGGGATCCTCTGTGGAATTATTTCTAGCATTTGTTACATTTTGGAATCGAGAGTCCAATTGTTCTTGCAGCGCAATTACAGTGTCTGAGAATGATGTTTCCATGTTTATGTAAACATCATTTGCGAAGTTTTCGCTGGCTTTGTCGTTTGGCCAACATTCAAGATTATTTCATTGTGTGTTTCTTCAAAATTGTCCCAATATTTGTGCAACGAGTTTAATTTTTGGTTTAGATATGCCTGGGTTGCAGTTACGAGTGAATTAATATCTATAGACTGAATAATATGGGATAATGTTTTTCGTCTATCTTCTTGCAATCGAAGCCGTACTGTATTTGATTGATCTTTGTCTGTGCTGTCCTGGTTATCAGCTGCAGTTGTTTTTTGCGAAGTTTTTGGAAGTGGAATGTAAAACGGGTTATTTTTGCGCTCTGTGTGGATTGATATGGATTTTAACTTATCAGACAGAGTTGCCTTTGTAAGATTGTACCAGTCCTCTGAGTTTCAGTAAAATCTTCATGATCTTGAATCAGGGTTTCAGTTTTTTCAAATGAAGCCCATACGTCTTCCAAATTTTGGAGTTTTTCAGAAGTAAAGTCTGAAGTCATTTTGCTTTTATTGGCTCTATGATAGTCGGTCAGAATTTGTCTAATTTCTGACATTTTTGGGACTTGTGACAAGCAAAGCTCATCGAAAGATTTGTTTTCTTCAGTCATGTTTAGGTTGAGTTATATTGAGGGACGTAAAAAAGATGAAAAGATGAAAATAAAATTCTGATACACAGAAACAAGAGGAGAAAACACTTGATTCCGCTTATATATAAAGGACTTTTTTTTTGTTTTTTTGCTGTATTGTATGTATGTATGTTTTTTTTTTTTTGTTATAATTATGTTAACTGAAATGCAGGATAGAAATGGGATACGCAACGAAGTAAATTAATTTAGTTTATAAGGAGATAATATAGAGGAGTAAAAGGAAATCAATAATCACTCTTTCCTATCTAAATCTATCTCCTGACCGATAGACTCACGAAGTCCTACCGCAGGGGACCGATTATCGATTTTAGTCGAAATCCTCTGGCCAGCAAGCTCACGAAGTCTGACCGCAGAGGTCGCTTCTAGGAAGAGCGGATGTCACTTTTAATGTGTAGAATCGAAATTTTCTTTAAAATTGGAAGAAAATTGAAGAATATAGAAAGAATTCTTTTTCACTCTTTGCAAATGAAAATATATAGACATTTCGAAAAACGTATATGTAAATATGCGAATAGTCGGGAAAATGTAATTAATTAGAAGGTATGCAAACAAATAGAAAATATTTAATTGTGCAGATAAGTTGCGATTGTTTAGAAAACCAGAAAATATGCAAATGTGTTTGTTAGTTTGTATTGCGGGAATTTAAATTGGGATGGGTAAAAAAAAATAAAGAAATTTCAGTAACAGTTAGGAAAAAGGCGATGAAAGTGAATGAAAACCATAAAAAAAAGTAAGCTTAGTCGGAAAATTTTGCACTGTTCCTCGAGAAAAAAAGAACGGAATATTTCTGAATATTTGAGAATATTTTTTTTCACTAAGTGATTCTTCTATTTTTATGTTGACAATAAGATAATATTTAATTATGTATATATATAAATTTTAAAATTATAAAGAGAAAAAACAAAACAGCTTTCCACGCTACCTTTAATTTTTATCATTATTCCGGGATGATGAATGTGGTGGTTTGGTTATATGTTGTATGTTTGCTGTAGTTTTCGCTGTTGAAGGCGCTGAATAAGTTACCGGATGGTTTAAGGATGGTGATGGTACGTCACGCGTCCGGGGTGACGATTTCTTGCAGTCTTCCTTCTGTGATAATTCGTCTCAATTGAGGCAGGGATGAAGCCTCTCTAAATTCTTTCGTTGGAGCACTCTGGCTCTTACAATTTTAAATTCCTCTAAGTACAGTATAGTACCCGGCCCATTTTTTTTTTCTTTAAAACACTGGGTTTTATTGTATATAAACACAGCTGCCACCAGTTTGTTATATTTGGTTGGATTTCATTTTTTTTAATTTATTTTTTTGATTTGCTTATTTTTGTTTATTTTTATTTATCTCGCTGCCACCAATATGTTGTAATTGTGGCAGGTTTTATTATTGTTATTATTATTTAATTTTATTTTATTTTATAGGTAGGTACTGATTTAGGGGTACCGCTGCCAGGTTGTATGGTGTGGCAGGATTTTTAATGTTTAATTTAAAAAAAAATATTTTTAATTAATTTCCTTCTTTTTTTTATTGATTTAGAGAAAGAACTGATTTTATTTCAAGGTTCGGTTACCGCTGCCACCAATATGTTGTATGCGTACACACCGTGCTCCTTCGAGAGTGCGCACGTTCAGGATTTTCTTCTGTAACTCCACACTCGTGAAAGAGATCCAATGTTTCACAATAATTTTTTTTTTGCAGAATGAAGAAAAAAGGAAAAACGACGTTTCACAATGATTTATTTTTCAAAAGATTGTTTTTTTGAAGAAAAGATTCTCAGTTTCACAATAATTTATTTTTTGAAGAAAAGATTCTTAGTTTCACAATTTATTTATTTTTTTGAAGAAAGGATTCTTCGTTTGACAATAATTAATTTTTTTGCAGAAAGGATTCTTCATTTCACAATAATTTATTTTTTGAAGAAAAGATTCTTCGTTTCACAATATTTTATTTTTTGAAGAAAAGATTCTTGGTTTCACAATTTACTTATTTTTTGGAGAAAATATTCTTAGTTTCACAATTTAGTTATTTTTTTTGGTGAAAGGATTCTTCGTTTCACAATAATTTATTATTGTTGAAGAAAGGATTCTTCGTTTCACAATAATTTATTTTTGTTGAAGAAAGGATTCTTCGTCTCACAATAATTTATTTTTGTTGAAGAAAGGATTCTTCGTTTCACAATAATTTATTTTTGTTGAAGAAAGGATTCTTCGTTTCACAATAATTTATTTTTGCAAATCTCCCCGTTAGATCTACTCCGCGAGCTGTTAAAAAACAAACTCCTCGAGGTTTGGGCAAATTGCACCCAGGTACCCATGATCGCTTTAAAACTCTTTTTTCATTTTTATTGTTTTCTCACGACCGCGACGTTGAAAAAACGTACGTGAGAAAATGCAAAAGTTTTTTGATGCGAGCTATATGCATGAATGCAAAACTGTAATCCGATATGCACTTGTGCGCCCGTCTTGAAATATTAATTTTAAGAGAGCGCGAATAATTGTGATAATTGTATGTATGTACATACAATTAGATTGAATTAAGTAAGTAATGTACGTATGTACAGCATACATACGGAAAAGAAGACACTGTATGTAGGTAAGTGTGCATACCGTGTGAGTGGAATGTGTGTCTGATAACAAAATGCAATTTATGCTAAATTGCATTTTGTTATAATATGGGAATGCATTTCTAAATACATTTTAAATTTTGAATGAGATTTAAAAATGAAATAATTTTTCATTTTCAGGGTCAATTGATGTATCGGTATTATGGTTGTGATTCGGGGCATTGGGCACCTGAGTCGCAACATCAAGTTTGGTACACCCAGAGGCGAACAAAAGTTACCAGATGACTATGTATCGGTGCTTAGACAACGATTAGCTGATGTGCACGAGGAAACGAGAGCAAAATTAGCAATAAATATCGATCGGATGAAGACCCGATATGACTTATGTGCTAATTCAGCAGGATGTAATGAAGGTGACCTTGTTTGGCTGTACAACCCGAAACGACGTAAGGGACGTTGTCCAAAATTTCAACAACAGTATGAAGGACCGTATTCAGTGGTAACTACAATTAATGACGTCGTATATCGGACTCAGCGTGGTACAAGAAGAAAACGGAAAAACTTCACCTGGATCGTTTGTCGTAGTATTTACACATCAAGACCGTGGATCTCCTGTTTTTCGGGACGAACAATTTTAAGAAGGGGACAGTGTTACGCGCCACAAAGTGATACAAGCGACATCTATTGGAAATGGAAACAATTTTAGGTTAGTAACATCCTAGTGTCGTGTCCCAATAATAAAACTCACGAATCAATAAAACAATAAATCTTTAAAACAAAGAATTACACGAATTGCATTTAAAACAATACTTTATTAATCCGAGAACTGACCTAACTTAATGACAATATAACTAAGCTACCTGGCGCTTAGGTAACCTGAACCGACTCTAATCACGACAAGCCTGTACACTTTACGACACTCGCCAGTCCAGTCATTGGTCTTTTATGCACCAATATTCGGAAGTAGACTTTACTTAACAACGCGGATGTAAACAAACGACAACAACCTTGCCGTTTGTTCTTCCGGTTGCAGCACCTGAGTCGCTCAGTAGTAAACAATCGCTTTACATAATAATTAACATGCGAGGTTAATTATTATTGTAATCGTCGATTGCTCCACTAAGCGCAGCCAGCTGTTGAGCTAATCAGCAAAATAACCGACAGTTGCAGAACAGTACCATGCGAGGTTACTGTTTAGCAATTGCTAATTATTTCACTAAAATGCGCCCTTGGCTGCTGGAATAATCTTCCGTATATTGGGCCATAACATCCCTCCCTCCTTGGAAAAACTAGTTTCCGCCGGGAACTAGATCTTGAGAGTCCAACAATCTTAATTAAAAACTGAAAATGTCTTTGTTGCGAATACCACGCTAAATACAAAAGGGTTATTCCCGTTTTATCTCGAAGTCACAAGGCTGGTATGAGTACAACGTTACGTGTAGCGGAATTGAAACGGAATGCAGGTCCAGTACAAAAAAATGCGTGCGTTCACTTCTCCTTTATTTATTGCGTTAAGGTCAATTGTTACAGGTTTAAAAACTAGGGTCCCTCAATTTGTGTGGTAAATAGCGTTATGTGATAGCATCTACAAATTATTTACAAAAGAAAATTCAATTTATTTGCAACAAGTTCAAAAAATTATTACCAAAAAAATTCAACTTAAACTATCAATATATACAAATTAACTCCATCTACTTAGATCTTCACTATTCTGGAATACAAGCCAATATTTGTCAACGAAGTTTTGTATTACGCGGTAATTTCATAAGATTATAGTTTCTGAAGACAAAAAAATTCCATTTTTTTCCTTTCTATCCTTTAATTGGTTGCAATGACATATTGAGCCCCGATACCCTTATTGGTATCTTGTGGCTCGATGTCAATTGTTCGAAGCAGTAGAACACAAAAAAAAAACAATTTGAAATAATTTGAAAAAGATAATTTACCCTTGATTGAGAACTTCTGCACGATCTAAAGTTGATCACCACAAACTTACTAGAATTGTTGTTACGTGTGCTCGTAAATACAACAAGTCCACAGGTAAAGAAAATTACTTCCAAAGTCTGGATGTAGATACCCAAAAGAATATTGAAAATATAGAGAAAAAACTCGGAGTCACTTGTTGGTTCTCACTGTTGAAATCACAAAACTAAAAAGAGAGTTATGCCTACTTGCAGCGCTCTTTTATAGCCAGATCCGCCATGTTGGTTTTATGTTCCACAGCAAATTTTTATGACAAAATGCTGAAATTCATGATCTTGGGGAATGAACCTATTGATGGTTGGTAGTTGGATATTATTACTTATTCTTGATTCCTTAATACCAACATCAATGTATTTGAGATTTCCTTCGTGGAAATTGACTTGAGCAAGTTTTTGATTTTGTTCATTTACATGAAACAAAAATAGAAAATATTTTATTAGAGAGAGATTTATTATAATATCTATGAAAGAATAAAAAGAATTGTTCTTTTTATTTATAAGTGATAACAATTTTTGATTAGTTTAATCTTTTTTATTTTTATTTTTATTAAAATATTTTTATAATTTTATTACGATACTTTTGTATCGTATTGTACGTTGTCGTAGGCTTGATTCTACGAGTTTTTCAATACTACTAAATATTTATGTCTGACAATTTCATATATACTTATTCTATGCATACTCAGATGCTTCATACATTTTTACTATACCTGAAATTCTAATACTCTAAGTGTATGTATACTTGATCTAAATTTTCACATGTATTGTTTATAGTACAATTCTTTAGGCTACTTCGTAATGCAATATTCAATTCTTTTCCAAATTTTTCGTTCTACATTTTAAAATTTTATTAATAATTTTATTTATTTATAAATGTGTAAATATGAATATGTAGGTTCGTATTTTGGACGCTACATTCACTCCCCTCCCAGTATTCAACGAAAACGTAAATAACGAACTTTAAAGATAAATTTTTTTTTTTAAATAATTATAAACTGAATGTGACCTTTTTTTGTTGTTTTTTGTTTGTCATGATCTTTTGCTCGGGTATTTTTTTTAAGAATGCTGGCTTCAAACGGTCGATAGAAACTTTGAGTGATTTGCCGTTGACATTGACGATAAAACTTTTGTCACCTCCTTCCATTACCTTGAAAGGACCTTCGTATGGTGATTAAAGACTTCGAATTCGCAATCTTTCAGTATTTTTGGAACGTAGAATGTAGTACAAGACTTCCTAGAATCCGTTGGTGACACATTTTTAAAAAAATTGTGTAATTTTTTTAACATATCGCTGGATTCTGTTATGTTGTCATTCGCCTGGAACTCTTATTGCTTGTCCGTATACTAAATTTGCTGGAAAGCATTGCAAATCCTCTTTAATCGTGGTACGTATACCTAATGGCAGCCTTTAATTGTCGGTGTAACCTTTCGATTATTCCGTTAGATTGTGGGTGGTAAGGAGTTGTGCGAATTTTGTGACAACCTAGGAAATTAGCTAATTCGTGGAATAATTTCGCTTCGAATTGAGCTCCTTGATCCGTTGTCATTTGTAAGGAACTCCGAAACGACATACGTATTGTTGATAAAATGTTTTGGCTATGTTTTCTGCGGTGATGTCGTTGATAGGGTAAGCTTCTGGCCATCGTGTGTATCTGTCGATGATTGTCAGTATGTGTGTAAATGTATTTGACTGAGGTAGTGGTCCTACAATGTCTAAATGCACATGTTCGAATCTACCTTTTGGTATTTCAAAATTTCCAAATGGTGATTTTGTGTGCCTGTGTATCTTAGATTGTTGACACGGTAAGCATGTCTTGGCCCATTCATTAATTTGCTTATTCATATTTGGCCAGAAATATTTGTTACTAATTAATTTTCTTGTAGCACGTATACCTGGGTGCGATAGTTCGTGTAATATTTTGAAAATTGTTTTCCTCAGTTTGGTTGGTAAGTAAGGGCGAGCTTTTTCTGTTGACACTTCGCACCACAGTTTATAGTTTGTTTCCGGAATATCCAAGTTAGTCTGTATTTTGATTTCGTATTTTTTTGTTGTTGTTCGATAAGGTGTGTTAATTCTTTTTCGTCTGTTTGTGCTAAGCTAATTATGTGTAGATCAATTTTATGCTTATTTTCAATTTCGTTGCAATCTGCATGGTATGCGTGACAAAGCATCAGCTACCACGTTATCTTTTCCTTTGATGAGTTGTACGTCTGATGTGAACTGTTTTATATAGTCCAGTTGTCTGGTTTGTCTTGGATTTCTCTCCGTTTTGGTCCAAATAGCATTTGTCAGTGGTTTGTGATCTGTAAAAATTACGAATTTACGACCTTCTAGCATGTGTCGAAAATGTTTGATTGATAAATAGACTGCCAGAAGTTCTCTATCGAAAGCGGAGTATTTTTCTTCTGGTTTTGTTAGTTTTTTTGAATGAAAAGCTAATGGTTCCCAACAATTGTTGTGGAACTGTTGTAGAACTGCACCTATTGCCAAATGTGAAGCGTCTACAGTTAGATTAAAAGTAGTATCTTCAATGGGATGCATTAACAGTGTTGCTGTAGCAAGAGCTTCTTTTATACGTCGGAAGTTATCTTCACAAGATTGTGGCCACAAAAAATTTTTAGTATTTTTTGTTTTCTTTAGTAAAAGTGTTAAATTACTGTATATAGGGCTTAGTAATTCTGCTAATCTTGGTATGAAACGGTGATAGTAGTTTACCATTCCTATAAATTGCTGTATGTGTTTGAAAGATGAAGGAGTAGGAAAATTTTGAATTATTTTTACTCTATCAGGAGAAGGAAGTATTCCATCCTTATTTATTAAATGGCTTAAGAAATTTAGGGAAGTAGAACAAAAATACATTTCGCCACATTTATATTTATTCCATTTATTGCTAGTCTTTCGAATAGTGCTTTTAAATGTTTTTTTGGTCTTCTTCGTTTTGGCTTGCTATCAATATGTCATCAATGTATGTAAACACATAGTCCAAACCTTTTGTTACTTCGTTCATAAATTTCTGAAAGGTTTGTGCCGCGTTTCGTAATCCAAAGGGCATTCGTGTAAATTCATAAAGTCCAAAAGGTATTGTAATAGCCGTTCTCTATATGTCTTCTGGAGCTACTGGGATATGATGGTACGCTCTGACTAGGTCTATTTTAGAGAATATTTTGCAATTTCTAAGATTTAAAGAAAAATTTTGTATGTGTGGGATTGGGTATCTGTCTGGGATAGTGATAGTGTTTAACTGTCTGTAATCCCCACAAGGACGCCAATCTGAACTATTCTTCTTTGCCACTAAATGTAGTGCTGAAGCTGTTGAAGATGATGATGCTTGGCAAAGAGCTAGTTGTAAGATATGGTCAAACTCCATTTTTGCCATTTTGAATTTTTCTCCATCTAGTCTGCGTGGTCTAGTAAAAGGAAGTTGTCCTTTCGTTGTAATGTGATGTACAACGTTGTGTTTAACAGGTTCTCCATATCGAGGAGGTTCTGTTAGCGATGGAAATTGCTTTAAAATGTTGCCGTATTCATTTTCAATAGTGAATTGTTTTGGTGATGGTGTGTTTACCTTTATGGTTAAGACATTGATCGATTAATTTGTATTACCATCTCTCAGACGTTTGTTTTTCAAATCTACCAAGAGATTGAATTTGGTTAAAAAGTCGGCTCCTATAATTGGGCGGTTTACTTCGGCAATTACAAATGGAAATGTGAGGTCCCTTCTCAGGCCAAAATTGGTTTTAAATAACCTTGTACCAAAGGTTTGAATTGTAGAACCATTTGCTGCTACCAGAGTTAAAGAATCGTCTTTCTTGTATCTGCTACAAACAGTGGTAGGTATGACTGAAATGTCTGCTCCAGTATCTATTAAAAATTTAAATTTGTTTTCTTTGTCGAAAATGAATAAACGTTTAGAATTATTATTAAAAGAACATGAATACGTCGAGGGGTTAACTAGTTTTTTGGATTCTGAGTTTTTTTAAAAGAACAAGGTGGTATACATTTCGTTGCTCTATCTCCAAATTTATTGTGGCACCAACAGATCGTAGTAAATCTAGTATCACTTGAAGAACGACTTCTGGAACCATTTCTGAAACTTGAAAATTTTTTTTGATTATGAAAAGTTACATTTTTAATTAATTGTTCCAATGTGTCTATTTTCTTCTCTAAGTTATCAATTCTATTTATTAAGTCAAAATTGCTGTTGTAATTATTTGAAGTGAATGCTCAAATATTTTGGGTTTTCGCTATTTCGTGAATTCTGTCAGCTAATTTAAGAAGATCATCTATGCCATTATTCCCTGCGGTTGTTAGGGCTATGTTTATATTTGTCGGCAATTTTCGCATCCATAGTTTTTTTATAAGGCTTTCAGAAAATTCTGAACTTGGACCTGCTAGGATTTTCATTTTTCTGAAAAATTCTGAAGGTCTTCTATCACCCATTTCGGTGTCTGAAAGGTGGAGTTCTAGATTTTTCTCTTCAGTCTCGGCAAATCGCTGTATTAACGCGTTTTTAAGAGTATTATATTTTTCTAATGTTGGAGGTGTTTGCTTTAAATCTAGAACATTCATTATTATGTCCACTGGTAGTGCTTGTACTATGTATTCGTACTTTGTTTGGTCCTGAGAAATACCTTTCGTAGCGAACTGAGTTTCCGCTTGGATGAACCATGCTTGTGGGCAAGGTGTCCAAAATGGTGGCAATTTTACTGCTACTGTATTTAGAACTGCTCTATCATTATTGTCTCCTCTATTTTCGTCAGGCATTTTCACACAACAACAAAACACACACAAAAATAAAAAAAATATTATGTAAATGTATCACTCGTATAATTACTTTCGCGAAACTTTCTTTTTGCCGTTTTCTTAAAATATCAAGAGGAGGCAATGTTTAATGGTGAAAGTTATTTCTTTATCGTGGAACCCCAAAACCCTCGAGAATACTTCCCAAGCCATGAAGCAGAAATCTATATGTGTGCGTTCGGAGTCCGTTTTCTAAAATGTTCTATATTGATGCTTATAGAAAAGTGCCAAACATTGACTTTATAGATGCCATAGAGCCTAAACTACTATCCATACAGGAAAATAGTCTTCTAGTAATTTAAAGCTTGGTTCCTTACCTTCCCAAAGCCTAAGCTTCCTATATACCTTACTTAACAAAATAATAAAATAGTTTTGATTACAAAGTAACCTTACCATTTTACGCTCAATACCTCTCAGCTGAGTGATAATTGCATGTGCAGCCGTAGTCCGAATCTGTAGGCAGCTACATTCGATATCATCAGCCAACGGCATGCCATGACGGCACAGCGACATTACAATGATTACTCAGCTGAGAATTTTTGTTTGAAGAATCGTAGTCATTTGGTTAAGACAAATTTTTTTAAATAATTTTGTTAGGAAAGGTATGAAAATTTTATTACGGTTTGGAAGATAAGAAAACAAGCTTAAGATTAACAGAACACCATTTTTCTGTGTGAATGGTAGTTTGGGGCGGAGGAGCTATTCAAATCAAACTTTTGTCAGTTGTACATAAGAACACTGCAAATATTATAGAATGTAAGGACTCCGTTGGGCCTCGTATGTGGTAGCGAGGGAGTCTGTTTCATGGCTTGTGAAGTATTCTCGAGGGTTTTGGGAACCCACATATACACACATACATATAGAAAATTGTATTGTTGTGTGCTGTCAATGTTTATGTGAATTAAGAAAATATTTTTTTTATTTGGAGATTCCTTGTTTTTTTGTTGCTTGTTCTGTTGTTTAAATTACTTTCTTTCTTCTCTCTTCTCTTCTTTCTTCTGTTCTTGCCTGGTTGTTGATTGTTTTCTTTCTTCTCTCTTCTGTTCTTGTCTGATTGTTGATTGTATTCTTTCTTCTCTCTTCTTTTCTTTCAAAAACGATCTGTTGGTTCCTTACCACTGGTGGGGGAACCAAAGATCATATTCGAAAATGTCATTCGGGGTGTCACTAATCTTTGATGATTTATGTATTCAATTTTGAACTTCTAATTCGGGTCACCAATATAACGAAAATAGATGCTGACGAATATAGATTCTGATGTGCTCGTAATTGTTGTAATTGTTTCTTATTCGGGGTCACCAATATTGATGGTTGGTAGTGGGATATTATTACTTATTGTTGATTCCTTAATACCAACATCAATGTATTTGAGATTTCCTTCGTGGAAATTGACTTGAGCAAGTTTTTGATTTTGTTCATTTACATGAAACAAAAATAGAAAATATTTTATTAGAGAGAGATTTATTATAATATCTATGAAAGAATAAAAAGAATTGTTCTTTTTATTTATAAGTGATAAAAAATTTTTGATTAGTTTAATCTTTTTTATTTTTATTTTTATTAAAATATTTTTATAATTTTATTACGATACTTTTGTATCGTATTGTACGTTGTCGTAGGCTTGATTCTACGAGTTTTTCAATACTACTAAATATTTATGTCTGACATTTTCATATATACTTATTCTATGCATACTCAGATGCTTCATACATTTTTACTATACCTGAAATTCTAATACTCTAAGTGTATGTATATTTGATCTAAATTTTCACATGTATTGTTTATAGTACAATTCTTTAGGCTACTTCGTAATGCAATATTCAATTCTTTTCCAAATTTTCCGTTCTACATTTTAAAATTTTATTAATAATTTTATTTATTTATAAATGTGTAAATATGAATATGTAGGTTCGTATTTTGGACGCTACAGAACCTTGTAGATTTGCACTGAAATTTACGTGAAGCATTCCACTCTAGATCGTTTTGCATTTTCATTTAATTTTTTTGTTGTCAAAATATCGCAGCAATTCATTTTTAGATATCGCTTGAGCAAACTGACTCGGGCAGTATTTATGGCTCTTTCGTGATATGGAACTTGATCATTACTGATCTCTTTCTTACTCTTTTTCTATTTCCTTCTTATTGGATATATGATAAAAATATTAATTCTTTTATATCTTTCACGGGGGATGTTCTTGGTAATTTTTATCACCACCAGTGTGTTCTCCGTGAAAAAACACCCCAATTTCATATGTCATATGTTGACAGAAATTGAAGGAGTGTCAGTTCGCGGTTGCTGTCTTTCGTTTCGCGGGTTTTGTTTATGTCGCGAAATTCGTGGTGACCTCAGGTGTAATATCAGGTGAGCGTGCAGTAAATCTTATTTTAGTGTTGCATTATTGTGAATTTCTGTTTAGATTGCCACAATTTACTCAATTTCTCATAAATTGAAAATTGTGGGTTATGTCAAGTGGGTATGTGTTTTTTGTGAATTATTTCAATTTCACGCAATAAATTGCTACTATTAGTAATTTATAGTATCCACTAACCCCCTTGACGTGATTTGTGAATGTTGAAGGAAGTGTATTGCCTTAATATATTTGTTTGTGGAATTAATCATCTTCTCAGCGGCAGCTGACAAAAGGTGATTTTCTTAAGACTTCTACCTGAGCTGCTCACGGGATCACGATTAATTGCAGAAACTAAGTTAGTTAATGTGTGAAGTGATATTTAATAAAAGATTATACTATTGATTTGGTTTTTGTTTGTTTTTATTTTATTCAGGTAGCTTACAAGGAGCCTGTTTCTATCGACGTGGGACGTAGTGACTTGACGCCTTTCTCAGCTCTATGTCGGTATGTATGTTTCGCTTTGATACACACAGAATTTAATTGGCGTTTTCTAATTACAGGTGTGGTTGAACAGTCTTTATCCTCGATCGGTTCAGATTCTTTACATTTTTCATCATATACCTACTATCTAAATTGTCTATTTTTTCTTTTTCAAACCGTACATTTTACATTTTTACATATTTTTACATCATTTCTTTTACATTTAATTTCTTTAAGTTCAACATTTCATTTTCACATTTAATTTCCTTCTTACTTTCATCTCATTTCTTTTTTATTCTGATTTTACAACATAGCTATTAACTTTTTTTTTTACTTCACATGTCCTCTCTTGGAAACTTCCTCCACTTCTTAAATACCTTATTATACTAATAATTTCCTACATTTGAATCTTATAATAATTAATCTATTCCTTTCCATTGAACATGATTGAATATTATAAACCATATATACATAATTTTATTTCTATATAAATTTACACATTAATCTCTAACTATAGGTTGCCCTTAAATTACTTCTACGTTATACAAGTGCAAAAAATATATATATATACTTAACTAAACCTATGGCGGCTACTCTAGCTGCACAAGTTGTTTCCCCACAATAGTTGGCAGATTGGTGGTTGGCAAGTTCGCTGTCGTGTGCAAGATTGTCTCAATGGTTATGTTTGCATTTTGGACCTTGGATTGCTGCTCTGACTTATGAACTATAGGTAGAAAAACTCTGTTAGTGCCGGCTTGGGTATAGTTCCTCTTCCAGCGCTTCAAATGGCATAATACTCCTATCAAGATTACTAAGCTGATGCGGTAGTAGTAGTCGCTGCTAAATGTACTGGATGTGGAATGGCACGTCTACTTGCCTCCTCCGTGCTGATTTTGTCTTCAACCCTCTTTATAGCGGCATCCTGGTCTCTCCATGCTTGATAAAAGTTGTCACTAGTCAGCAATCGTATTTTGTCCTTTTTGCCTTCTACTACCTCCTCTCTCTGCCTGTTTGTCTGTGTTGCGATGCTGTTCCAGGCTGGTAACTCCATTCGTCTGGGCTGCCAAAGAGATATATTTCGCTGTGCGGCATCTTCAGCTTTTATTCGTAGGTCACCAATTTGCAGGTGACAATGTTCTTCGATGAATAATATCCCTGTGTGCTCCAGCTCACCAATGGAAGTTGGTGAATGTTGGCAGTTTACTTCCAGCTTGGTCTTCTCAGACATCACAAATAACCAGTGGTTTCTCGTTACCCTTCTCACTAAGCTGCTCCACTTTGCTCTAACTCTTTCCTTACAGGCCTTCGCATTTACGTTGAAGCTCCGGAAAAGGTTCAGCACACAGTTTTCTCCAATAGCAGTAATAGTTGGGGCTAATTGTGGCATAAGATTTGCGGGTAGTCCGATACGGTTAACAACCTCTGGCACTTCTGATACTGTTGGTAATTCAGCAAGACATACTGTCGTTCATGATTGTTGGCTGCCACAAATTCAGAGTCCAGATCATATACATGATACCCAAATTCACCTATAGCTATCGGGATCGTGTATACCTTATGTAAGTCAAATGCAACTCGTTGGGGCTGTTGGATATCTACCCTGACTAGGATTTCTTGGCCTACCTGGAGTGCTTGTACCTTTGCTTTGCAATTTGTACCAACAATTGGAAATTCTGGAATTTTTCATCTCAATCCAGTTTACTAGTGGCATTCTTCATTATCTCGATAATCTCTCGTGCATGAATTATCAGCGGGTGTAGCTTTTCTACGCTTAGGGACGCCTCAACGCCTCCAGTATCGGTTACGTCTGCACATAATCCAATTATCAAACCGCTGTAGTTGCTGACGAATTTTAAGTCTTCAGTGAGATCTGGTATTTGGAACTTAGACAGAATAGTCCAATGTTTCGTGTAGAAATTAACTACCCCGAGACGCTCGAACAACACTCCCGACTGTGGTATCGGCTCGATGCTATAACCTGCCTGCTCTGCTTGTATCCCAGCTATCAAAGCGAAGATTAAAATTACTACCGCCTTCATCGCGAAGCTAAACCTTATTTTATATCTATATAAATTTAGGGCAATCCTATTATTCTTAGACTAAATGAAGTTTGTTTTTTCTTTAATAGAAACTCCTAATTTATTCTAATATATTTCAATTCTCATTTTTTTTTACAATCTTTATTTCTCTTACACTTTCTTTCTTTAACAATTCTCTTTTCTCTTTACACAACTTTTATAAAAATGTCTCTTTCCTTTAAATTTCTCAACCCTTTTTTTTAATCTTTTTATTATTAACCTCTTATTTATGTTTTCTTTCAAAAGCTCTTCTTATTTATTATCCATTATTTCTTTCAAAATCTCTTACCTCTTTTTTTTAAATCTTTATATCTTGTTAACTATTCCTCTTTTCTTTGAATGATCGAAGATTTTTTTTTTAAATATACTTACTTACTTCCCTCTGTTGGCAATCTTTTCGCATCTGCATAATCTTGTTTTTCCTTTCCTCTCAGCCTAAACGCTTTAATGAACCTTGTTCTGCAAGAAAAACAAAGAAACTAAGGAAAAGACTAAATAAAATAAAATATTCAAATTGTAAAACTATTCTCTCGTGCTTCATTCCACTTAGGTTATCGTCCTTATATGACGAACGAACTCTAATCTTAAAATTAATCATGATACCTTCTGAAACGATTCGTATGAATCCGCTTGAGCTTTTTCCCTTGAAGTATAGTTGCATTCTCTGGACTGTGAACGTAAATTACTTCATATGGACCTTTAAAAATGGATGCTAATTTCCCTGTCCTAGCTAAGTCTTTAACTAGAACTTTATCACCAATATGTAAGACTTCCGGCCTAGCTGAATTGTCATGGTACTAATTTGCCACTAGTCTGCTTTTAAGTAGGTTCTCCCTAGCTAGTTGAAACGCCCTCTGCAATTTGAACCGAAATACGGAATGGTACTTATCCATATTGTATACCGGTTCAGGCTGACGCTGTACGCTACTGGGTATTTCCGCTACAAATCCAAACAACGTTTCCATTGGCGTAAGTTTTGTGCCTGTATGCACGGTGTTGTTGTACGCATGCGCTGCGGTTCTCAACAGCTCGCCCCAGTTTCGTGGCTCCCGATCAACGAAACTCCTCAGATAGTTGGCTAGCGTAGAATGCTGCCTCTCCACAGCTTTGGACTGGAGGTGGTAGGCAGTTCTTTGCAGCTTCTTTATCTTCAACATTTTACAAAGAGCCTTTATGACTTCTCCAGTGAAGTTTGCTCCCTGATCCGTTACTAGCTGTTTCGATAGCTAGTACCGGCTGAGGATTTGCTCAAACAAGGCCTGGACTACCGTGTTCGCTTCTTGGTCTGGTATCGCCACGAAATCTACAAATCTAGTCAGATCATCCATCATAGACAAGATGTACTTGTTACCCTTGTGACGGACTGGTAAAGGTCCAACTAAGTCAACATAGACTTTCTCAAAAGGTCTTTCCGCGATTTCCGTCACTACTAATGGCATCTTGATTTCTCTAGCGTGCTTATTTTTTTGGCAAATCGTACAACGTTTAACATACCGAGCTATATCGGCCTTCATTCCCTTCCAACGGTAGAAGGGCTTCACTCTGTTGAACGTTTTGTTCCTTCCAAAGTGTCCTCCAAAGTTAGAGTCATGATAATCTCTTAGAATTAGCTCAATATCTTCTGGATTGGTCACCAGTTTTGGTTCTGGTTTCTTCAGTTTTTCTTCGGTGATTATCTCAGTCCCTTCAATACTGTTACCTTCGTTTTCAGAATCTCGTAACGGTATTTGTTTTGGTTGTTCCCTTTCTTTCTGTTCCGTAGCTTGAGCACGAGTTATTGCAAGGCATGGGTACTCCTTGTTATGATATGACTCAGGTTCTTCAATGTGCCTTGGAATTCTGCTTAAGGCATCGGCATTACCATTTTCCTTTCCAGTTTTATATATAATCTCAAGTTCATACTCCGATAATTTTTGGTGAAATCGGAGCATACGTGAAGTAGTGTCCTTCACCTTGAAAACTCCCCGTAGCGGTTGGTGATCCGTTACTATTTTGAAAGGTTTGCCCAGAAGGTAGCACCTATAGTTCCGTTCTGCCCACACAATGGCCAACATCTCACGGTCTGTAGTGGAGTAGTTTCTTTCTGCCATGTTCAAAGTACGACTAGCGTAACTAATTGGCTTGCCCTCTTGCTCCAGAACTGCCCCTAAAGATTCCCCACTTGCATCAGTGATTACCGTAAATTCCTTTGTGAAATCCGGATATATCAAGAGTGGTGGTGACTGGTGTAGTAAGAATTTCCTTGACACGACTGAAAGCCTTTTCACACTCGAGTCCCCATGTGAACTTAACGCTTTTTTTAATAAACTATTAATGGGTGCCAATATTTTTGAAAAATTCGGAACAAATTTCCGATAATAATTGGCTAGCCCTAAAAAAGATTGAACCTGACGAATAGTTTTTGGTTTTGGGAAATTTTGCACTACTTTTACTAATCGTTTATCAGGCTTTACTTCTTATTCTGAACAAATATGGCCCACATACACTACCTCTTTCCTTAAAAACTGACATTTTGAAGGCTGCAACTTAAGGTTGTGTTCTCTGAAGCGCTGAAAAACTTCTCGTAGTTTGCTGTTATGTTCGTCCAAACTCTTAGCAAATATCACGACATCGTGGAGATACATGAAGCATTTAATCCCTTGAAGTCCCGTTAGAATTCCGTTCAGTAGGGATTGAAAAAAATGGGGGGGCCGTTTTTAAACCAAATGGTAATCGGTTATAATGGAAATGATTAAAATTGGTACTAAACGCCGTTTTTTCTCTGTCTTTTGGGCCGATTAATACTTGGTGGTACCCGTTAGCTAAATCTAACGTGGTGAAGTATCTAGAATGACCCAAACGATCTAAGATGTACTCAATTCGGGGAAGGGGATAAGAGAAGGGGATGCAGACTTTGTTTAGTTCTCTGAAGTCTACACATAGCCGATACTTTCTTTTACCGTTATCATCTACTCCTTTCTTAGGAATTAGAAGTACGGGGAAATTAAATGGACTGTCACTAGGTTCGATGATATCGTCCTCCAGTAATTTTTTGAGTTGTTCCTGACACTCTTCTATATGGGCTTCTGGCATGCGATATTGCTTTTTGTGTATGGGGGCCGTATTAGCCATTAACGGTAACTTAAAGGTCTTCGTCGGGGTGTATGACAATTTATCGCCTGGCAAATGAAAGATATCACTGTATTCGTAGCAAATATGGGTTACTGCTTCCCTTTCTTCGAAGTTAAGGTCTTCTTCCAGCACCAGTGATTCTTTCATTAGCTTGAGCCGTTGTTGGCGAATATCAATCTTACCCTTATCCCGTCCTAGTGGATGCACAGTATACTTACTCAATTTTTCAAGCCTCGGCCTGAAATTCATTAGTTCAACAGGCTCCACCCACGCTTTACCGTTCCTTGGCTTAATTATAGCATTGCCACAATACACTAATGGCCTAATCTCTTCCGCCATGCACACTAAATCCTCCTCAGCTGTGACAGGAATTTCCAATAGTCGCTCTGTTCTTGGGTTCAACTTAATTCTTGTCCCCTGAGTGCTTTTAATCTTTCCTAAGTAATACTTTTCCTTTCGCTGTGTAAGATGTACCTTTTCGCTCTGAGCCTCTGCGTAAGCTGTAGCTTTAGAGAGGTCGCGCTGGACTTCCATGCGAGGAATTTCCAGCTCCTTTTCCCTTTTTTCTGCTACACTTTCTTGTTCTCTGCTCCCCATCGGTTTAGTCCTATTGATGGGTGCTTCTTGAGAATCTTTTTGATTTATTCCCGTGCCAAGGGACTCGACCAATTGTAGGAACGCCCCTCGTCAGCTGCTAGAGCTGGCTGTAAATCATCTTCTTTTGGAAAAGTTATCTTTCTTTCTTATCTTTCACCCTCCCAGCACCCTCTTTAACTTTTTTTTTTATACAAAACCTCTTTGTTTATAAATCTTTATTCTTAATATTTTATTTTTCTTGACCTTCATTACTCTTTTGTTTTCTATTCTTTTTTCCCACCTTAGGTTTGATTTCAATCTTGATACATTTAATATTCTTTTAACTTAATTATTTCTGTTTTTTTTCTTCTATTCAATCTGCTCATTCTCTGTTTTTTTTTCAACCTCTCATTTTTATTTCCAAAAGACTTTGCTTACTTTTACATCTCTGAATTTACCTCACATTAGATCCACTGGGTTACTTTTATACATCCTTTTCATATCTTCTTGTCCATATCAAGCTCCGCTCATCGAATTTCTCCTGAAATTAAATTCCTGGGTCATAACCATTACTTACCTTGTAAGGGGTTATTGAATTTGCAGTAGAATTCCAATGTTCTGCACGACTGCAGTTTCGATGCCATAATTGCTTCTGAAATTCTGTTCTAACTGATTTATTTCTATATTCTTGAAATTTAAGCTTTCCTCTTCTCCAAAGCCCCTGAGCTTGCTTTTGTGGTGGAGAGAAACTTTTCCTACCCTCATAATTCCATGCATCAGGTCTTTCGGAATACTTAAGCGGTTTCTAATAATTTGGTGCTTTTACCGGACAGGCTCTTGCATTAGCAATTCTTACAAATGCAAGTCTATCCTTCAGACTATTTTCGCTGCGCTCGCCGTGTCTGTGTTGACTGGTCAATCCTTCGCTAGATTCTTCGGTTATAGGCTTGATAGGCTCCGAACTTTCGCAAGGCGTGATACGGATCTTCTCCAAGAAGGGTACCAGAAATGGGTCCTGTAATGTAGGTACTATTTTTCGTGTGATGTTTATGTTTTTCTTTTCTATCCTGGCCTGGAACAGATTTCCTTGACTGCTTCTCTGAAAAGCTGTGGATTCCACTTTTGCACAAGCTGCGATATTTTCACAAGAAGCATTTTCTTCCATGCTTTTGCTTGCTTCTTGTATCAGCAGCTTCATATTTACGCAGTCGATAATAGCTCTGCCACTGAGGAAATCCATTCCAAGTATACCGTCGGCTGGAATTGAATCCGCATCACAAATGACGTTAAATCTGTAGGCATACTGGCTGTTATCGATCTGCAACTTTGCTTCACAGGTGCCGATAGAGCTCTTGGCATATGGGGGAGGGATGTTATAGCCCAATATACGGAAGATTCTTCCAGCAGCCAAGGGCGCATTTTAGTGAAATAATTAGCAATTGCTTAACAGTAACCTCGCATGGTACTCTTCTGCAACTGTCGGTTATTTTGCTGATTAGCTCAAGAGCTGGCTGCGATGAGCGCTTAGTGGAGCAATCGACGATTACAATAATAATTAACCTCGCATGGTAATTATTATGTAAAGCGATTGTTTACTACTGAGCGACTCAGGTGCTGCAACCGGTTCGCGGATACTTCAATTGGTTCTCCAGGACAGCTGCAAACAGACCCAGAAATCCTTTATTGCCAATTTTGTAGAACCTGCGATCATTATACCGCAAACTGCTTGAAGAAATATCTAGCGGAACAAGAAGCTCTAAAGAAGGGAAACGGGGAGCGGCAGCTGGGGGAATTATCCGCAGCTGCCTTCAATTAACGGAATTCAATATAATTAAGGTAAATCGTATTAAAGAAAACACACGAATTGAATTTAAAACAATACTTTATTAATCCGAGAACTGACCTTACTTAATGACAATATAACTAAGCTACCTGGCGCTTAGGTAACCTGAACCGACTCTAATTACGATAAGACTGTACACTTTACGGCACTCGCCAGTCCAGTCATTGGTCTTTTATGCACCAATATTCGGAAGTAGACTTTACTTAACAACGCGGATGTAAACAAACGACAACAACCTTGCCGTTTGTTCTACCGGTTGCAGCACCTGAGTCGCTCATTAGTAAACAATCGCGAGGTTAATTATTATTGTCATCGTCGATTGCTCCACTAAACGCTCATCGCAGCCAGCTGTTGAGCTAATCAGCAAAATAACCGACAGTTGCAGAACAGTACCATGCGAGGTTACTGTTTAGCAATTGCCAATTATTTCACTAAAATGCGCCCTTGGCTGCTGGAAGAATCTTCCGTATATTAGGCCATAATACTAGTAAACTCGGTTTGGAGAACGGAATATTCTGGAAGGCTCTAGGATAATTTGTAGAGTATAAATACGGCGCTACTCATATCCAGAAGGCGAGTCTTATTTCAGACAGTGAAGTGAACGAAGTAAACTGTTAGGATTGTGATAATGAGAAGTACAGTACTAGCGATAACTATAAATAGTTGATTTGATAATTATTTGTGAATTGTGAGAGTAAAAAGTAAAGTTAAATAAAGAAAGAACTTTTGAATTATATCTGAAATATTCTGTTTTAAATGACGAACGAAAGCCACGCTCGTAACAGTAATTTGCCTTTTCTCGACATGACACAATAGTTATTACTAGTAAAGAAGGTGCTTGCTTACATTGTCATAATTGATTTACAAATCAATAAAATTAATTACCTCGAACTTACAGACAAAGCACAATAAGTAAAATACAAATTCCAATTACTTGACTTGAAATTTTCTTGACATTTACTTGAAATGACATTTTACTATGACAATTCTGCAGTAGTTAAGCTAGGACAGTTCTGGTCCACTTTTTCCATACAAAAAGTGTCCGGATAATTTCAACTATTTTGGTGGCTCTGGGCCGGGTTCTGGGCCACTGAGAGATTCCGTCTAGTGGTCTACGTCACAGGGCCCGCTTGGGGACATCCTTTCCTACCGTCTGGCTGACCAGGAGATGACATCAACTCGTTAGCTGGCCCTCGTAGTAAGCTGTTCAAGTTCTTGTTTGTCTTAGCTTATTTTTTTAATAAAATAATGTTGGATTTTTTTTTGCTGGAATCGAACCGAGAACGCTTGGTTTTGTAAAATCCGAGGCGGTGTACCATGAGTCCATGGAGATGTTGTGTGAATATTCTTTAAAGTTGCTGTATATGTTTATCGTGTAATTCAATATCATCTCAGCCTGTAAGCAAATTCGTTGGAATTCATCCTTAACAATGAGTATTGTAGCAGCAGGATAATTCATGTTCACAAACCGTTCCCATAAAAGCCCCAGCAAACTCTTGGGCAGCATCAGTCAGTTTTACTGAGTCTCAGTGATAGTTTAAAAACATACAAAAAAATAAAAATGACAACCGCGCTAGTAAAAAAAAGTTTTTCAGTAATTAAAAACTTACGGAAGGATGTGTCGAAGTGTTTCACAAATTCAGAGAATAAAGACTATATTGTGAAAAAGTGCAACAGAAATATACATAAATTTCAAGTTGCATTTCGGAAGTGCAATAAGAGTGCTAGGAAACGACATTTCGAGAGCTGACTCGAGCAAATTAAAGCATTGAGAGCACTATTGAGAACTCCCCATCGAGGTGGAGGAATCACACAGCTCATAAGAAGAAGTGATTTTGTAAAGTGGGAGAAAGAAATAAAGACAGCGTTCGCAGACAGAATTCGACAAGGTGTTATTGCAAATTTAAAACATATCGATCCGAACCTATTTATGCAAGAAGCTGCCAAATTATTTACGCGTCGTGTTAAAAATACCTTAAAACATTATTTTAATATTAAAGTTTCTATAACGTTTTGCGGTGAATTTTATAAACAAAGTGCTGACAATGAAAACATAAAAGACATTAAATATTTCCAAGCTAGAACTGCTCCGATTAGTGCAGATGATAATTCGGAGGAGTGGTTTAAATCAAACATTTTGGATCCAATAAACACTCAGCTGGAAGAATTCCAGGAAAAAGACAGTGGCTGGGCACTCAATAATACATCTAGCAGTACATATTAGCAAGTTTGAACAGCTCCGAGGATCTTCGTATATACTTGTACCAAAAGAGATTGCATCAAAGAAAGCTTGCATCAATGCAGAAAATAATGATAATGCTTCGCGTGGGCCGTAACATCGGCGCTATATCCTACGACTGTATATTCTGAAAGGACCTCATCATATCCTCATTACTCTACAGTACTAAATTTAACTGGAATAACATTTCCTATGACACTTCAGCAAATTACGCAATTTGAAGACCATTTATCAATAAACGTATTCATCCTAGAAAAATAGCGTTTCTTCACCACAGTTCCAGTTAGACTTTCGGAACACGCAAAGGTGTCTTCCCATATGATTTTATTGATGAATGGGATAAATTGGATTTCCAGAACTTGCCAACACAAGAAGCGTTCTACAATAAACTGACTGACAGTGAGTGCTCTATCCCCTGAGGACTACAATCATGCTGAATAGGTCTGGCAGACATTTGAAATACAAACACTTCGTGAATATTCAGATCTATATCTTAAGATTGATGTTCTCCTATTGGCCGATGTGTTTGAGAACTTTCGAAAAGTGTGCATGAAGACTTACAATTTAGATCCAGCACATTATTACACCATGCCAGGCCTAACATGGGATGCTATGTTAAAATACACCAAAGTGAAATTAGAGTTGATAACCGACGTAGAGAGAGGCATTCGAGGTGGTATAAGTCAATGTTCGAACAGATATAGTAAAGCAAATAATAAATATATGGATGATTTTAAGCCTGGGGAGAAAGAGAAATACCTGATGTATTATGATGTGAATATCCTTTATGGATGGGCCATGTCACAGCATTTACCAACCGGAGGATTCAAATGGGTTGATGTTCCCAATATTGACGTTTTCAAAATTCTGATGTTTCTCCAATTGGATACATAATGAAAGTCGACTTGGATTATCCTCAACATCTACATGATAAGTACAAGAACTTACCGTTTTGCTCTGAACATGCAGCACCACCTGGGGAAAATTTAGAAAAACTTTTGACAACATTACATTCTAAAACTAAATATGTTATACATTACTGAAATTTGAATCAATGCTTATCACATGGAATCATTCTGAAAAAGTGCACCGGGTTCTTCAATTCAATCAATCAGCTTGGCTTAAACCATATATTGACTTAAATACTACCAAACGAATGCGGGCTACAAGCGATCATGAGAGGACAGCTATAAGAAGATGAATAATGCATCTTTTGGTAAGACCATGGAAAATGTTCGCAAGTATAGCGATATCAAGCTTTGCGTAAGGTGGAAGGTCGCTATGGTGCAAAAGCTCGGATTGCGGCCCCAACTTCCACAGTGCAACGATATTTGATGAGAATTTAGTTGCTGTGGAATTAAGGCGACTAAAAATCTTATTCAATAAGCCTCTCTATATTGGAATGGCAGTTTTGGAAATGAAAGATATGCCTCTATTATTTCCACTACAGTTTTATGCAGCGTGAATTTGGAGATCAATGTAAAGTCATGTATGCAGATACAGATTCTCTAATAAATGAACTTGAAGAGAAAAATGCATATGAGTTTATGGCCGAAAATATAAACAACTTTGATACAAGTGATTACCCAGAAGATAATCAATTCAATTTACCGCTCATGAATAAAAACATTCCTGGTCTAATGAAGCATGAGCTGAATGGGAAAATCATGAGCGAATTTGTAGGCTTGCGCTCGAAAATGTACAGTCTGCGTATAAACGATGGTAAAACTGAAAAGAAAGCAAAAGCAGTAAAGACTAATGTAGTCCAGAGGCATATCAATTTCGAAAACTATGTCGATTGTTTGAATAACAAGCGAGTATTAACTGCTAATCAGAGCGCCATATGATCGCATAACCATAATGTCTACACGACCAGCCAACAGAAGATTGCATTGAGCCCATATGATAACAAGCGGTATATTGTGAGTGGGACAACGGATACTCTACCATGGGGACATTACTCTATTCAATCAGAACAGCAAGGAGTAGCCGCAGAAAACATATTATCTATGGCTAGTCTAAGATATGTATTGTGAATAAAAATTGTATTATAGCTAACATACCATTTAATGAAATAGTTTGTTTTAATTGTATTATAGTCTAAGATATACATACAATATTGTAAAATAAAGAAAGTATTATTACAGTTATAGGGAAACCGATTAAAGGAAGCGCAACCATTGAATGATACACTAAGAGTTAAATGTTAATATTTTTCAATTTATAATAAATTATATTTTATTCAATTTCCCTACTAAGTCCAGAACTCCCGAATAATATTTGCCCACTACAGCGAGCTCCTAATCGGGCGGTTGAGCATTTTACCTAGAATGCTAGGATGGCTTGAGAAAAAACATTTACACGTGGGCTCGACCTTGACTCTCAATGCTTAAATTTGCTCGAGACAGCTCTCGAAATGTCGTTTCCTAGCACTCTTATTGCACTTCCGAAATGCAACTTGAAATTTATGTATGCTTCTGTTGCACTTTTTAACAATATAGTCTTTATTCTCTGAATTTGTTAAACACTTCGACACATCCTTCCTTAGATTTTTAATTACTGAAAAACTTTTTTTTACTAGCGCGGTTGTCATTTTTATTTTTTTGTATGTTTTTAAACTATCACTGAGACTCACTAAAACTGACTGATGCTCCCCAAGAGGTTACTTGGGCTTTTATAGGAACGGTTTGTAAACATGAATGATCCTGCTGCTACAATAATCATTGCTCAGGATGAAATCCAACGAATTTGCTTAAAGGCTGAGATGATATCGAATTACACGATAAACAAAAATATCACTCAAATTAATTTGATTAGTTTATTCTGCTGGTCGAATTTGCAAATATGAATGTTTACATGAATGCATACAAGAAAATGTGAAAATTTGTTTACTTTAAATCCTAAAACAATTCTTGGAACAATAAAATTTTTGGCTGCCTACAGGAAGTGTGGTATCAAATTACGTGAAAAGAATAAATGTGCTGATATTGCTTAAATTTGTTTGCAACAGGTGTGCATGACTCATTCAGCTAAAATGCGACTTTATAAACAGGAAGTTTTCACAGTTGTGTATGCACCATTCAGCATAAATGCGAATTTGTTTACAGCGGTGATATCAATTACATCATAAACAGGGGAGGCGTGCCTAATGTATGGTAAACATTCAATATTTGATACCCAAAACCCCACTGCCTCAGAGCCCCCATAGAAAGTGATCCAGAACTTCTGATATCTACAATTCCTCGCTAAGAAATATTCAAGTAAGAAAACAGCACATCCAAGGGTAACTTGAATGATTGGTAATATTGATTATACCTGAAAAAGACAGATCGCTAAAATCTCGAAAACCAAAGCTCGTAGAGGATTTCTGATGAACAAAAATATCTAGAATTATTAATACGCTAATATATCGAACACCAAAGCCCGTAGAGGATTTCTGATGAAAATTGCATTACCCGCCTCCCTATCCTATATGATAATACCCTCCAACCTACCCACCATCTAAAATCCATTGGCATGAACAAAAATTTCCTAGTATTAACTTTACTAATATTAATTGAAAACCAAAGCCTAAACTTAGGCGCAATACTTGAACATAGCAAAAGCCTGCATTTAGGCGCACCACGCATCCAAGAAGACCGGAGCATTTTGCTGCTGCGTGTGGGCACAAGTGAAGCAAAAAAACTTCACACATCCAAGAAAACCGTAGCATGCAGCTACGTGTGGGCACTTGTGAAGCGAAAAACTTCACACATCCAAGAAAACCGTACCACACATCCAAGAAAAGCGTAGTACCGGAGCATGCTGGTAGTATCCGGCTAATGCCGCTAGGGCGCAGTCGAAATGACACATCCAAGGCATAAGCCAGTCAAGACTCAATGGTTTATCCAAGACATAAACCAGTCAAGACTCAATGGTGCATCCAAGACATAAACTATTCAAGGCCAGTGGAGTAGCCAAGACATAAACCACTACAGTCAAGACACAAACCCCAATTAGTATGTACTCAAACCACCTATCGTCGATGGCGCCATCTGCGGGTGAGAGCTCTACATAAAAGCTCTGGTCCAGAACTCTACCCATATATAGCAACTTTAAAGAATATTCACACAACACCTCCATGGTCTCATGGTGAGCGCCTCGGATTTTACAAAACCAAGCGTTCTGTGATGTAAACCACTAGACGGAATCCCCTCAGTGGCCCAGAATCCGGTCCAGAACCACTAAAGTAGTTGGAATTTTCCGGACACTTTTTGTATGGAAAAAGTGTATATTCTATACATAGGTGGGGATTTTTAGACAATTTCCTTGAGATCATCAATGTCCCTGCATCTACTTCCGAAAATGTTCTGGATATCGTTGGGAAAATCCACTGCTCTCTAAAAGTACCAGTAGAAGACACTCATATCGTTAAAGCTTATCGAAGTCAACGGAGAGATAACAATCCTGAACGCCCTTCTAGAATTGTAGTGAAATACACTAATGAATTTATTAGAGATAGGGTTATTGCCGCGTATAAAATTAATAAAAATTTAACTTTTGTAAAAATAGGTATACAAGGTGAAGGAAGGATTTTCATAAATGAATTCCTAACTGCTTATAAAAGGAAATTACTTTATGATTCTAAATTGCTTAAAGAGGAACTTAATTTTAGATTTGTTTGGGTAAAGAATGGGAAAGTTCATCTGAAACGTACGGAAGACTCTAACGTCTACCATGTTATTAATTATAAATCACTTGAATCAATTCGTCAAAAAATAACTTCAAAATGAACATATACTACCAAAATGTCCGCGGGTTGCGCTCTAAAACTGAAGACTTGAAGCTGTCAGTCCTGTCCAATAACTACCACATTATTGCCTTTACTGAGACGTTTTTATTTGACTCTGTTAATAGTGGTGAAATGTTTGATGATCGATATGAAGTCTTTCGCCGAGATAGGAATCATGAGGCTCTGGGGACCTGTGATGGTGGTGGTGTCCTCCTTGTAGTCGATCGCTCTCTGAAGGCAACTCGTACTAGTCAATCTGAGTCTGTTTGCGAGGACTTGTGGGTCGTTATCAAATCTGCCAATTTAAACCTATATATTTGTTGTTTATATATTCGTCCATCCTCTCCTCATGATACTTATGATGCCATTTTTACTAATATTTGCAACGTTTATCAAAATGCTGCGAGTAATGCCATATTTTTGATTCGAGGAGACTTTAATCTTCCCAACATATCTTGGTCAGTTAGTGATGTGGGCAACTCAATGCACCACGTTCTCTTTGTTAAATTTTATGTCTTTCTCCCAACTTGAACAACTAAATTGCATTCCAAATTGCAAGCAGTGATACCTGGACCTAATTTTTTCTAATGCCGATCTGGGTAATTCTGATGTTACACTACCCTTCTGTCCTCTTTCCCGTGTCGATATTGACCATCCTCCTCTTCTACTACATCTGAAAACTAAGAAAGTGCCCCACCTTGCTGAAAAAATTAATAAGCGCTTATTCAAGCGTGCTAACTATGATACTATTAAAAATTTTCTTTCTGAAATTGACTTCACGTGCCTGCAGCACCTTGAGGTGAACGAAGCCTTTCAAGTGTTTTATAATCATCTCAACATGGCAATTGAAAATTATATTCCCCGAATAACGAAGAGACGGAGCACTTATCCTGTCTGGTTCTCTCAGAACCTAATTCATGCTGTCAGACTCAAGGAAAAATATAGATTAAAGTATATAAAATCCAAGCATCCTGAGGACTACACTACCTTTACCGCAGCACAGTAAAAAGCCTGATTAGAATATGCTATCCATCCCAAGGACTTTTTGGTCTTATATAAAAAGCATGAAGCTTTCTGGCTCCTACCCTAAGGAAATGCTTTATGATGGAATATCTGCCAACAAACCAGAAAGTATATGCAACTTGTTTGCTAAACACTTTCAGACCACATTTGATGACAACCTGAGTTCGACTATCGGTAGTATATCTGATGAAACTCTTTATAGCTCCCTAAATATCCCTCTCATACACCATACTGAGGTTCAAGTATTACTTACGTCATTAGATGAAAACAAAAATGCGGCTCCAGATGGTATTCCTAACACATTTTACAAGAACTGTTCCTCAGTTCTATCGCACCCTATTACCGCATTGATTAATTCTTCTATTTCCAAGCATATTTACCCGGACGTTCTTAAGGACTTGTATGTTTACCCTGCGTTCAAAGCTGGGGATAAAAAGCTAGTAAAAAACTACCGCCCTATTTCTATTTCTAATGCCTTAGCTTTGATTATTGAAAAACTAATCTACTATAATCTACTGCCCCAAATAAAACCCTACATCAGTCCACAACAACATGGCTTCCTACCACATCGATCTACTGTAACTAATCTTTCATTATTCACAGACTCTATTGCCCTAGCTCTTTATGAAGCTAAACAGGTAGATGTTTTTTATGCGGACATATCTAAGGCATTCGATAGAATCAATCACAATATAGTTACGGCTAAGATGAATAAAATGGGTTTTGACTCTAACAGTACCCTCTGGTTTCAATCATATCTCTCGAATCGACAGCTCTCTGTTGTAATAAATGGTTTCTCATCTTATCTATATACCCAATCTTCGGGCGTACCCCAAGGCTCGATTCTTGGCCCGCTTCTCTTCTTATTATACAATAATGACCTTCCCAAAGAACTCTGCTCTTTGTCTTTAATCTATGCTGATGACATGTCGTTCCTATTTCGATGAAATTTAGTTATTTAAAATATTACACGGCTCTATTGATTCCTCTGAGCTTTTGTCCAAATTAAAAATTAGCTTTCCTAGCCGTTTAACTCGACAGCTATCTACGTTTCACATAGATCCACCCCGTACCAACTTGCATCTCAAGTCACCTTTGGTTAGAATTCAAAGGGCACACAATGCCTTATACAATGATTTGGATATACTCAGTGATACCTTCGGGTTTTTTAAGCGCAGCCTCTTAGCTAAAATTAATGTTCTGGATAATTTCTCCATTCTAAATTGTTCAACTTAACTTTAATTTTTATATGCTTCCTTCCTTCACTTTCTCTTTTCCGTATACTAACCTCGCTGTATGCTCTATTGCCCTATTTTCTCTACTTTGTTTAACTTAAATTATACTGTTTTAAAGTTAATTTATTTTCTAGCTTTATTCCTATATGTGTATAAGTAGGGTTTTAGTTCTGTATTTTTATTATCCTGTTTTTCTTAAGCTTTTTGATTTGTATAAATGAATTTAGATAGTATATCTATGACTTTTAAATTTATCTGTAATTACATTATTTAATTTTATACTATTCCTTTTGAAATGTAACTATTGTTTATCATCCTCTATATCTAGATTTAAGTTCCTTATGTATATATGATAGTTGGTTCTATTTCTTTTTTTCTTTTTGTTCCTTTGAACTCAATTAGCGCTAACCAAACGGTAGTAAATAATTGGATTTATGTATCTGTTTACTATCGTATTAATTTTTTATAAACAAAGTGCTAAAAATCACTACCTGAATTATCAACAATAATATTTTTATTACGCCTCTTTGCCGTTTTCATAATTCGCATAAATGAAAAACGTTCAAGTACTGAAGATGCGTTTACATGAATTTTTTCAAGTAAATCGAACAAAATTTTGTGATTTACGTGACTCAAGTATACTTGAAGGCAATGCGCGTTTAAATGAGATTTTGATTACTTGATCTCTACTTGAAGTATATTTCAAGTATTCATGTAAACGTACTGTATGTCATCTTCCTCAGGTATGGCACTAATCTTAATGAATACCTTTTTGCCAATCCTCGTGATAGTAACAAGCGCTGCTGCGGACCCGTATGAGATCCAGCCTCGAAACAATATGGGGATAATATTAGAAGAACTCGGACAAATATTATTATCTCATGAACCTTTTCACTCAAATAAATATTAGTGATTTGGAAGCGGGAACCACACTAATGGAATATACCGGTTTTCTCATCAATCGATTATGCGAAGCTCATAACTCCACCACTAGCGCATGTACAGAACAAAATGCGTACATACGCAGCCTAATAGAATCAATTAAAAAGCGAACAACAACAATTAGAAAAATGATAACCCCTCGACATCGAAGATCCTTATTCGATGGAATAGGTAGAGTGCTACATTATCTTTTTGGAACAATGGACGCAACAAATGAAAATCAAAAATACAGTAAAATTGCAAACTTAGAAACTGATACACAGGCTCTATTAGAACTGGAGAAACACCAAATAACGCTATTTATATCTTCATTTGAGAAATTTAGAAAACCAATCAACCAATTCGAATCCAACCAAAGAGAGTTAACGAAAACTGTAAATGACCTACTTGATATGGTTACTGGAGAGTTAAGCATGAGACAATGCATCCAAGAAGTGGTGACCACAATTAGTTTACAAGTATTAGATATAGAACTAAGGCAACAAACTTTTATTCAAATACTAACAGCGTTAAAAAACAGTCAAGTACATCCATTGTTACTGTTCCGTCTCGGAACAATCCATAAAAACTAAAAACAAACTTATATACTGAATCCCTAAAAACTAACACTCACAGTTAACAAATGTTTCCCACGAAGACAATATACTCGAAGATCCCTCGATGCTATCAGCAACATAATCTAAAATAAAACAAAAAACAAGCATCAGTCATAACATAAACAATTATAAAAGTCTCAAATCATTTCATAATCTGAGACTTTAACGAAAAACACAAACTTAACTCCAAAAAAGGGAAATCCAATCCCATGGTGCTGCGCAAGTTCATCTACGTCATCAGCTAAAATTAAAAAGGAAAACAAATCATTAATAAAAATAAATAATATAAACATTCAAAAGGTAAACACTTAAGGCGGAATTACAATGGACGTAACGGAACGCAACTGAACGGAGAGAAATGTCAAACCGGTTTTCTTTGCATGCTTTTCAAATGGAGTTGCGCACAGTGGACGGACGAAAACGCAGTCGTACGCAGCAAGTTTAATAAAATCTGAAATTGACGCAACTGAACGGATAAACATAACCTCAAATTAGCTTTGGGATTGTTTATTTTGTTCCGTCAAGTGAAACTGTGCTGCGGTAAGTGTGTAATAAGGAGAGAGGAAATGGAATGAAAAGAGTTTCTTGATTTTATCCATATTTGTTTATAAATTTTGGGTCAAACGACACTGTCACTTTCAATTAATCATGCGTCCATTCTAAGCAGCTATCCTCGACGTCCGTTTTACTTCGTAAATTTGACATTTCTCTCCGTTCAGTTGCGTTCCGTTGCGTCCATTGTAATTCCGCCTTTACCTAAAACCAAGCAACTGCCACCAAGTCGTTTCACATTTCCAAAATGGCAGCTTTCAGTACATTGTAAAAAATTCCGATTAAACTATGATGACGTCACTGGGTGTCTAAAAATCTAACAAACGACGCGAGCGTCATAGCAACGCCACCGGCAGACACAATTTCTATTGTGTTTCTGCCTATAAATAGCGAGCTACTGGAAGTAGCAAATCAGTTGCGATTTGACCAAGCGACAAGACAGATCGGTGGCTCTGAAGCCAAATTAAGTCTTGATTAACAAAACCAAGGGAAGTATTTCTAACTCCCTTAACCTTATTACTAACAAATTAATCAAAATTCATAATATTTGATTTAATATATTTTCAGCATCCTAAATTGGGAGTATTGAACCCAGCCTTTTTATGAGCAGATGTATGACGCTCACCCTATCACTCAAAATTCTAACCTCTTTAGTTTGAGTTGATTATTAATAATCCCTTTTTCTATTACAGCTTAAAAAAAAAATTCGCCAGTGGAGACTCATACTCATTATTCTTTTCTATTTTTTAAATTAGTAAGTTGGATTAAATGAAATTGAATTGTGAATTGAATTAGGGTTAAGTAACTGAATTGCCTAGCTATTAAGAAGTATTTTGTGAACAATAAACCAGTGAATTATTTTGTAAATTGAAAATCATGTCTTATCATTTCTAAAACTGGCACCTGCCCCTTTTTTATGCTAATCCCACATTGGGACTTAACAGTTACTATCACCATCTACATTATTAGAAACTTATTATAAAACACATCCTAAGGAATCTAACAGATTTCAAGACACAGGCACTGGCAGTAAAGTCTGAAATACTAAATGAGCTGCTAGTAATAAGAATTACCTTTCCAATACTTAATATGCAGCCTTTCAAACTGCAACAAATCCATTTATTCCCCTTCGAAACCCGGGTAACCATTCCTTGTTACGATACATTAAACATGCCTCCATTGCAAGCCATCTATCTACACAAGAGTTCTTAGTATTCAAGCAATCTGAATTCCGGGTGTACAAAAATTATTAAACAATCTCAATGAAACTACCTACATTGGTTGCCTACTGAACCCAATTCTTCAAGGGCATTATTTAAAAGAGTGTCCCATAAGCTTTTTATTCAAGCCCTACAATGAAACAGGTAACTGCGAATATCTAGTCCAAACTCAGGCTCCGCAATTGTTAATCAAGTTAACAAGGAAAAATTCCTGGCTCTTTTCGTTTGCAGCCACGGAGAAAATTACGATTTCATGTCAAATCTACACAGTTCCAACCTATTCGGCAGCGGAGTTTTAATATTAAACGAACCCTACCATTTCCAAATAGCTGATCAAATTATATATTTCGAAGATGAACGCCATCAGAATATTAAAATCTCATAACCGGAATATACTCATCCGCTAAATTCTAATGAATGAAACCATTCAGAAATTCATAAAAAATATCAATTTTACTACCCAAAAACACATAGTTATGTTAAAAACAGAGGATGCCAATCAAGTTTTAAATGAAAATTCATACTCCTTAGATCAGCTGGAAGAACAGATAAATACACTGGACAACCAAAGAAAAGAACGAAATAAAACACAAATGGTGCAAATAAGCTCCCAATCTCTAAGTTCCGTAGTAATTTTGTTACTCAGCATAATCGGAATACTGAAACTATGTAAAGCTATAAGTAACAAGAAATAGAAGATCATAGGTACAGCTAGACATTGAGACACACCCTCAACTTTGTAAAGAAGCTACGGATACCTTGAACCATGATCCCAGAGTAGATACCAAGTTTCGAAATTTACCAGCTCTGCAACAAGAGACATTATCACAGAGCAAAGTCAAGCAAATCTCACAAAAGTTCCTGTTTCGTCCTCACATAAATATGTTGACATCCCACGATGAATTTCCTGCTGTCAGTTTTAATACAGCAAGCTTAATAATAGTCCCCCTATGTACTTACAGCTCCACACTTAATCTACATAAAATACAAAAAAAAAAGGGAACACAAAGTATCAAGCTTTAAATAATTAAACTGCATTATACTTATCTCAAAACTTTCAGTTGATCCAATCAATAGCTTGCAGCTAGAAGTGGAGTTCAGGAGTTCACCCACATATGCTGTGACTGTGGTTTATCCTCCTTCATAACTTATTTCATCAAAATAAGTTTACATAAATAACAAAAAATCCACAAAGTATACCACAGCACACTAACTTCTCACTTCTGTATATATCATCAATTGTTGTGACTCAGGTACCTTTGCCTCGAATCACAACCACAAAACCGATACATCAATGTATCGTCCAATACGATATATTCATGTACCATTAATTGACCCTGAAAAAAACATTTCAATTTAAATTTCATTTAAAATCTTAATCAAAATTTAGAATGCATTTAGAAATGCATTCCCATATTATAACAAAATGCAATTTAGCATAAATTGCATTTTATTATCAGACACACATTCCACTCACACGATATGCACACCTACCTACATACAGTGTCTTCTTACTTTTTTTTCCGTATGTACAGTGTACATACGTACATTATTTACTTCCTCCAATCTAATTGTATGTACATACATACATACAATTATCAGAATTATTCGCGCCCTCTTAAAATTAATATTTCAAGACGTGCGCGGTGTTCCTACCCCATATCGAATCAGTGCTAATTAAGACAAAAGTGTCAATCTTTGGAAAAATTAATAAAATAATATATAATAAAAATCTGTGATACGCCAAGTTAAATTAGTGCTTAAAAAAAAATTATCAAAATTAGTAGAATATAATAAAAGAAACAAAAAATCATCATCAATTATAACAGTAATTAAAAAAAAAACCGGGTACTTAGTACTTAGAGGAATTAAAAAATACAAGTTTAAGCGCCATAGCGCTCACCGTGGGACCCAAGGAAGCTTCATCCCTGCCTCATAAAGACGAAAACATCCCAGAAGGAAGACAACAAGAAATCGTCACCCAGGACGCGTGACGTATAATCACCACCATCTTCATACATCAACAAGACCAACAACACCCAACATCATACTAACATACTGGTCCAAATAATTATCAACGGGCTCATCAAAACATCTTTAAAAATACAACAAAAAAAGGAAAACCTTTAGGAAATCGTCATCAGCAGCAGCAACACATAAGAAAAAACATAACGGATAAAAATCAAGGTAGAAGGCAAAATCCATTATTCTATCAACATCCTTTTTTTAATTTTACTGGCTATTATACCTATGCGTTTCAATTCATATTAATTTATTGCGGCTTCATTACAATAGTAATACATATTATTTTTTTATAAGTTACGCAATATCCCAAGATCTTTTTTTTTTACCAACCAGAGATTCATACAAGCTGAATTCAAGCGTGAAGTACTGCAACAGAATTAAAATTGGTAATCAATTAATATTCGATTAATTACGTATTTTGTTTAATACTAATTCAAAAGTAAACAAATTTAAACTTAAATTAATAGCAAGTTGCAACAATAATTAAACGTATCAGAATTGCTAAACACATATATTAAATATCATTTTGTAATTCTCACTGTTTAAACAACTCCCAATATACATGTATAAATATTACATCTTACAACCTATCCACCAAAAACTATATCAGCTCTTCCTGGAAGCGACCTCTGCGGCAAGACTTCGTGAGCTTGCTGGCCAGAGGACTTCGAAAAAAATCAAATATCGATCCCCTGCGATAGAGCTTCATATACCTATCGATCAGGAGAAAGATTTTGGTTGGAAAGAGCGATTTTTGCTGATTACTTTTTTTTTATTAGCTAATTAATAAATAAAAAAAAAACAACGGAGACAAGCATACGTTTTTGCTTTATTGAGATTTTATGACTTCTATCGCTATAATTTGCAAAAAAAAAAATTATTAAAAACATATTTTTTTTCTCCCTTTCTCCAATTAAAATAAATTAACCCTCTAACTATTGACAAATCCAACAAATTATCCACCTTCTTATTACTGTGTTTTTCCCACATATTATAGATTACTGAATCACTTTTACTTATACATAATTATTTACACATAACCAACTTAACAGCTGCCTATTGCTGTTGAGAAATTTAACTATTTGTGTGAAAAGGCAGACAATTTCTTTGGTCCATAAAAATTTGCCGCGTCTTCTATAGTTCCACAAATTTAAATAAACCTAAACCCAAGATTATTCCATAATAATAACAGACACACTCTATCTTATAATTTTTCTTTATATTTCTACCTAATACTCCGCCTTTTACATCACGAACCTATCATGACAGAAGAAAACAAATCTTTCGATGAGCTCTGTCTGTCACAAGTCGCAAGAATGTCAGAAATTAGACAAATTCTGGCCGACTATCATAGAGTCAATAAAAGTAGAAGGGCTTCAGATTTTACTTCTGGAAAACTCCAACAGTTGGAAGAACTATGGGCTTCATTTGAAAAAATTGAAACTCTGATTCAGGATCATGATGAATTCGATGCAACTCATGATTATTTCAAACAGTCATGCTATGACAAGACACAGGACTGGTATAATCTCACCAAGGTAACTCTATCTGATAGGCTGAAGTCCATATCAATCCACACAGAGCGCACAAATACCCCATTTTATATTCCACCCCCCAATACAAACTATAATCAATCTAACTCAGTACGGTTCAGGCTGCAGGATCATAGGCAAAAGTCTATATCGCGAATTACACAATTCATCAATTTTGATTCATTATCGACTACAACCCAGACATATCTGACACAAAAATCAATTCATTAGACAAACACTGTGATGATTTTGAGGCAACGCATAGTGAAATAATTTCATATACCGGCCCTAATGATTTGGAGCATGACTATTTCAAAAATGATGGTTACGCCGAGGTAGAAACATCATACACAGACACGATAATTGCCCTTCAAGAGCAATTGGACCCTCGAATCCAAAACGTATCGAATAATACACATAACTTTACAGACCATCATCATGATGTCTCCTTTAGAGACCAATCTACCGTCTTTCTATCAGAAGCTAGATCAATAATCCCTAACTTTAATGGAAATCCCAAAGATCTTCACAAATTCATTTCAAGTTGTGATGATATATACGCGACGGCATCGACGGCGAACGAAAAGCACTCCCTCCTTAGCTTAATAAGGAGTAAACTATCCGCCGAAGCATATGATGTATTCAGGTACAACCAAATATCAGATTGGTCTGAATTAAAACCTCTGTTGACTCAAACCTTCGAAGTTAAAACTCCCAGATTTACCTTGCAGTCCCAGTTAAACAATTCGGGACAAAGAAAGGAAGAAAGTAGAAAAGATTTCCTCCAAAGATTAAATGTGACACTGTCAAAGCTGAATGAGGCTACACACTCATATACAACGGACAAAATACTCCTGAGATCTTTATTAAAAGATAATGACATTCAGACTGCAAGGACAATTGAAGACGGACTATCCAATCTTCAACTACAAACATTAGCCAAAGTGCATTCGGATAAATCTTTTTCTGCATTAAAATCGCATATTTTGGAACATGCATCACGCTTAGAGCAGAAACAACTCGGCTTCCAAGTCATAACGAGGTAAATCAAACCCCATTTGCGCAGACAGTAAATTCAAATCTTCGTTGCTTCAAATGTAATAGACTGGGGCATGCTGCATCAAGTTGCCCAGTCATACAACGCACCACACAAAATTTCAACACAGTTTCAAAGCCAAACTCGCAATTACAACGCCCTCGAGATTCCAACAAAAACACATCTCCGTCGCTGGTCCCATCTTGTCGATATTGTCATCGAATCGGGCACACCATAGAAGAATGTAGGATAAGAGCTGCAAATAATAATCGTTCTAACAACAGCACAGAAATCCAAAATAATTTTCGGCAAATAAATACAATTCCACCGACAAATAGACAGCCACAAAACAGGAACTGGCAGCAGCCAGTATTGCGAGAGAATCGAACTCCACCGAGATATACAAATGCAAATATCTCGGCTAGATCACCGTCCCCAAATAGGAAGGACAACAGAACTTCATTAGCATCCAGGCAAGGAAACTGGATGCAGCGGGGCGTCAATTTCGGCAACCCCTCGCACATACAAACAAAAGCACAAATTCACAGGATTCCCGAGACAATATCGACAAAGGCAACAACAAATTAACTCGTATCTCCGTCCAAATTAATAAAAATTCACTAACACTTTCTTTGCCTGTCGACATCTGCTCTGCTCCAAAATTTACTTTTTTAATTGATATTGGAGCAGAGGTCAGCCTATTTAAACTCCACCCATTGAAGCCAGATAGCATCTGCTACAGAGATGCAAGATGCAAGATTACAAAAATAAATATATTTCTTTAGAAATCAACGATTAAAATTAATCTTATCCTTATGAAAAATATTACACTAACTACACATACGTTTATTTGAAAAGCGAAGACCCAGAAAAGAGGTCTCAAACAAAGAGTCTGTTATATACAGGGATAACAGTCTCCAATAAAGCTGTTAATACAAATCTATCTCCATCAATTGCTTCGAAAAGTAATGAAAATCGATCGCCAGCAAATGCTTCACAAGTAATGAACCATAAAGGTAAAAAGCTATCTCCATCTATAGCTACACAAGAGGCTGAATTAAATAAAACTCTATCTCCATCCAAAGCTTCACAAGATATGAAGCAAGAACGTAAAAGTATATCTTCATCCACAGCCGCACAAAAGGCTGCATCTAGTAAAATTCTATCTCCTTCATCAATAGATTCACAAAAAGTGAATTCCAAGATAAAATCAAAAAAGTCAAAGAATTTCAATAAAGTTTTATCTCCTTCAAATTCTATCGAGTCGGAATCATCGAATAACTCCTTCAAAATTCCACAAAAGTTGGAATCATATCTCCTTCCTACTAATCATCCGAAAAAATCGGATCACTTAAAAAAAGTCAAAATTCCGGCTCGATCAGAGTTCATTATTGAAATTCCAACTCCTTCTATTCAACATCAATCGGTTTGTTTCAAAAAGAAAATAAGGCCAGGTTTATATCTCGGAAACTTGATCGTCGAACCAGTCAACGGTATGGTAAAAGTCCTAACCTCAACACAAATGAGGAGGACGCCGATCTAGGCCCTTACGAGGTGAACCCAGTTTACCAAGACTTGGACGACTTTGTGGTCATCTCGACAAACTCTGACAGAGATCCAATTAAGGGAAGAATAACGAAACTGCAAAACCTTATCAAATTGGATCATAATTCAGAGGAGTCTGAGAGTATTCGGAATATTTGAATATCATAACAGGGGATTTCCTTTCATATACAGATGCGATCACCCACAAAATCGAGACACTC
Organism: Dioctria linearis; assembly: GCA_963930735.1. NCBI lineage: Eukaryota > Metazoa > Arthropoda > Insecta > Diptera > Asilidae > Dioctria > Dioctria linearis. The sequence continues at coordinate 135,906,969 of OZ005742.1, read as the reverse complement.
CAAGACGAACCGCCCATCTATACCAAGCCTTATAGACTTCCTGAAGCAAAGCGAATAGAAATAAACCGGCAAATACAAGAAATGCTCGAGTCAGGGCGAAAACTGCCTTTGGCACATCCTATGGCCACTGCGAATACAATCGTATGCCATTTGGTTTAAAAGGAGCACCTGCTACTTTTCAACGAGCCATGAACAATATTCTATTTGGACTTCAAGGTATTTATTGCTTCGTATACATGGATGATATCGTAGTCCATGGATACAACCTTTAAGACCATAACTCAAGACCCACAGCAGTATTTAGTCGTCTTCCTGTAGTCAACCTAAAACTCCAACCCGATAAGTGCCATTTCCTAAGAAAGGAAATTATGTATTTAGGGCACATTATAATTGAAAATGGAGTCAAAACAGATCCAGAAAAGATAAAGTCAGTTCAGTCCTATCCCAGGCCAAAAAAAAGAAAGATATTAAGGCCTTCCTGGGTTTCGTCGGCTACTATCGCCGCTTTATACCAAATTTTTCGAAGATAGCCAAACCACTCACAAGTCTTTTGAAAAAAGATTCGCCTTTCAAGTTCGACGCAATCTGCGACGAGGCAATTTGCGAAATACGCAATAAACTTATTTCAGCGCCAATTCTATCATATCCCGATTTTGACAAAGAATTTTACAACATTTATGGCAGACAGTTTACAATTATAACTGACTATAAACCATTAGTATGGCTCATGAATCTGAAAGATCACTCTTCAAGACTGATGAGATGGAGAATACGTCTTGAGGAATATGACTACAATATAGTCCATAAAACAGGTAAGCTCAACACAAATGCAGACGCTCTCAGTAGAGCTATTCCAGATGGTAGCGAACATTTCGCAGAACCTACCACCTGCGTAAATGTGGTAACAAGGAATCAAGCCAGAGCTCAGGAAAATCTGAACATTCCCGACACGAGTATTATTACTCCAAACTAGGGTTTCCAATCCCGATATCCGGATATAAAATTATCCGGATTATCCGACCCATTTTGACTATTCGGTAATCCGGATATTTGTCCTTAATTATCCGATAACCCGGATATTTTTTTTATCAGGAAAATATTGTTTTCTTTCTAACTGTTCAGCTATTTTCAAAAGATTATACAATTACTTTCTCAAGTGGTAGTTTTATTTATTATTATTATTTATTTATTAAAGTTTCTTGATACTTGTGGATATTTTTTTATCCAAATTTTAAATAAAACAAGTAAGAAAGCTGGAATTGGCCCAAGAGTAATTCTTATGATACCCTAGATGAATGCAATTATGACCCTGTTTAGACGGGTCAATAAGCTGCCTCTTCCCCACGAAAACTTCTCGGTAATATGATGGTTGGGGGTAGGAATGAAGCATCACCCAACCTACAGATTTCGTGCAGCAGAGGCAGCATACTGAGACTGACCTGTCTAAACTGGGTCTATGTAATTTCGTATGGTCACCCATCTGTGTAAGTTTGATTTTCTAAGTCGTTTTAGGCATATATTTCTAGAACGGTTCGTCGGACAGTAAAAATTATTATAACTAGTTTCACAACATTTCATATTCTGAAGAACTTTTGAGTACACAAAAACTGTCTAGGACTGATTGTTTTCACAGAATACCTACGTAAAATATCAAAACTTTTATATGGCGAAATTTAGCTCATTTATGAAATTATTTATACTATTTTTATAAAAACGTCGCGTAAAAAATTTGAGCTCTCTACGCTGATGCCTTCTAAAGCAATGTCCAAATATGTAGTGAAAAACGAAACTTTTGTATGGCAACTCCTTGAAGTAGTTAGTTTTTTTTTAAATGCTCATGTGCAAAATTTCAGCTCTCTAAGTACATGCGTCCTCGAGTTATCGTGCGGACACACAGACAGATAGACAGGCGGACAGTCGGACATGCAAAAATCAAAATAACTCTTAATATTATGTGTGGGTGTCCAATCCATTTTGCGCTACCATAATTATTGCTATGCGTTACAAACGGAAGGTCAAACTTAGTATACCCTATAGATTTCATTTGGGGTATAACAAAACCTACTAAGCACTGAAATTACATGATAATAGTGTGGTTAAAAATTAAATATATCAATAAATCAAATATTGAGTTAATCGCCCAAAAAGTGAGTATATACATTGTTTATGGAGTAAATAGATGTCTTCAGATTCCGCTGTAGGAGTTTTCTGTTATCCATATATGGCGGGATTATGTACATATATAAAATCGACGATGGCTCGACTTGTTGACGTTACCAACTGGTAAGCGACATTTAAATTTTAACCATTTAAGGGCAATCAAGTTTAAAAGAATTGTTAGATGTCCTATCACCACTAGAGACTGCAGCAAAGGAATTAAATAAAATTTCAGCGACACTTTCGACCACTGAATGTGTTTATAAATTTCTATTTGAAAGCTTAGACGAGTTTAGAACGAACTTAGGTTAGCATTTATCGAAACAGAATAAAAAACGAATGGATGAACGTCGAGATAAAATGCTTATGAAAGTAAATCTTTTTAGAAGCAGGCAATATATCACATTCCATAAATATTTTGATTATAATTCAAAAGGTGTTCCCATTACATTGTCAGTCTGCAGCGATAACTGGAAGTGGCAATTTCTTCAATTGGTGTTGGTGAGCAGAGCAACGCAAAAAAACAGGGATAGATTATTTAACACATTATTCAATGCATTTCTTACAATAAATCCAGCATTTACAGTTTCAATCGTAGCCCTGACTAAGACAAAATTTAGAACACGTCTGAATTTTGAAATTTTCAATGCAATAACTTTTTAAAATATTCTTTTTTAAAAACAAAATAAATTTAAATCATACATAATTAAAATATTTGAATAAAATAAATTATAAAACACCATGAAATATTGAATTCAAGCTATTTATTTATTTTGTTTTTTGTTATCCGGATATTTTGAGTTTTCAGTATTCGATAATCGGATAATCATTAATGTCGGATAATTGGAGACCCTACTTTAAACCCAGCTCAATCGTCATCAAACAATTCCTCAGTCATAATAACTGAGACTAATTTTCCTCTTTTACTGACTAAAAATGCGAATCCTAAATTTTTCATCTTGCCAATGCAAGATTCAGAACTTGAAAGAGTGTTGGATTCGAAACTAAAATTTTCAGATAAATCCCCACTTTCAGAAACTGAACTGAACTTCTTCAAGAAAAAAGACTCCACAATAATTATATCAAGAACTAATTTACCTTGTCGATCCCAAAGAGATAGATCAGACCTCGAAAAGATTTTAACTGAGATCTGCTCATATACAGAAGCAAATCAGTTGAATCAATTAAATATCTCCTTCCCAATTTTAGATCCACTGAATCTAATAACTATTATAAACGCTTTTACCCAGATCTTCGCTAATCAACAAATAAACATCAAACTCCATCAAGATTCGATAAAATGTTTATCCGATAAAGATGACATCGAACAAGTTTTGTAGGATTTTCATTCACTACCGACGGGAGGCCATCAAGGAGTTTCCCGTACTATTAAAAGAATTAAAAAGCAATTCTACTTGCCTGGCATATCAGACGATATTATCAAATACGTAAGGAAATGTAAACTTTGTCAGGTAAACAAAGTATCCAGAAATCCAAAAATTCCTATGAAAATCTCGAGCATTAGCTTAAAACCCTTCGAAAGAGTGTACCTAGATGTTGTAGGACCTCTTCCAACATCACATTCTGGAAATAAATATCTCCTTACATTTCAAGACGACCTTTCAAAATTTTCGGAGGCTATTCCCATAGTCGACACCGAGTCTAAGACACTAGCGGAAGCCTTCACGACAACGATAGTTTGTCGACATATGGTATTCCAGAAAGTATCCTCACAGATCGAGGTTCTAACCTCATAAGTGGCATGTTCGCCGAGCGCGGGCATTTACTTCGAAGAAATCGGCAGAGCCAATTTCTACACAAACGAATGGAAAATCGTAAACTACCACGATTTAGAAAACTTCAAATCTGAATTCAGGAATATGCAATTCATCGCACACCAGATTACAGCAATCTGTCAGAAACTGAATAAAAATGCAGCGATGGCCAACACATGTAACGGTACGTTGCTGCAAATTAATCTGATATTAGTAAATATAGAATATAAAAATATGCTCCTAGTAACCCAAAATAGGAAACAAAGAGCACTATTTAATGCAATAGGCTCAATCTCCAAAGCCCTTTTCGGCACATTAGACGAAGATGATGCCAAGCTATATGATGAACAAATCCGAAATCTCACTCTTAACCAAAACTCCTTCCTATTACTTATGAAAAGCCAAACTGCGATAGTCGAAGCAACCGCCAATATTTTCAACAAAACTAAAGCCGCAATTGAAAAGGATTTCATGGTTATGCATAAAAAGTTAATTTCAAATATCCATTGAAATTGAATCACTTTTTTCCCTGGTTTCATTAATGGCATTCAGATACCAAAATACCCAATCGGAATTAATAGATCTCTTAACAGATTCATGGCATGGAAAATTTCATCCTACACTCATTTCCCTAGACAAATTGAAGAACTCTTATTGAACATCAGACAGGAATTGCCAAATTCAATGATGCTTCCCATAAACTCTAGAGACAATATTTTATCACAAATTTATAAATTGAGTACAATAGCAGCGAATATTTTCAATAATAAAATAATTATCGAGCTCCGAATTCCACTTCCATTCAAGGAACCATACCAATTATTCAAAGTAATGCCATTACCTACACTCCTTAACGGATCGTTCATATATATTGAACCAGCAAATGAATATATACTAATAGACTACTATCGTGAGCACTATATTGAATTAGCATTACATGATATCCACAATTGCGCAACGTTGGAACATACGCACTTTAAATGCAAATACTAGGGTAAATCAATGCGAGATAAATTTAATAAAAAAGGAGCCGATTACATCCGATTGTAAAATTTTAACATTAGAACAAGATTGTTTTTGCACGAAAGTATCGCAGCAGAACGCTTGGCTTTTCTCCCTAAAAGATTCCAGCCACATAGATATTATTTGCGAAAATTCCATTAGCTCACAAGTTCTGCAAGGAACAGGAACAATGTATATCTATCCCGATTGCTGTACGAAGCAAAGAATTCATCTTGCACGGACATAGCGTAAAAGTTTCTAAATTTAATTCTTATTTTATCCCAACAATAAACATTTCCAGTGTAATATCGTATATGACGTCCTCCCCATTAGGATCGCATATAAAAGTACATTCTTTAAATATTACGAACAATATGGATCTAGATGAACTTTTAGAATCCATTCGCTTCCAAAAAAATTAAGAATTAATTCCTCTCAATCCCATAAATAGTCATCATATTCATCATTACGTACTGTCATATTTAACAGTGTCTTTGATCGTACCTATTCTCTGCAGATATCTATACATGAGATATAAATCAAGGGCCCGCAAAGCTAAAAATATTCCGCCGGAACCTAAACTGGAAGATGTGCCTAGACCAGCACCACGAAAACTGAGTTTCAAAATAACTCCTGCTCCCACCAGCAAAAAGACAGAAAATTTATAATATAATTTACATACATATATACTATTGATATATATGGGCATCCCATGGACTCATGCTTCCAATCTAATGTTCTAAAATAAACAAACTACGATAAACATTAGATACGGACAACACTATCCTCTTATTCCCCAATTTTCATCATTTTTTTCAACAACCCTTATCTTTATTCCAACAATCAAACGCACTCTATAAAAAAAAAAATAATAAAACTAGTAATTTATAAGAAAAAGCCGAACAGAAAAGAAAAGAAAAAGTAACTCTTTTACACCTTATATTTGTGTAATATGTATATGTATATATTTATATAAAACAAAAATATAAAAAAAAAGAGGAAAAACAAAACAACTTGTAAAATAGTAGAGAACAAAAAAAAACATTCTTGGTGACTACGTAGAATAGAAAAATGGTTTTTATATAAAACACATTTTTTATTTAAATATCCTAATAAAAATAATTTAATAAGGTAATAAAATTATATATACATATAAAAACCTAAAAACTATACAAATGGCAATAAAAATCATAACATTTAAATAATAATAACGCAATAATTTCTCCGTGTAATTGCATATTTTAGTACATATTAGTTAATATTAAATCGTTTGATTAAAATTATCATAATAAATAATTAAATACAGCAAATATAGTATAGTATGGTAATAACTTTAGAATACCAAGGAGAAAATATATTAAGAGAATTTTATTTTTATCACATCTTCTTCTTTATTGAAAAAAAAAAACAAGAGTATGATTTTGCCGCACACCATTTTATTTTTAGTACAAAAAAAAAAAAAACAATTTGTCTTAAAATGTTTTAATTAAATTTGACTAGAGTTTTACAACTTTGTTATTAGTTATAATTATTTTACTATAGTCTTACAATTTTGTAATTAGCTATAGCTATCCTAATAACAGTTGTTTTATTATATATATTTTAACTTCGTTATTTAGAAAGAAAGTTTCCTTCATACATGAATAAAACTTCCTTTTCCCCAGGGGGGAGGGATGTTGTGACTCAGGTACATTTGCCCCGAATCACAACCATAATACCGATACATCAATATATCGTCCAATACGATATATTGATACCATTAATTGACCCTGAAAATGAAAAATTATTTCATTTTTAAATCTCATTCAAAATTTAAAATACATTTAGAAATGCATTCCCATATTATAACAAAATGCAATTTAGCATAAATTGCATTTTGTTATCAGACACACATTCCACTCACACGATATGCACACCTACCTACATACAGTGTCTTCTTACTTTTTTTCCGTATGTACAGTGTACATACGTACATTATTTACTTCCTCCAATCTAATTGTATGTACATACTTACATACAATCATCACAATTATTCGCGCCCTCTTAAAATTAATATTTCAAGACGGGCGCACAAGTGCATATCGGATTACAGTTTTGCATAGATGCATATAGCTTGCACCAAAACTTTTCTAAATTTTCTAACGTACGATTTTTAACGTCGTGAGAAAGCAATAAAATATAAAATATCTTTTGCAAGGTATCGTGGGTACCTGGGTGCAACTTGCCAAAATCTCAGGGAGTCGTTTTTTCAACCGCCGAGGAAGTAAGTCGAATCGCGATTTTGTGTAAAAATTAAATAAAAATCTGTGATCAGTTGAAATCCCATATTTATATAATATATAAATTATACGTATATTACTCCGCCTGATTGTGTTATTCAACTTTTGTGAGTATTAATAAAGAATAATATAACAACTAAAAACACTTTAGAGTTTTCTTGTTCTATGTTTTAACAATACCTTGTCAAAAAGCGACTCTATGTGCTCTCTGTCTGGAGCATGGCACACAGCATTCAACTAATGACAGCCAGTGACATTACGTCAGTCAGCTTTTTCGCCTCAAATAAAATTCAAGCAAACGTCGCTAGGGCAGCACCAAGGAGCTAAACAGACATAATTGGTTACAGCGGCTATATAAAGAGGACGAAATTCAGTAGATGGCACCATCCTTTTGGCAGAGTTGATCTGTATCAGAGCTGATCTGAGTTTAAACAATCGTGTTTCCTACCTTTTTTACAGAAGATAATTCTGATCAAGGATAACTTGAGTTTCCTATCATACAAAAGATAATTCTGGTCAGAGATAATGTGTGTCCCATTCTTTCCATACAAGCATTTTGCTACCCTTGTGCTGTCACGCACTAGCACCGAGCATTTTCCTACCCTTGTGCTGTCACGCACTAGCAGGGTGCACTTTGCTACCCTTGTGCTGTCACGCACTGGCAAACGGCATTTTTCTACCTTTTCTATTTTTACGCAGTAGCAGTGCCATTAGTACCAATTGAAATTTATTTTGTTGAAGGATGTTTAGTTCTATTCTTCTTTTTCTTATTTCACAGCAAGTAATACAAGGTGGCGGACTGTGTGGCCAGCTTTAATTTTTATGGGATTTTAATTCGAATTTTTAATTTGTTTTTATTTATTATTTTATTTTTATTTTTTTTTTAAGTTTTATATTGAATTTTTATATTGTGATATTAGGTTAAGTAAATTGAATTGAATTAATCAAATTTTATATTAAAAATATTAAAAAAACTGAGTTGTCCTTTATACCGGCTCTCCTTCCTCACGATCGAGATTAGATCACACTTCCAGTCGGAGATCACAAAAACGAACAAATCCAAATTTAAAGCATTACCCCTGTAACGACGGCAAGCAACAAAGAACAAGTTGTCTCGCAAACCTCTCATTCAGAATTAAAGCGCAATTAAACAATGTTCCACCCTGCCCCCACAAGCAGGCAGCAGGCAAAATTTATCGCCACTTCCACAAACACTAAGCCGTGTTGAACCTGAGTCAATTCCACGTACTGGCCATATACAGGTAGTTTAATTAAATTTCTATATAAAATCCTGTATAACCAAATATATTAGGAAATATCTGAATTGTAAACCCACCTATAAAAGAAAATTTTTTTTTCTTATATGTACATATATCATGCTTAAACCAAAATATATGATCTATAAATGTATAAATAGGCTTAAGTTAAATTTTATAAACAAAGAAAAAAACTGTATTCAAACAGTACGAATAAAAATTATTATACCGAAAAAATATGTATTCACACATATAGTAGAAATAAAAATAATTGTCCCAAAAATTTATATAGACACATATAGTAGAAATAAATTGCTCTACAGCAAAAATATAGATATATATAGCAGAAATAAAAACAATTGTACCAAAAAATATGTATAGACACGAAATACGGTTAAGCTAATATCCAAACTAATTCAAATTAATCCACGCTTAGATAAGCCTTGCTCTTTAGTATAATTACACAACACATGTACTCATCTCAGCATTAGGTATATAAGTATACATACGAAAGCATTAAGTAAATACTTTTTTCTTCCCAAAGTTATCAAACATAGGTATAAGATAATATTTAATGGGTTATTCCTATCCCAAGAATAACAAATGTTTTTTAAAAGGGGGAGATTTGTTACATACAGAACTTCCATTTGCTGCATAAATAACGCAAACATGTAAATACATACATATCTGCATCATTTTCATTCAGAATTATAATTTCATGCATCAATGAAGAAATGCAAACATGTAGATACCTACATACCTACAGCATTCTCATTTCATACAGAATTGTAATTCCTATCAATGAAAATAAAGGCCCAGCGGCATGTACAAACATACTTACAAACATCATTTTCAATTATGAAGAATGCCACTCGTTACTGACGTACACCAATTTCTTAATCACTTAAAGAAACAAGTGAAGAGGTCGAGTGACGCAATACCCCTTTGCACGTTGCAATACGATAACCTACCGCCAGGGTAGTACTTAGGTGAACGAATAATGGTTCACGATGAATAGCATGATGTCATAATAGCAACAAAGCGGCCAGCGTTCTACGGAAATATTTATGTATTGTTGCGGGCGTGGCCTTTGGTTCGTTATTTAAAACACAATATTAAATAATTAATATATAAGTTCTTTATTTCACTCTAATCATATAAAATTCACAATTCCTCAATTACTCAACTCAATTCTAATTATCGCTAACACTGTAATTTCAATTATCGCAATCTAATTACACACTTTCGCTTCTTTATTACTTTCACTTGTTAACACTGCAACGTCTAAGACAAGACTCTTTTTTGGCGATTACAACTGTTATATTTATGCCCTAGAAACTTTCCGGATCATTCTGGAGTGTTCTATTCCAAAAGCTTCTTGACTATTCTATTTGTTCTATTCCTGAACTTTCCTGTAGATTTCATAATCGATTCTCCGGACCTGAAGTCGTTTACTCTCCATTGCCAGTAGATGTCACCAGTTGTCTCTTTCTATTGCACGTAACAATGTTCGTACGAAAGCGTGAGTGCCATGATGTAACAATAACAACCGGCAAGATCTTTACGGAAAATAATGTGTAAAAGCGATGAATGCCATGAAGAAACAATAACAAAGCAGCAAACGGTTTGCGGAAATTTATGATTATGTATATACGAATGTCGTGATGAAATATAAATAAACTACAAGCACTTAGCGAAGTCTTGAAATGTTCAAGAAAAGGCAATATTATTCAGTAATGCAAAAATTTGTATAAATATTCTTATGGTTTACAATAAAGAGGTAGTAGCAGTCATAACGCAGAGCAACACAAGTTGTTTTATTCAGGTAGTAAAGCTAGTAAGCTGCTCCGCTCACATACTCTGGGAGTAAAGCTAGTAAGCTGCTCGAATCACATACACTGGGAGTAAAGCTAGTATCCAATCATACCGACAATCATACCCTGGGAGTAAAGCTAGTAAGCTGCTCCACTCACATACACTGGGAGTAAAGCTAGTAAGCTGCTCCAATCACATACACTGGGAGTAAAGCTAGTAAGCTGCTCCAATCATACCTACAATCATACACTGGAAGTAATTACTAGCTTTACTAGCAGCTCCATTTAACTACTTAGAAGTAAAACTAGTAAGCTGCTCCAATCGTCGTTGTAGATAAGCATATTACACTGCAGCTCCACTCATCACCTGAAAGCGGAAACTAAATTAGTAAGCCCAATCGTCGTTCTACCTACAGTAAACGTGCCGTGTTTAGGTGCTCATATGAGGGTACTTGAGAACAGTCTCGTCCCAAGTGTTTAATAATGGCAGAAACACATCCAGGCCTCGAGGCTTCCATGGGGTGTTGTCAAAATTTCCCACCCGGGTTTTTGTATGACACAACACAAAACCAAGCCAGTAGCTAGCCTCAAGGCTTAGCTTCAAAGCACGCTTTGCTCAAAATTGGAAATTTTTCTCTCTTAGGCCTACTTCTGTCAACAGATGTACTAACAAAATTGCAATGATAGCACCGACCCCGGTGGTATCATTTTGTTTTCATTTCTCTGAGGCAAGCCTTGAGGCGGGAAGCCTGAGAGAGGCCAGGCCTGAGGGAGGCTCGCTTGGATGTGTTTCTGCCTTAAAATACTCAATATGTGTGTAAATTGTGCGCTATGTGCGATTTCTGTATGTCGGGTACCAATGATTGTTTTTTATTAATTTGAATGGGAAAACTGTGTATGCTCGATACAACATCATTTGTGGCAATTTGAAAATCAGGAGTTGTATTCGAATGACTAATTTGTCTTGGACTAACCATGCTTTCGTTTCCGCTGTCTGGTATAATAGAGACAAACAATTTTGTGCATCTGGGCAAGTAGCGTGGGACTTGTGAAATATCTCCAATAAACTGTTAAGAGACACCACTAGCGGATGCAGTTGCTGATTTTTGCTGGCAACACAATTATATCGAGTAAGGCTTGCTGCCTATACTCAATTTCGACAATTTGTAGAGTCACACTTGACATTATTTCCTGCCTAAACTGTCTCATCAGTAAATCATCAGTGATATTTTGCATTTTATTTACGTGGAGATTTATTTGACCTTGTATTTTCTGAAGGGATGTCAACTGTTTTTGGATCTGCTGTAGCGTTGCTTTGATAACGCTGATTTGTTGTCTTTCCAGGTCGGCTAGTGTTTTATGTGAATAGGTAATGCATGGCACCATCTAAGGTTTTTGTACTCGATTCGACTCGATTCGGACTCGTCTAGTATTAGGGTAGTTACTCGGATTCAGACTCGACTCTAATACTCGACGAGTGCAAGTTTTTAAAATTAAGCAAAAACCAGTAAATTCAAAAGGTAACCTACGTATGTAGGAATATTTTGATCAATTTCTAGATTTATGTTTTATTTATTTTTTATTTTGCTGTGGACATTAATAACGACTTCTTCACTTTCCACTATTTCTGAATAAAGTCAAAGTTTACACAAATAAAACTAAAAAAATCGGCCAAGTGCGAGTCGGACACGAAGGGTTCCGTAGCATCGTACAAGATTGCATACTAAATTAAGAAACAAGCTAAATAAGCGAATGCTCAACAGCATTAATAAAAGTTGGTGTCGAACTTAGCTAACGATAAACAGCTATTGTTGACTCACAGATGGCGTGAGTATCACAATGTCTTAAACGTCCGCAAGTACAGTTGGCATTGAGTTTGATTTCGAATGATTCTGTGTGGCGTGGCAACCGGTATAAAGCGAGCTGCAGGAGCATGTTTCAGGATAGACTGGTATAAGCCGTCCGATGTGGAGTTTGCCACTTTTTAATTTATTTACCATATCATAACAGTGGAATTTGCCAAACAATAATTGGTAAAATAAAATAACAGACTTTTATGTGGATGACATGCTTACAGGAGCAGACACAAAAAAGAGGCAACGCGGCTACAAAACGAGATAATTGCGCTCTTAAAGGAAGGCGGCATCAATCTAATATGGTGGACAGCAAACAATCAAAAGATTCTAGAAGGGATACCAGAAAACATGAGAGAGAAGGGAATCCTTGAAATAAAAGAGCACGACACAATAAAAACTTTTGGTATACACTGGAATCCAAAAAGGGATGAGTTTCAGTTCCAAGCAAGACAGCCATAAATCGCACCTAACGAAAAGAACATTGCTATCCAAAATCGCATCAATCGTTGACCCATTAGGTTGGTTCTCAATAGTCACGATAACAACGAAACTAATAATGCACTCCTTCTGCAAGATACAAACCCACTGGGATAAAGAAGCACCCTTAGAGATAGCGAAAACATGGAAAAAACTAGAAGACGAACGGTGCGAATTAGAAGAAATCACCATTCCTCGATGGATATATCACCACACAAGCAAAGAAATACAGCTTAATGGGATTGTGATGGCTCAAAAAAGGTTTGTGCGGCACTCATATACACTAGAACAGTGGATTATTTCGGGAATATTCATACAACACTATTGAATGCCAAGACCAAGGTCGTACCTCTAAAACAAAAGGTGTCTCTTCCACGAATGGAACTCTGTGGAGCCTACCATATTCGCATGGTGTGATTCGGAAATAACACTACGCTGGATAGCAAAAAATCCGAACAATTGGCATACGTACGTGGCCAGTAGGGTCGCAGAGATACAGAAGCTTGTACCCAGCAAAATTTGGAGGCATGTATCATCAGCAGAAAATCCAGCCGATGTAGCCACCAGAGGTATCAGTCCAAAGAAGTTAATCACGCACGACATTTGGTGGAGAGGACCGCTCTGGTTATCTCAAAACCCTGAAGCATGGCCTCAAAAGAAATTTAACCTCGAAACAGAGGAAGAGATGAAAACAACGGCCAAGGTCTTCAATACACGAGTGTCTTGCACAGAATTTTTTAACTGGTGCACTCTGCAAAAAATCCGCAAAATTTTTACACACAACCTTGATGATGCTCTATTGGTTAACTGCTGTCCTTGCAGCAGACTACGAAATATTTCATCCCAACTCCGGTCTCCACATAGAAAATGTTGGTCATAGCCAAATCAAAATGGGAAATCTTCGGCTACAGATCTGTCTCCCAGTCAGCGAAGTGGTACACGACCAAAAAAAGATCAACATAGCTTGGACGCAAATAAAGGAGATGTGTGAAAAGACAAGTGAATTAACTGAAATAACTCACTGTGACGTTCTTTTCCAATTTTCTAACATCTGTCATCCAGAATAGAAGACCTCTTGAGAGCAACAAAGGACATAGCTTACTTGGCACAATCCCAGAAAAGGAAAAGAAGAGAGAGAGGTTTGCTTGGCAAACTACTCAACAGCATTTGTGGAGTAAATGACGAAGTATATATGAGTATAGAAGCTGTTCAACACAATCAACAGAGCATTATCCATGCAACAAGCCAACAAACCCTAAACCAAACGAACATTTATGTTAAAGAAAGACTCAACCAATTTGACTCACGTTTAACACAGCAAATCTCCTTTGGAAGTCATTTCCACTTATATTACAGCGGAAGACTACAATACAAACACAAGCACTGGCTCAACGCTGGGCACGGTTACGGTCATCTTCTTAATTTCATCACAGCTCAAGAGTTAGCCAATGCAATCAAGGCAGCATCCAAAAACATGAACACAAATGTATTGATAGAAGCAACTCCACAAGACCGTCTCGACGTCAGAGTAGAAGGCGAGAATATAACAGTATACGGCTATCTAAACATAGTGTAACCCACTTTGTATGATTTGCTACACGTCACACAAACTCCACAAATTGTCAAGAACAACTCACTACTGATACCTGAGTTGAAACATTACATGATCGCTGTTAACTACGATCATCAAACCTACTTCAACCTTGGTGACAACGAATTCAAAGCATGCTCAACTACAAACGCGAATATCTACCTCTGTGCAACCACAATTGTGCGCAATCTTCAGGATAGTCCATCCTGCATTATTGATGAGATCTATGACCGGCACACGAAGACACCTTATGATATCCGACAGTTAAAACTTAATGGAATAATCTGGAGTGCCCTGATGAAGAAGAACATCTGGTTGTATGCAACAACAGAAACCAAGGTTGCAGCCATAATATGCAAGGGAAAAAGACAGGAAATTCTTCTAACCTCCACTGGTATCATCCATCTACATAATGATTGTTTCATTAAGACCAAGGAGATAATACTGAAAGCATTCACGGACCAGACGGTAAGAGTCATCAGCAGCCATTTCAAGGAAATAAATCCAGCCAAGGCAGTTATAGATTTCAGCAAGCCTCCTGCCACCCTTCAGGCAAACATTTTAGTCCGTTCAGTTGAGCAAATACTAGACTACACCACCGCGTCCGAAATACTTTCTCCAGTTTCACTTCAAAAAGCAGTGGCCATACACACCATCACGGGAAGTACGACCGTTCTAGCATATATGCAAATATCAACGTAACATAAAAGACGTTGCAGTAAGGTACAATATAGCGTGCTGCAAAACAACGCATTCCTCGGATCAGAAGAAATCATCATCTTCTAATACACCGATCGAAGCCCACTTCAACCGAGTATTAGCGTCCGGCGGCCCCCAACATGTTCAGATCCAGAACAGATCGAACATCAGCCAAATTAGCGAAGGTCAATATGCCATAGTTAATTGAGTGCAGCAGAAGCTTACTTCATAAGCAATTTGCGCATGCTGCATGTTTTCCTGCCAGCACAGGTAGTAAAATGCTCGATTAATTGTGTGAATCAGTGACATACATTCATAATGTAGAATAATACATTCTTTTGCAATTGCTAAGCCTTTGATAGAATCAACTTTTGTTTCTTGTTTTTTCTTTTTTATAATTTCTTTTCGCAATTGTTTTTTTTATAGCTTCTTTAGCTTCTGTTTACAATTTGTGTAAACAAACGTAGTTCCGTAATTTCATTTGATTTTTTGTTTACAGTTTGTTTAAATAAAATTTAGTTCCGTAATTTCTTTTGTTTTTGTGTACAATTTGTGTAACCAACTTTTAATTCCGTAAAATTTTTGCTTATTTTTATATTTTGTAATCTATCTGTTAAAATATTCTTCTACTGTGATAATTTTTTGTATAAAAGTACATGCATTTGTTAATAAATTTACAGTACAACCAAGAGTCAAGTAGTTATTACTTCGTGACCACTCTCCAGCATCAAAGTCAGATTAGACACACTGTTTAGTCTGAACTTAAGCTTTTCTTCCTGAGATACATAGTCGGTCTCAACAGCAGTCTTGTTTAGATTTCAACACACTGTTGAAACTTTTGTGTTAACAATTTGCACAGAACTAAATGATATAAATCTACCAATTACAACGCAGATTCAGGAGCAAGAATTCATCACCATACCTGATAGATAGCAAAGCATACAACCTATCAACATAAAAATAAGTGAAGATAGCATAGTACTTAGTAATGAGATAAAAGAAGGGCTACATGTAGCAAATACGATAATACCAGCAAAGGGTATAAAACATATCAAATTAATAAACGTAACAGAAAAAGACATTCACATAAAGAATCCACAGTTAGAAGTTGTTCCTTTAAAAAATTATAGATTCATTAAAAAGACAGTCAGGAATAAAGTCGAAGATAAAGAGAGATTCGAACAACTAAAAAAGGAGTTAAACGTACAAAACTTAGATGAAAAAGCAAAGAATGCGCTATATCAACTGTGCGAGAACTACACAGATATTTTCTACCTAACAAATGACAAATTAACGGTAAATAATTTTTACCAGCAACATATATCGATGCATGATAACTCTCCTGTGTACATTAAAAACTATCGACTTCCGCAGACACAATTGGAAGAAATAAATAGACAAGTGGACAAACTACTAGATGAAGGAATTATTGAACATTCAACAAGTGCATACAATTCTCCCTTATTAGTAGTACCAAAAAGGATAATAAAGGTGAGAAGAAATGGAGAATGGTTGTCGACTTTCGTCAACTTAATAAAAAAATAACGGATGACAAATTTCCTCTAACCAGATTAGAAGACATTTTGGACAACCTAGGAAAAGCTAGATACTTTTCGACCTTGGACCTCACAAGCTCTTTTCATCAGATTAAACTGGATGAAGAATCACGACCACTCACAGCCATTTTAACAAATAAAGGACATTTTCAATTTAAGCGACTACCATTTGGTTTAAAAATATCAACCAACAGTTTTCAACGCATGCTATCCATAGCACTCGCAGGACTAGACGCAGAAAGATTCTTATATGTTGACGACATAATCACTTATGGGTGCAATCTGCAACATCACAATAAGAATCTAGTAAAAACATTCAATCGCTTAAGAGAATACTACTTGAAACTTAATCCACAGAAATGCAATTTCTTACAAACAGAAGTAGTTTACTTAGGACATCTTATAACCAGTGAAGGAATAAAAACAGATCCAAAAAAATATGATAGCATAGTAAACTACCCAAAGCCAACAAGCGCCGATGAAGCACGAAGATTTACAGCATTCTGTAACTACTACAGAAGATTCATAGCAAACTTTGCTGAAATTGCAAAACCACTCAATCAGCTTACAAAGAAAAACACACCATTCATATGGTCGGAGCAATGTGAAGAAGCATTCCAAACATTAAAACAGAGACTAATAAGTCCTCCAATTCTTCAATACCCAGACTTTGACAAACCATTCATTCTAACTACAGATGCATCTAATTCAGCACTAGGAGCAGTATTATCACAAGGAGAAATTGGTAAAGACCTACCAATCTCATATGCGAGTAGATCTTTAAATAAACACGAGTTGAACAAGCCCATCATAATAAACGAATTACTAGAAATCCACTGGGCTATAACTCATTTCAGACCCTACTTATACGGTCGCAAATTCATAGTGGTTACAGACCATTGTCCACTCGTTAGTCTATTCACACATAAGAATCCTTCATCAAAAATGACAAGAATTAGAATGGAATTATCTGAATATGATTTCGAAATAGTGTATAAAAATGGAGCACTAAATACGAATGCAGACGCGCTTTCTAGGATTAACTTGAGCTCAGAATTATTAAAGAAAATGGTACCGAAAGAAATAGAAAATATAGATGAGAGAAAGACAAATAAAATAAAAATGATAAACAATATGGAATCACGTGATCAAAATAAAAGCACGGAAGAATTGTCAGGCCAACTATTCATCCATCAGTGTGCTTCTATTTCAGAAACAAGATCTATAAAAAAATTTGAATTTATAAATTTAGAAGAGGGTATCCTACAAAGAAAATATAATAAGAAAAAGAATATATTTATAAAGAAGAAAGAAGTTGCAATCGAGTACAGCAATAAACCATGCCTTAAATTAGGTTTTATCTTGGAGACACTGGCACTCTCTATGATTAGCAACAGAATAAAAAAGCTAGCTCTATCAATGAAAGATAGCATATTTGAGAATGTGAACATAAGAGTATTTAAAGAAGAATTTAATAAATTACAAAAAGAGATTAATAAAGGAAAGAAACAACTGTATAAGAATAATTCTATATGAGCCTCCGGAAAACATAACCAACAAAGAAAAGCAATTGGAAATAATTAGCGAATTTCATGATACACACATACTGGTAGACACACAGGAATAAAGAGAACTATAAACAAGATCAAACAACGATACTGCTGGAAAAACTTGAATAAAATGGTAAAAGCATATGTAAACAACTGCGAAGAATGCAAATTGAACAGAATTGTAAGATACACCAAAGAACACTTAGCAATTACTGACAGTCCCAGTACTAGTTTCGAGATCTTAGAAATAGACACCGTAGGACCACTGAGACAAAGTAAATACTACAGGTACATACTAACCTGCCACTGCCAATTGACAAAATATGTCGAAGCATTCCCAATGGAAAACAAGGAAGCGAAAACAATAGCAAAAATTTTGGTTGAAAACATGATCTTAAAATATAGTGCGTTCACAAAAATCAGAACAGACATGGGAACCGAATTTGTGAATGCTATATTCAGAGAAATATGCAAAAATTTTCATATAGAGCATGTTACATCAACCCCATTTCATCATGAAACCATGGGTTCAATTGAAAGAAACCATAGAGTATTGAATGAACATCTACTCTCTACATGTAAAAATGACAAATGGGATGAATGGCTACCCTATTTCACTTTTTCTTACAATATAACACCACACTCTGAATCTAATTTAACACCATTCGAACTAGTTTACGGAAAAATTGCAACACTACCCAACTTAAGAAATCAAGCCATAGGTCCAATATATAACATGGATGACTACGCCAAAGAGGTCAAATACAGAATACAGCAAACGCAAAAACTTGCAAAAGCCATACTTGAATTAACTAAAGATAAGAGAGAAACAAGTTATAACAAGAAAACTAAACCATTAAATATTAAAGTAGGAGATCAAGTTAAGATAAGAGTAGGGAATAAGAGAAAATCGGAGCCGCCATACAAAGGACCGCACATAATCGTAGAAACGAATAATGTAAATGTAATAGTAAGCTTAACATTAACGGAGAAATTAAAGAAATCCACAACAATAGGCTAGATAAGTATTAGAATAGAATATACATACCCTAAACAAAAAAAAATATGTATTAAAGTAAGACAGAAGTTAATAAGAATAAAAATTTCCAAAAACATCACAGTAAGACAAGACAATATGCAAACGAAAATCAAATCAAAAAAAAAAAATTTTTTTCCCTTCAAACAAAATTTATTTTTTTCCTTATAAAGGGAGGGATGTAGTACATGCATACAACCCTTATGTAAAAATCAGAAAAACCCAGAGAGAAGCAATAAAAATTACCTCACTTTAACAGCCGCGAAAAATATCTAAAATTGCAGCACCGTAATACTTCCGCCAAAACATGCAAAATCATAAACACAATATGTGCAATTCATTCCGACCTTTACCTTCTTTTGCCGGCATCAATAAACCAATATTGAGTAATAAAAAACACTTCCCTTCGTTGCATGATATCACACATGCTATGACAGTAAATAGTAATTACATATGGGTCATCAATTCTTACGAGCGATTTGCATTGCGATTGCATGATTGCTTTGACTGAAGCAATTCGTAAATTTCATCATGAATGTAGTAATAAAATTGTATTTAGGTAACTTTAAGAATTATGTAGGTAAGTTAAGCAATTTGAGAATTTTCCCATACCTCATTCATGGGTCAATTATATAAAAGCAATACATTTCTAGAATAAAAGACATTCTTTCTCGAGACGGAAAAGAAGTAGTTTCATTCATTCCACCTCGATCTCAAAGTCGGCAGTTCAGGTTATACTTGAACGCCTAATTATAAACTCCGGTAACCATAGCTGGCCATTGGCTTAGCTTGCGGAAATTTTCAGCTGCACTAGGAGAAGACGCCTCTGGACGAGAATTGCGGAACCTGCACCTGATTAACTTGGACTGTAAGGTTAATCATTACACTTCTTCAATTTCCTTTCAGCTTGAACCCGCTTGCTGCACCCCGCGGGATTTCCTTCGTCCTGAGTGAGTTGATAGATGAATTCTATCTGTTTGCGAAGCGATTTCCTCGCTGGAGACTGGAGGGTTTCCGGGGTGCTGCGACCGGATTCAGCAGAACACAGAACGATAAGTAGTGGCGCTCCAACGACTAATTCGTAGTCTCGAGCCGAACGTTCCCAAATGTAATAAACCGATCGCTGCACCTGTTCCTGTGAGGTGATTCTGATCTCTTTGTCGTTCTATTTACTCGTGAATTTTGACATATTTTGTCGATTTTTTTCTTTTAACACAGTTCATTTTGTGTCTTCACTATTATATACCACAAATGAACTATAATGAATTTTCGATGAACAAACGTCAAAAAACACGACTAAATAATCGAAAAATTAGTCAACTGCTCCCAGAGGTTGTGACAAAAATTTTACACTGGTAAATGGAAATTCTACACCTAATTAGAGCAATTCAAGTGCTTAAATTCGAAATAATATTTTGAATTTGTAATGTGAAGTGTCATTGTCTGTTCATTCTACGTCATGCAAGGCTTGCTGAGCTAAATAAAAACACGAAAAAATCAGTAGAAATGTTCATTTCATTTAGTCGATTATTTTGACATTCAAGATCGACAAAACACACAGAATCACCCTACTGGTCAGGTCATTGGCCGAGGCAAGTTGATAGACGAAGTCTATCTGTCGATAGGTCCTCCCTCGTTCAAGGCGAACTAGGATCATGGCCGCAGATGGGCCGTTTATTTCTAAACAACCCAGGGTTTAGCGTATGCCCGGCTTGAGACTCTTGTGGATCGTCCCCACGTTGGGCTCGTTGTGGGCGAACCTATTTTCTTTTAGTGCATATTCTGGCCTATGTCTCTTGTCAGAGCCCGGATTGAGACTCTTATCTCCGTGGGTCGTCCACACGCTGTAGCCTATTCCCCCTACGCTACCCTTTTCCTTCCCCTCCCCGTTCTACTCTTTCTGTTCGGCTACTCTACCTTCTGTAGAGAAACCCCCCATCACTTTCCCAAGGTACCTGAAAAGGGGTGAAAAAAGTTCAAGAAGTAGCCCTCTGCTACTTCCCAATATACCATAAAACCTGAAAAGCAGAAAAACTCCAACTAAATATTTCTAATAGGAAGACTCCTCTTCGTGCAGAACGCGCACAAATTGGAACCTTCCTCACAAGCCTGAAAGAAAAAGAAAAGAAAAATAATAAATTATTTTCAAAAGAAAAATTCCAAATTGTGCAGAACTCGCACAAATTACGATCTTTCAGACGAAACCTGAAAAGTAGATAAAACAACAACAAAGAAATAATTTTTCAAACGAAAAAACTCTACATTGCGCAAAACGCGCACAATTTACAATTTTTCATGCAAAACTTACCGCTAGTCACCCACCTCAAGACGACGAAAACTGTAACTCGCCTAGCGATAATACATCTGTAACGAAGTCACATGCCTATCACCTATACTACCATCCCATTTTCCCTATCTATAGGCAATATAGTAAGAATCCATCCAAATTCCTATTATCTACATGATTGATTTATTTCTCTATTCATGAGAAATAAATCATATCAAAAATACATCAGCAACACCAGAGCCGATCACGTGGCCAGGGCATGACAGAGTATCATACACTCAATGCCACTGTGTCGGCGTACCACACAGATACTGATCGAAGAAGCCAGTCAACCGGCAGTGGAAGAATATACAAAGTTAGCACCGCCAGGTCTATTACACACTGCACTACTACTGACCGCGCATATATAAAGGGGCCTGCCGCTGCCAGAAATCAGTCTTCATCGACAGCTCGAGCAGAGCAGAGCTCCAGTTCCAGCTACTACCAGTAACCAGATAAAATCCGAGTCTTGATCACGAGCTCGACTAGAACAGAACTCCAGTACCAGCACCAGTCAGAGACCAGACCAAACCAGACTAGAGGAAATATAAGTAGAACCAGATCACCAGTAATCAGTCAGTTGCTTCCCAGCAATCAGACTGTTAAGATCTCCCGACTATCCGTGCTGGTTCTGCCTAAGGCGTGCGTACGATTTTCATATTGGCCTAGGACAGAATATTCGCACACTATTCTACCAGTTACCCGTCCCCGTGCTGTTTCTGCCTAAGGCGTGCGTACGATTTTCGTATTGGCCTAGGACAGAATATTCGCACACTATTCTACCAGTTATCCGTCCGCGTGCTGTTTCTGCCTACGATGTGCGTACGATTTTCGTATTGGTCTAGGACAGAATATTCGCACACTATTCTACCAGTTATCCATCCCCGTGCTTTTTCTGCCAACGACGTGCGTATGATTTTCGTATTGGTCTAGGACAGAATATTCGCACACAAATTCCCCGTCGACCTGTTTCCGTGCTGTTTCTGCCCAAAGACGTGCGTACGATTTTCGTATTGGTCTAGGGCAGAATATTCGCACACAACTACCCGATATTCGCCCCGTGCCGTTTCTGCTTATGACGTGCGTACGCCTTCGTACTGGCCTAAGCAAGAATATCCGCACTTACACTCATACTAAGGCACCTGACCTTGTTATATACTCACTAGGCGTAACCCCCGGAATATAATACAAGCCATGAAGTCGCCGAAGGCACCGACACATCAAAAGGCCTTAACGTGCCGGGTACAGCATGTAGTAAGAGCTCACTCTCACTGCTTTTTGTATACTCGTCAGGAGGAAAAACTAAAATTTTATCTTAAACAGGTCCTAAAGCCCAAAACTGTCGCTCCCACAGCAAAATGAAGTTAAAACAAATTGCAGCCAAACATGTTTTCTTTCTAATAGTTTTAAAAAAATATAGCATGTAGAACAAATTTACAGAAATTATAGCGTTTGAACAAAATACAAGCAACTTTTATATGAAAAACTCCTTCAGTAAGACAAGGCAAGAAGACTATGGATGTCGCCTGCTGACCGGCCCGCTGCTCTCTTTTTTCGACTTTGTTCATGGCTTGTATCTTGCGGGGGTTACGCACTAGGGTATACGGAGTGTGAGTAGAGTATTAAAGCGCAATCCTAAGTAACCCGACGTTATACAAATTGCAAGGACATATCAGATGGATTATAGACCATAATGACAATAGTGAATTAAGTATAGTATAATGACCGTGAATTACATTAGTGAATAATAAACTAGACTTAATAGTGAAGTAATAATGAACCTAGAATACATAAGTGTAACAAGATAAGACATAGTACTAAACTAGAATTGTTAGGAATAAGCAACAGTGAAATAAAGAAAATATATAAAATTACCCAAGTGTATTACTAGTAACACCAACCTCGAGGAACCCAACTCTGGACTACTCCCGAGCTATCCGCACACTAGCACACCCGACGTTACACATCGCATGACACCATCATGCAATGTATTAAAGCAGATATTCTTTGACTAGAAAGAATACGCACACACCCGTACTCAGGCAGTAGCACCAGCGCTAACTTTCATCCAAAATTCCCGAAAAACGAAAAATTGTCGTCTAGCGGTGGGCACAAAACACATGGCACACACATTAACAACGCCGACGTCGGCGTGGTCGTCGTTTTATGTCAAAAATATTTAGAGACAGTACTGCACGTATGAAATGCATTACGTTACCACGCCGGCGTCGTCGTCGTCGTCGGCGTGATCGTCGACCCATCTCTAATCCTAAATTTAACGCTGGCGCTCCATTGCTGCCAATATTCCAGATCTAAACTATTATGAAAAAACATGACAAAAGGAAACGATATTTAAATTTCTGAAAATAAATGATTTTATATTAAAAAGTGTGGACTTGAAGGAAAAGAAAGCATATTTTTTATTATTATTTAAAATTTTATTGCAAACCGGCAGAGATTACAAGCAAATAACTCAACTGTAAAATGTAAGGGAAATTAAGATATGGCGCTGCCGCCCAGTGTTAATGTAACTTGCCCGGCGTTTTGTTCGGCGTTTGACGTAATGTAATGTAATGTAATCCAGCCAACACGAACAGTGCCGGTGGAGAACGAAAGCGCTCGCCTGTCGGTGGGTTGAACGATGGAACGGGACGATGTAGGCAGACTGAGTGAGTTGGTCTGGGGCGCTGATTAAGTGCGGAACTCGTGAAGCGAACAGCTAGCAGACCAGAGTTTTTCTGTACCAAACGATTTGCTTAGAAAAGCGTTCGAGTTGAGTAGCCGTGTAAAGTCCTGTGGTTTTTTGTAAAAAGGAAAATTTCGCGCGATTGATACGCGTCGTACAAAAAGTTCGGTGACGATTCTTGCTCCGTCTCGGAACAATCTTTAATAAAAAACAAACTTACATACTAAAACTCTAAAAAACTAACACTCACAATAATTCCCACGATGTACAAACTTCCCACGACGATTATAGGTAATCATCCCGCGATGATCTTCCAGTATCATCAGCTAAAATATAAAAAGAAAAACCATTAACACAAAAGATAACAAATGGTAAAGGTCTCAGATCATTCACGATCTGAGACTGTAATTAAAATAAAACTTACACTACACGTTTTATTCCAATATTCTACCGATGTCTCCAACATCCTAAGGGACTAGATAATCTATAAAATAAACAAGGAAATAAATCATTAATAAAATTAAAAAATATAAATAAACATTAAAAAATGTAAACACTTACATACACCTATAACCAAGCAGCTGCCATGAACCACTTTGACAGATTCAAAATGGCAGCTCATAGCATAGAGGAAAATATTCCGATTAGAATATGATGACATCACTTGGGGACCAAATGTATGAAAAACACACAACGACGCGGGCGTCATTGGCAACGCCACGGGCAGACACAATTCCTATTGTGTTTCTGCCTATAAATAGCGAGCGAGTGGAAATAGAAAATCACTTTCGATTTGACCAAGCCACAAGATAGATCGGTAGTTCTGAAACCATTTGAAGTCTTGCTTAACCAAAACCAAGGGAAGTATTTCTGAATCCCTTTTATATACTAATAAATTTAATATATTTAATTTAAATATATTTTCAGCACCCTAAATTGGGGGTATTGACCCCAGACTTTTTATGAGCAGCTGTATGACGCTCACTCTGTCACTCAAAATTCTAACCCCTTTAGTTTGAGTTGATTATTAATAATTCCTTTTTCTATTACAGATTAAGGAATAGAAATTCGCCAGTGGAGGCTCGTTATTTTAAATTAGTAGTAAGTTTAATTGAATTAAAGTAGATTAAGTGAATTTTGAAATGAATTAGATTTTAAGTACTGAATTGCCTAGCTGTTAACAGTTATAGTTGTGATCAATAAAGTAGTGAATTTTTGTTATTTTGAACTCAACCTGTGTTATCATTTCACAGATCTGTATGTAGCAATCTGGTCGACCAAAGATGGCGCTCAAAGCGACTACGCCAAAGGAGAATTATATGAGGAGACCGAGCTCATATATATAAATCTCCTTTCTACTCTATTAGAGGAATTAGAGGAGTCATTCCCAGCACTCCCTCTTAACACAAATGAGCCCAGAGTTCAGTCAGTACGACCCTCAAAGCCTGAGACACGGCTTCCCCCAATTCATATACCGACATTCAACGGTAATTACAAATCATGGCGGACATTCCATGATTTATTCAATTCACTAATTCACACAGACCCAAATATTTCAAAGGTCCAAAAACTACATTGCGTCAAGCTCAACGTCACTGGCGAAGCAGAACCCTTACTACGTCAATTCGAAGTGACAGAAGCAAATTACATTAAGGCGTGGGAACTACTACAAAAACGATAGAACAACAAGCGGGCTCAAGTTAACACACACTTAAAAGCTTTACTAAACCAGACACCAATCAAAACGGAGTCAGCCCACGCCATCCGCGCTCTTCTAGACCAGACAGAAGAGAGTCTCCACGATCTGAAGTATTTAGAACTACCTATAGAACATTGGGATGCAATACTAAGAACCAAGATGCAATACCAAGAACAAGGCAGCAAGACTGACATACCAACATATGCCGATCTGTCAGCTTTTCTAGAGTAACGTTTCCGTACTCTAGAATCCATTCAAGTACGTCAAAACTTGATGTCAGCAGAACATGGACGACAAGCAAGGTCTCCAAACACCCAAGAGTTACGGCGCGGCTACAGACCCACGAACTCCAATCACACTCCGTCATTTAACCAGTTAGCCACGCACACAAAAGTGCTTCCACGTTCATGAACAGAACATACACTTGCACCAAGTGCAAGCAAAATCATTCACTATTCCACTGCGCAGCATTTAAAAACCTATCTCCAACAGCGAGATCACAATTCGTGCTACAATACAAGCTGTGTAGAAATTGCCTGGAATCAGGACATAACTTATACAACTGTCCCAGCCAGAAAACATGCCTCCACTGTCACAAACGACACAGCATACTGCTGCATCTAGTACAGCAATCATCCGAGGGAGACAGTAGATCAACGAATAGTAAGCAAAATCAGAAGCAAGCAGAATTGAAGCTTGACATTCCCAGTGGCAGTAATGAACCAACTACAACATCATTTTTTACAACACATCACAATGATGCATTACTGTCAACTGTATTAGTGCAAATCGAGGGCCCAGATGGAGAGAAACACACAATGAGTGCATTGATAGACTCAGGCTCTCAAATGTCCTTCATCACGAAAGCGGCGAGTAGACGGGCGAAACTACAGCCAAAATCCAAACATGTGAAAATCGCAGGGTTAGGGAAAATTCGAACAGCATCCGCAAATGCTCAAACGTCATTTAAATTGAAATCTCTTCATACAAGATTTCAAACAAGGATAAACGCACTCATTTTGGAAAAAATCACGGACTACGTTCCATAAACACCAGCAAATTGCTTTATCTGCAGCATTTGCTCCTAGCAGATCCAAGGCTTTACGCACCTGGTCCGATCGACTTATTATCAGGAGCTGAGGTCTATGCCGACGTCATAGAGAGCGGAATTATCAGGGGTGCACCAGGACAACCCACAGCTCAACACACGCAGCTTGGTTGGATTCTACTACGAAAAATCAAAAGTAGTGACGAAATCACTACACTTACTGCACAGATAAGCAGAAATCAACATCCAAACGCACGAAGAAGAAGAAAAAACATGCATCCCAGAGAGAAAATCCAGAAAATTTCTCTCCAACACACAAATCAGAGCAAGGCATCACATAAAGGAAGCATCTGTCAAACCAAATACATGACAAAAAAATGTCTGGGCAAGTACTAAATCGTGTCAAAGCACACACAGAAAATAAAATAGACAGATGTAAAAATCTGACAGCCACTTTGACAAAACCAACAAGGCCATCTAAGCCTCCCACTGGCACAAAAAGATCCAGTCCAGTGACAACAACAACCTCGATACCAGCTGGTATCAATAAAGCAATACCACCAGCATTAAAGGTTCTAAGCTCAGCACCAACAAAAGCAACGCGGCCCGACACATCACCCAAAACAACAACATTGACAGCTTTTTCCACGACAAAGCATGACCCGACAGCAATTCAGCCAGCTTTGACGGCTCGTTCAACGTCATCGCATGCTACGTGCAACACGCCAGCATCATCGGCTTTAATTGCAACGCCACCAAAAACAAGGCCGCATGACGCGTTGACAAAAAAGGGGCATGCAAGTCAAACAGCGGCTACAACATCATATCATAGATCGCGCAAGAGGCCAGCTCTGACGGCTTCAACATCGACCGCAGCACAATACGACGTGCCGTTCAAAAAACCAGTGTTGATGATGCCACCCAACGCGCCACCTAAGCAGCCAGCTCTGACAGCATCAGAACATCGTCCAAACATAATCCCAACAAGGCCTCCTACGAATTTCATCGTGGAGCCACATCTATGGGAACAAGTACGTACTCAGCCAATTCCATGGCTGAAAATATTCACCGCTAGAAAATGCTTCCGCATCACGACCGAAGATGGAGACACACTCAGGTTTCTCAAGTTGAAAACGGGACAGATCAGAGTAAGACTACAAATAAAATCAAACACAACACGTAAGTTCACACAATTTATTCTCTTTCAACAAACACGCATACATAACATAACCCATCTTTTTTCGAGAGGCGGGAGGATGTTCCGTCTCGGAACAATCTTTAACTAAAAGCAAACTTACATACTAAAACTCTAAAAAACTTACACTCACAATATTCCCGCGATCTACAAACTTCCCACGACGATTATAGGTAATCATCCGGCGATGATCTTCCAGTATCATCAGCTGAAATATAAAAAGAAAAACCATTAAAACAAAAGATAACAAGTGGTAAAGGTCTCAGATCATTCACGATCTGAGACTGTAATTAAAACAAAACTTACACTACACGTTTAGTTACAATATTCCCACGATGTCTCCAACATCCTAAGGGACCAGATAAAACAAGGAAATAATTCATTAATAAAATTAAAAAATATAAATAAACATTCAAAAATGTAAACACTTACCTAT
Organism: Dioctria linearis; assembly: GCA_963930735.1. Lineage (NCBI taxonomy): Eukaryota > Metazoa > Arthropoda > Insecta > Diptera > Asilidae > Dioctria > Dioctria linearis. Next base: position 135,878,531 of record OZ005742.1, on the reverse strand, counting down.
AACCAAACAGCTGCCATGAACCACTTTGACAGATTCAAAATGGCAGCTCATAGCATACAAGGTATATAGAGACAAGGTAATCCCATTAAAATTTTGACACATCATAGCTGATAGTCTGTTACGTACTTCAGTTAATGAATAAAAAAGGAAAAGGAAATCTGACAGTGACAGTACAGAGTATTCTCTATTAAAGTTTTTCTAAAAGGTTATTTATTTTAAATTATTAAGAGATTTCGAAAGTTTCTAGTGTATTCTAAATATCGAGTGCTATAGGTCAGAAATTTAAAGCGCCCTGAAATTAATTTCGAATTTCAGTAATACAAATTGTTGTAAACATTAAAGAATTTGGTGAAATTGAAGACAAATATTTGATTTGGTGTTCAAACATTATTTGCTTTTTAGGCAGGCCTGCTATTTATTACCTCAATTACGTTTGATTTTGTTTATCGCACAAAGTGAAAACGTATTGTTAAAGTAATTTTCAATGAAAAGTATTAAAAAATTACTGAAATATATTTTCTTAATTGTATATATGTATAACTCATCAAAATATCAAAATAATGTATTTTTCATTTTCCATTTTTTTCATAGTTCCAAGATGAGGAAAATTATGAAAATAGGGAAAATCGTACGTATCGCAATTTGGACATGTTCTCCTAGCTGGGATTGACAGGTATCCAAAAAATGGACTAGGCGAAATTGAAGAAGTCTAAGATTAAGCCATTCTTAAAGATTCTAAACTATAATCACTTGATGCCTACGCGCTACACAGTTGAAGATATTACATTTTAAAAGGTGTCTGTCAAGGACCTGAAGGATCTAGTTAAGAGGAAAACAGAACGTTTCCAGACCAGAGTATAATTTGAATGGAAGTACAGGGCTAGTAAAGATAAAGGGTTCTTCCAGAACTTGCGTTTCTAGGTGGTATCTCTACATAATAGCCTTTTTTAAAGATCTTATTAAATTTAATAAAGGATAATGTAAAACATGAAGTACATGTATTATTTCTGATTGAGACATTTCAGCAAAAATCCCATATATCGCTACAAATAGCATGGAGTGCATATTCCCCTCAAGAGTATTTTATTTTTAATGCAATGGAAAAGTTTAAATTATAATGTTATGGAAGTATGTTGAGAGTGATTGGTCAGGACGTGAAGTCCAAACTGCCAGCATGAGCTGATAGATCACTCGATGACAGCGATAGCACAGGGCGGCACGCTAGCACCTCGGCTAAGGGTGGCGGAGAGTGTGGGGGAGTTCCCGGAATAACCTGCCGCTTGTCATCACCCATAATAAAAAAAATTTCGTGCCTACGTACAACGAGCCTAGCACTCACTCAGTCCAGAAGGGACCTTTACGTCACTTACCTACGTTCCATTGAAGGCGCAGATGGCATGCCTTCCTTGCCAAGCCCCATCCTCCCATTGACTTTGGGTGGCACTGTTTCCAAAGTCCCTTTGTCGACCTGTGGAAGAGACTAGAGCGGACATATACGACCTTCGGATGAGAGGGCTCCAGGATAGTGAAGGAAGAATAAAAATATCTAGAGCATGATGACGTTATAATACTTCATTGTTTAGATATAGCTACGTTACAACATTCCCGAGTATTCGACTCTCATAAAGTGTTCAGTGACGACTGTTTAGCTTAATTACCTTTTCAAAGGAGAGAATGATCGTGATACTTATAGTACGAGCGATAGACGTATACTTATATACGTATATATATAATATGTTAATAGGTTGTTCTTAGTTGAACAATCCAAAAAAAATTTAAGTATTTCCAATTAGAAAACTTTACGGAAACCTCTTTCGCCCCTTGTTCATGATATATTTCTTTTTCTTTCATGCCATGGATTCATTAGGACATTATCATTTGTTCACAATGTTGGCAATAATTGAAAACAAATATTAAAATTCTTATGCATACGACACAGCAAAAACTCTACGCCCCAAGGCTCTATGTGTCCAAGAGCTAAGTTATTAGACACTTCATGTGAAAACATTAACCTTTTAACTGCAAAATGGCTTTCTTCTGACATTTACTCCATTGGTGACTCTCTTCTTATAAAACTTCCTGTCGAAACCATAGATTCTCGCTATTATTACACTAACCTGAACATTGTCACCTGGCCTTCTATACTTTTATTTAAACTGTGACGAGTACCATAAACCTAGTTACCATCGGTTCCAGAACCGTAGGACCTTCTGATGCTGAGGTAAGAGTTTGTCCAGCATGGTTGTCTCCATAAGCATCAGCAATCACTCATTATTCATAAACCGCTATTGAAACATCGTGAAACTAGGAATATTGTTCTCATCTGTGGAACATGAATCATAATCTAAATGTAATTGCGGTCATTGCTACCAATGCTGGAATGTCGATGACCCATAAGCATGAATGTGTGTATTATATGTGTCCAGTTTTCTAATTGGAATCTGTTACAAATCTTATAGACGAATCGAATATCTCTTAACTACGGGATAACTAGCAATTAATAAAAAGGATCCTTTTTCTTGCATGCCACTAGTATCATAACAAAAACACAATTCTAGTTCGCTTTCTGTTACATATAGTGAAATTGAGTCTCACTGAAAACCTCGGTAAGTACTAAATAAGTATTAAATAAATATCCAATAAGTATTAAATAAGTATTAAGTAGGTAGTAAATAAGTCTTAAATAAGTATTAAATAGGTAGTAAATAAGTATTAAATAAGTATTAATTAGGATTATATAAAAAAATTTAGTTCAATCGTCACTCTGCTCTGGATGCTTGCTATTGAGTGAGGTTCGTTCAAGACTAAAATTTCAAGTGCGACATCCAAAGACAGATGTATACATAACCTGAACGCTCTGTCCAATATGAAACCGTTCCAAATATTTATCGCTTGCTTTATGTAAAAATGTGCAGTTTGATTTGACCAATTAATCATCGACCTTAAGACATGTGTTTGTATAACGGCACCTGGCGAGTACTTCTAATTGGAGCGATCCAAGCGCATGATGCTCTCAATACTGGGCAATGTGGATATTTTTCAGGCACGGTAGGTGAATTACGAATTGCCTCTTCCCCTGTTTTCCTCTTTCGATACAAAGATATAAATGGAGGATAGCGAGTTAATCAATCTCCTGTCGCAGTTTGCTGCATTTGTTCTCCCGTATTATTGGTCGTACAAAAACTGTCAGCCCGATTCAATTACCCAATAAAATGTTTATGGCGATTCACAAAAGGAATTCTATAGATAAATTTTATGTAATTAGTACCAACCTTTTTGCTCACAGTTTCTCTAACTTTTGTCAGCTCACCAGAATTTTTTTTATGTCCTATTTCTTTCTTCGGGAGGATCTCCAAATGGTGCAGCAAATGAAAGTATGCGCCCAGGTTAGTGCAGAAAATTTTGGAAATAGAAAATTCCTTCTTCACCGATGCCTCTTTCTGGTATTTCGTCTTAGTTCAACCTTTTGGCGATTCGCGAATGGAATTTTACAGATAAATTTTATGTAATTAGTACCAACCTTTTTTTCTCACAAATTTCCCGGAATCCGTATAATATTACCATCTACATTGTGTTTTAGATCGTTTACCTCGATTATTGTATCGGATTGCCGTTTTTATCACAGAAAACTCACGAGTATTTCTTGATGCAAATTCAATATTTTCGCTCCTTGCTTTCTCACACCGTTCTTTGCCTTTTTAGCGATTTGACAAGACAGATAGTTGTCTTCTTCTTCTCCTTCAAGATGTCACCATGACACCTGCGCGTGAGGAAGCATTCCTCTCGGTCGGGGTGCGTTCATTTTTATGCTTGATAGCACCCGGCTCACATGCGTCAGCATTTCGTGTAGCATATTGCTATATGCAATACGCTACGACCATAACAATAAAGCAATCCAAAGTACTATTCTAGGAGAATTGAAAGAAAGATGTCCTTGCATTGTAACAAAACAAAAGGAAGATCCTTAAAATCAACTGCAGTAAATACTCCAACCTAGGAACTTAAACAAGAGATAATTCACTGTAATCGACAAAGCGTTAATCTTGATAAGCATTGTGGAACTAGAGCAAGTCACCCCGCCCTATATACTTTTGATTTATCAACTGGAACACTCAATACATCCGAAGAAGAGCAAAACTGAGGACTTTCCATGAGATAGGGTTGAATGAAGAGTTAAGGTTTCAATCACTCATCATCTACATATTAAAAGCCAATAAAGGTTTCAAATTAATTTTATTAAGTGCGGGGTATCAGCAAAAAAGAAAATCTTGTCCAACTCATTATCTGAACATTGAATGAATGGTTGTTTCACACCAATATCCATTTCCGTCCATAAGGCCACATAACTTAGTCCCATGTCGGAAACTATCGCAACCACGTAGAAAGATATTTCCCGAAGTGATTCCAGAATAGTTTACAAAGCACTGTAAGACATAATTTATACATAAGAAATATAAAGACATAATGCAGAACATCAGAAATATCACAACACACAAATCATACAAAATAATTTACCAAACCAAAACAAACCTATCAAAAGCGCCAAGAATTTTGACACATTGCAGCTGATGCCTTGTGACGTACTTCAGTGAATGAAGAAAAAGGAAAAGAAAATTTAAGAAAAATGGCGGAACATGGTTCGTGCCGGGATTACCTTGTCTTCTATATACCTTGATAGCATAGAGGAAAATATTCCGATTAGAATATGATGACGTCACTTGGGGACCAAATGTATGAAAAATCACACAATGACGCGGGCGTCATTGGCAATGCCACCGGCAGACACAATTCCTATTGTGTTTCTGCCTATAATTAGCGAGCGAGTGGAAATAGAAAATCACTTGCGATTTGACCAAGCCACAGGATAGATCGGTAGTTCTGAAACCATTTCAAGTCTTGCTTAACCAAAACCAAGGGAAGTATTTCTGAATCCCTTTTATATACTAACAAATTTAATATATTTAATTTAAATATATTTTCAGCACCCTAAATTGGGAGTATTGACCCCAGACTTTTTATGAGCTGTATGACGCTCACTCTGTCACTCAAAATTCTAACCCCTTTAGTTTGAGTTGATTATTAATAATTCCTTTTTATACCCTATATTCGAACCGATTTGGTTCGACCTTTTTTCCCCCTGTTGAAAGGCTGTAATGTCTTTCAAATGTAAAGATCTTGACACTTATTGTTTTATTAATTAAGTTAAGATTTTGCATGGATATGAAATTTTTGTAAAATGAAGAAAAAAAAATTTGATTAGGAGGAAATAAATGTTTCGTTGGGTATTTTGTTTATTTGTTTGATTTTTTGTGTGCGTAGGTATATATGTGCAATTGTTAGCAATGCACTTTCGATTTTTGGGGAATATGAATTTTATTGAAATTTTCCCACGAAAACAAAAAATGAATTTTTGTCTTATTTCAGAAAAATGAAAGAGGAGGCAAAAGAAAAAGAAGATTTTTTCCTTTAACATGCACTTTATTTTTCTGAATAGTGTCAATGTATTGAAGGGCTATAATTTAGTGCTTCAATCTTAGACTGCCATTTGTTTTGTGTACAAAAATACGTATGAACATTTATGTTGGTGTTTTTGCAACACCATAGTTGGTTTTGTTTGAAATGGGTTATTTAAATTCCATTGTAGATTGATGCGAAGCATAATTTACCTTTTTTCTACTCTTAAGGTGTACTAATTTATGTCTTATGTGTACAGAACCAATTGTAGACCACCATGTACAATTTTCGTGTGAATTATTTGTTAATCTTGTCAAGTTACTTTCTTTTGGCAAGATTATTGGATGTTTTTGATTGCAGACTCGACGTAAAGTCATGCCGAGAAAGTGGCCTAAGCTGGGACTATCTTTTATAAAAAGAAAATGAGCTTGATATTGGCCGTTGGCGTTTCGGGAATTAGTTGTTTGGGGATAATCTTCACAATTTCGATCTTCTTTATACAGTTGTCTTCCTGGAGTAACCTTTTCGGTCTCTCGAAATCGTCGTTGACTTTATCCAGTGAAGACTTATGCTCGTAGTGAGCGTTTGCTGTTAAAGTAGACGCTGTGGATATTGTGGAAGTGTTTTTTAAATTTTCGAAAAGAATCCAACCGAGCGTGCTATTTTGCGCGATTGGTGTTCCTGGAGGACGTTTTCGTAATCCTTCTAAGAGGATTTCTCCGTATACATCCGCTTCTAAGAGCAGGTCGATTTTTCTTGGGTTGAAAAAGTATGGATCTGCGAGTTGCAGATCACGCACATGACTCCATTCCTTGCTTGGAATGGTGGACGGAGGTAATATATCTGGGATAGTATTCACGATAAGGGCATTAATTGTGGTCGCTTTATTCGATGTTGAATAAGGATGTATGCTAATTGCTGCTTGGTTTTTAACAAACGCAGCTTCTGACTGTCCTAAGCCAGTGATTTGTGTCGACGTGTTCACAATGTCCAATTGCAGCTTGCGTGCGGTGGCTTGTGGTATGAACGTGACTTGAGAGCCTGAGTCAATCAAGCCTCGTAGACTAAGCATGTTACCCTTTTCTGACGGAACTTTCACCAATGCTGTGGCAAGCAAGGTTTGTGTAGTTCGTGCTGATTGATTCGCGTGAAGCGTATGAAGATTGGATGTGGAAGGTGAAGGTTGAACTTGTATAGCTGGGTTTTCTGATGCTTTGATCAAACCCTGTGGAGTTGCGTTATTCCTATGGAGTAACGACGGATTTTTTTGGGAAGGTTATTTTCAGGAAATACACCGATCGGTGTATTTCCTGAAAATAACCTTCCCAAAAAAATCCGTCATTTTAAGTAACCCGATCAAAAACATAAGGCCAGCTGGAAACCTATCAGCTGTAAATTCACCTATGGAGTAAGGAATAATGTTTCCTTCCACATCGCTGACACGTAAATTTGCTAGGGCAATATTTCGTGTTGTGACCTTTTGAGAGGCAGTTAATGCACAAGTGATTTGACGTTGTAACAAGTGGCTCAGATCGATCAAGGGCGAATTTACAAATACAAATAAAAATTAAATAAAGAACTGGGGAAGCTGAGACCTTATATTTGCCTACAGTTAACTGAAGAGAAAAAAATTGTAAATAAACAAGGCAAATTCGTCTTGCGCGTCTTGTCGCTCAATGCTGGTTGCACCTTGGTCGGGTTCGACTCTTCAGTGCAACTGGTATTTAATTCTTCAGTAAGCACACAAAGTCTGCTGGATATGCTATCATCTAAGAGTTTTGACAATGCTGTCGCGCTATAAACACCCGTACTCCGTAGCAAATAGCCAAGACCTCGGACTGCATTTACCTACAAAAATGGGATTAATTGGGAAGCAGCATGCAGAATGGATTAGTAGGATTGATAGGTTCCGTACTTGGGTAGAGATCCGAGCTTTCCAACATGATTGGCAAAATATGGCAGAATTCGCAAAATTAAAATGCTTTAGAAACAACAAAAACAAGAAAAGAGTAATGTTCGATTGTAGGTATCTTCTTTGGTTACACCCAATTGTCTATGCGAGATCCATAAACCTATAAAATTTAACCTTGTTGCGTGTAGAGATTCGATTGGTCTAAAACAGAGCCATGTAAAACTACCTAAGGAAACCTCTTATACCACTTATAAGGCAGGGACTTAGTAACAAGCCTGAAGCTATAAGCATAGATATCGATGGCGTGGTAGTGAGCTAACGGGAAGCTAATTATTTTTTTCGAATCGTGAGAACAGTTCATTTAAATTCCGACCGTCTCCCAAGTAACTAGTGTTAACATAAGTAGTGGAGTTCAGGAAAAGTTTTGCAATTAGGAAACAAACTAGAAACAAAAATAAAATTGTAAAAGAAGAGAGAAGGTTAAATAAATACGGAAAGTACCCAAGTAAATTTGTTATTGGTGAAAGGAAAAAAGAAAAGGGACACCCCAAGAGGGAAATCGAAGATTTAGATCTAACTAAACATAGAAAAGGTAAGGAATTCTTACGTATATGAACCAAGAGCAAAATTGTAATGAAGTGTAATCATTTTAGCTTACGTCGGAGGTGCATGTCTTGTCCTAGCGAAGCACGCCTCCGACCCATATTCATATAAAGATCTCCAAAGGAGATAAGAAAAAAAAAGGAAATTTATAAATTCACGCACAACCGCCTAGAAGCTGCTGGAACCCCAGAGGAATTGGAAGTTCACGGAATCAAGGAAGCAATTTACGAAGCAGTTAATTAACGAGAAATTAAACCGCAGCAAAGCGTACTTAATGGCCTCCTGGCCTCGCAGCGTAGTGGATAGCCTAATTAATTTGTTGTAATTAACTAACATCAAAGTTTAAGATTTGCATGATATGTACTAGCATCAAAACCAACATACTTTACCACGTCACAAATGCGCACTTGGGATCGGGGTAAGTACCAAGCCATTATATTAAAGATATTTAAGTGCACATTTAGATAATTACCAGAGTAAATTAATGCACTCACGCAATTAATTCAGAAAAAAAAACAATTTTTGCAAGTTATATAGTATATATATATACGGGTGTTCCGTAAATGTCTTTAATCCTTTAAGGGGATGAAATTAGAGGTCATTTGGCTCAAAAAAGTCTAAATACTTTTATATCGAACTCCGCTGGGTTTTCGAGTAAATCGATAATATCGATTTTCGAGATTTTGCATACCTCTTCAGAGTAATTTCGTTATAAGTTCTATTGTAGGTAATGGATGAATTTATTTAAAAGAACACATATTGGTATTTCTAAGAATGTATAATAAGTTATAATTGTGCCATCAATTATTTGAAAAAAAAGCAGTTTTCTCTAGAATTTTTTATTTCACCAAAATTTTTGTCGCGCTTCAGTGTACATTTATTCGAAATGTCACCATTGCACGAACTTGGCAAAACCATAAAAAAATTTGCGCATTATGTCCCCTTTCCAAAATGACCTCCCTAAGTGCTATCAACAATAACAATCAAAAGTTATAAGCAAACATTTGGAAGATGTGCCCATCGAGGTAATCTTCAGTTTTTTCGTAGGATTCTATCTCCTCCTACAGTTTTTAACCTACGACAACCATTTATATGTCATTGTACGGGAATCTGAACTGGCTATTAGATAGGGTACTTTTCGATTTCGAAAATGGAGGGGGTAATTTCGAAAAAACACTTTTTTACCAAACTTGATATTTACGTAGATTTCGTTATTCCGCAACTTCATTTTTGCGGGAGGGGCAAGCTCTGGGAGGGGCGGGAGTTCAAAGTTTCAACTTTAAGCGGCTACATTTGAATAAAAACCACCAAAAATGTCTTTTCCATTTATGAATTTAGGACTTACTTGCTAGAACAATGCTTCGTTGAGAAAATATAGCCGCTTAAAGTTGAAACTTTGAACTCCCGCCCCTCCCAGAGCTTGCCCCTCCCGCAAAAATGAAGATGCGGAGTAACAAAATCTACGTAAATATCACGTTTGGTAAAAATTGTTTTTTCAAAATTACCCCCTTCATTTTCGAAATTCGAAATCGAAAAGCACCCTATCTAATAGCCAGTTCAGATTCCCGTATAATGACATAGTTCGTGCAATGGTGACATTTCTAATAAATGTACACTGAAGCGCGACAAAAATTTTGGTGAAATAAAAAATTCTAGAGAAAACTGCTTTTTTTCAAATAATTGATGGCACAATTATAACTTATTATACATTCTTAGAAGTACCAATATGTGTTCTTTTAATTAAAGTTTTGAACGTCACAATCCATTACCTACAATAGAACTTATAACGAAATTACTCTGAAGAGGTATGCAAAATCCCGAAAATCGATATTATCGATTTACTCGAAAACCAAGCGGAGTTCGATATAAAAGTATCTAGACTTTTTTGACGCAAATGACCTCTACTTTCATCCCTTTAAAGGATTAAAGACATTTACGGAACACCCTGTATATAAATAAATCAGTGTAGTTCACAAAACTAGCCGTGATGAGACATACATAATAATAAAAAAAAAATGGATGAAATCAGATGGTCATGTTAAGCAATTGAATTTTTTTTTGTGTATTTATATTGACAAACATTTTTTTTTGTCTATATATATATATATATATATATATATATATATATATATATATATATATATATATATATGTGTATATATATTGGTACATTGGATATAATATCGCAATTTAGGGTAATTTTGAGAATTTTTTTTTGTTGCTAGTAGTTCTAAGATAAGAAGTCAAAAGGCCACTGAAAGAGCCCAAAAATCATTGAATTGTGGAAATTTAAATATGTATAGTATAGGTATATATATATGTACCGGAGAGTTTATTTCTTCATTTCTGCTCGGCATAATGTCATAATTACTTGCCAGGTTAATTTCAAGGCGACTAAGCTTAACTTTGCTTAGAAATAATATATATATTGAATCATTTAAATTTTATTGGTTTAATTTTGTGATTGTTGTGCATGAATTTATAAAGTGATCCCGGTCATAGAGAGAGAAGAGCACTTATGGGTCAATCGCTTCCGCTATCCTTCAGCTTCCACTCCTTGAGGTACGAGGAATAGAACGAATTCCTTTAAAAATTTTTGTTTGTTTTTTGGGTTTCGAGGAATACAGTCTGCGGCTGTGCGTCGAGAATTTTGAATTTAAAACAAAAATTTATTCCGACAGTTGAGATGAATATTTTTTATACAGACTTTCGGGACTTAGTAATCATGGAATAAATCGGTGATCAAGTGTTGCACATCCCACCCGTCCTTGCTGCAAGTGAGTGGTACCTAGAACCATGAGAGAAGGGGGTGGAGAAATTATCAAAGAAACAGATAGGCCAGTGAATTAAGAGTGCTGTGCGGTGAAACCCTACTGAGTGCGTATCATTCCTCTTCGATAGTCCTTTGAATATGGTTTAGTTTGTTAAGGTAACTGGGTCGTCCTCCCACGCCCACCCGACGAGCTCAGCCGAAACTATCAGGGCGATCAAGATATTTTTTCCCAACGTGCTCATGTTAAGATTGTGATCTCAGTGTTATGCGAGCATTCTCCTGACACCGATGTACCTCGGCCGTCGACGGTTCAATGTGAGCACTGCACTTAATAGCTGAGGGACTGGTTCCCCATGGGATCTGGCGCCCAATGCATGTTAGAATAATGAGCCTAATATTACCAGTCTTTTTTTTTGTTTTTTTTATTAATTTTTCTATACCTCCGAATTATGAACACAGGGCGCTTCCGAGCCAACCCTAAGTGTTACAACGTGACAATTTTGAATCTTGAATGTACGTCTTGTTTAATAAATTTTGGACATTTGAATATCCGATGTTGCTCTTTGCACATTATACAGCTGTCACCAGATGATGAAAGGTGAGTGGATGCTCTTGGAATTTGAGCTGGTTTGTTTACGGAATATGATTTTAATTCTGAAATTGCTTCTAGAGTTCGGAATCTCGTCTCTAGAAAAACCTTTAGAGATTCTAGGGTAGGAAGTTCATTTGTACTATTCACCTCTTGTTCCCATAAGCGATGCGCCTCTGCTGGTAAACATTGCACTAGCATGTAAATCAGGATTATATCCCAGTGTTTAGGGGGGACTTCCAATGCTTCGAGCTCATAAATACATTCTGACGATTTGTCTAGCACAGTTTTTATTGCCTTGGCTGACTCGTGTGTCGCTTTAGGTAGATCGAATAGAATTTTTAGCTGAGCATTAATTAATACTCGCTTATTGTCATACTTATTGAGCAATATCTTCCATGCGTTGTCGTAACTCGCATTGGTCATTGGAAGCTGACACAACAAATGTTCTGCTTCTCCAGAAATATTTGATTTTAAATAAAAATAATGCAATTTCTGCACGGGAGATAACGCAGAATTTGTATGCACCAGTGACTGGAACAGATCGCGAAACGACCTCCATGAATCATATGACCCTGAGAACTTTGGGATTGTGATGCTAGGTAACCTCAGAAACGAAGAAGGTTCATTCTCCGTGTTTGGCTTCGAATCTACTTTTGTTTCGAATGCATCTAGCGCATCCCTGAGAATACCTCGAAACGTGTAGTATTTATCTTCCACGCTTGAAAACTGATCTTTTGCAAAATAATCGTATTTTTGGAATTCGCTATCTTCTAAAGCCTGAGTAGATTGGAGAATCGTATAATGCGTGTTCTTATAGTCGGACCAGCAGGCTGAATCAAAGACGGAACCTGCAGCATCGGGAATAGCACCCAGGGAAACGAATTCTCAGCAGCCGGTGATGCAGAGCGATGTCAAGCACTCGAGATCGGGAAGACCTATCAGACCGGTCATAAGGCTTGACCTGTAATTTTCACTTCAACAACAAGAAGGATGTAACGATATCGAGACTCGTCGATATCTCGAGATGACTCGCAGGAGTCATATACATATGTTAGAATTAAGAGTAAGAAGAAGAGTTGTCAAAACTGAATGTATAGCATAGACCGCGCCAAATCGAGTTACTATTAAAAAGTATTTTTTATTATATATATTTCTTTTATTATATATTTAAATTTCTCTTTAAGCAACGTCCCTAGGCAATAAAGGAACGTTACATGGTGTCAGAAGTATATAAAAAACAAGCCAACAAACTATAAAATGAGCTTGAATGGCAAAGAGACTGAGACAGAAGAGACTCAGAAAAGGTTAGAGACGCCGCGTCGACAGTTAAGGCAACCAAAACAGCTAGTTTTTACAAAAAACATGGCACAAGACTGGAAGTCCTGGAAAGTGTCCTACGACTGGTATGCGAAAGCAACACAGTTAAATCAAGAACCGCCAGAAGTCCAGGTAGCCACATTCATGTCCACAATTGGATACGAAGCTGAAGAAATATACGAGTCATTTAACTTGACAGAGGCGCAACAATCTGATATTAAAATAATAATTCAGAAATTCACAGACTATTTCATACCAAAGAGTAATGAAACATATGAAGCATATATGCTCAATAAAATGTCACAAGAAATAGACGAAAATTTTGAACAGTATCTGACTAGAATCACGTCGCAAACAAAAAAATGCAATTTTGGTCGATTGGAAGAAAGAATGCTGAAAGACAAAATAGTGTGTGGAATAATAAATGACAAAGTCCGCGAAAAATTACTAGCAACTTCCAACTTAAATTACGACAAAGCAGTAGATCTGTGCAGAGCAAGTGAAATAGCTCAAAAACAAGCAACGGATATGAGCAATAATAACAATAGTCAGATAATCTCAGAAGTGAAGAGAAATTTCAGGAAGTATAAAAATGAAAAGATGATTCATAACAAAGAATCAGAAGTGTTCCAGTGTTATAGATGCGGGACTAAGCATGGTAAACAATGTTGCCCAGCATATAAAAAAGAATGCAAAGCATGTGGCAAGCAGGGACATTTCATAAAAATGTGCAAAGCAAGGAAAAAAGTACACCTTTTGCGCAAGAGCACACAGTCATCACAGTCAGAATCATCGACATCAAGTAGGGAAACACTATATATAAACTGTGTTACGAACAATACAACAGATGACGTGTGGACAGAAACCATCAAAATAGATAAAAAAGCATTCCATGCGAAACTCGACACCGGAGCACAGTGTAATGTCCTACCAATGCACATAGTTGAAAAACTAGGAATGAAACAAATATTGAAACAGTCAAAGATATCAACGCTGATTTCATTTAGTGACCACAAACTAAGAGTCATAGGGGAATTACGAATGGATTGCCAGATAAGAAAAAAGAAAACGAAAATAAACTTCTTAGTCGTCGAGGAAGAAGTATCACCGATACTGGGAAAAGCAACGTGCGAGAAAGAAAAGCTGATTCTGAGGATTCAACAGGTCAAATTAAAAAGAAATGACTTCTCGTTATCTGCAACTGAAGAACAGCACTTGTTCGAAGGATTAGGGTGTCTTCAAGACTATGAATATGACATCGATCTAATTGAAAATCCAAAATTCGAAATTTATCCAGCGAGATCGATACCACTAACGATGCGCTCTGATGTTAAGAAAGAGCTTGACAAGATGGTAAAAATGGACGTCATCAAATCTACTACGAAGCCAACTCCAGCTGTCTCTCCAATGGTGATAGTTAAACAAAAAGGTAAAATACGTATTTGCATCGATCCTACCGATGTGAATAAAAATATCAAACGACGGCAATTTCCATTAAATACCATTGAGGCAATTACAGCAAAAATTTCAGGCAGTAAATATTTCACCCTGCTGGATTACACAAAAGGATTTTGGCAGATTAAAGTCAGTGAGAGGACACAGGCTTACCTCACATTCTCAACACCATGGGGAAGATTTTCCTGCAAAAGACTGCCATTTGGATTGTCATCAGCACCAGAAGTGTTCCAGCAAATAATGTCAGACATACTACACGATATGCAGGGAGTAGAATGTGCAATAGATGATATACTCATACACGCTGAGACCGCGAATGAATTAAAAAATAGAACAAACAAAGTGCTCAGGCAACTACATGAGAAAGGATTAAAACTGAACAAGGAGAAATGTATTTTTAATGTACAACGAGTAAAATTCTTGGGTCACGTACTTACTGAAAAAGGCTTAGAACTCGACGAGAGTAAAGTGGAAGCAATTAAAAATTTAAAGGTACCTAAAACAAAGAAGGAGCTCTTAAGGATTCTAGGTATGATTACTTATTTGGGAAAGTTTATAAAAAACTTGTCAGCACTCACAGAGCCACTGAGAATTCTATTAAAGAAGGAAATGGAATGGAAATGGGAAGCTGAGCAGCAAGAGGCGTTCGAGAAGATTAAAAGAACTCTATCGCAAGCACCAGTACTGCGTTACTACGATGTCAACGAAAAAGTTGTATTGTCGGTTGATGCTTCTTCAAAAGCATTAGGAGCTGTTCTAATGCAGAAAGGACAACCAGTGGCCTATGCTACGAAATCGTTAACTCAAACTGAACAAAACTATCCACAAATTCTAAAGGAAGCGTTCGCTATTAGATATGGATGCAGGAAGTTTCACGATTATATCTGGGGGAAAGAGATAAAGGTAGAGACGGACCATAAACCATTGGAAACAATTTGGACCAAACCACTCACATCAGCACCGCCCAGATTAAGAAGAATTCTATTGGATTTAAAAGAGTACAATCCGAGAATAGAGTACAGAAAGGGAAGTGAACTGAAAATTGCGGATACACTCAGTAGGAATTGTGAAGATACACAAGAAATCGATGAGGAAGAAATAGAGGTACACCTGATTCTACCAATGTCAAATAGTGCAGCTGAAGAATTCAAGAAATCAACGAGTAAAAATACGTCGTGTCAAGCACTAATCAAAATAATTAAAACCGGTTGGCCGAAAGGAATAGAACAGGTTCCGAAAGAGCTGAGACCATATTTTTCCTATCGAGACGAGCTATCATTCTGCGAAGGACTGATCTTCAGAGGAGACAGAGTTATGGTTCCAGAGGATGAACGATCCCGAGTCCTAGAGTTGGTACATAAGGGACATCCCGGAATACAGTCATCGTTACGTCGAGCGCGACAGTTTATATTCTGGAAAGGAATGAATAACGACATAACAGAAATGGTAGAAAAATGTAAAATATGTCAGCATACACAAAGAAAACAAGTAAAGGAAACAGTAAAGATGAAAAGGATCCCGAGGCTCCCATTTGAGATAGTATCATCGGATGTATTCGACTACAAGGGTGAACAATACTTGGTATTGGTGGACAGCTACAGTGGGTATTTTGAAGTCAAGAGGATGCACAGAATAACAGCAAGCACAATGATAAACCAATTCAAGATTTGGTTTGCCACGCATGGAATACCAAGAGAATTTCATTCCGACAACGCCGTGTATTCGTCGAGGGAGTTTCAGAAATTTGCAAACGACTGGAAGTTCGAGATCTACACATCAAGTCCACGATTCGCGAGGTAGAACGGTTTGGCAGAAAAATATGTGGACATAGCAAAACGTCTGGTCAAAAAGTGTGATCTGAGCGGTGAGGACCTACAACTAGCTCTGTTGATGTCCAGAAACACTCCAAGAGACAGTGAATTGGGTACACCAGCTTCGAGACTATTCGGAAGAAACACGAGAACACCCCTAACACTGTCTGACATAATTTTAAAGCCTAAAATATTAAAACGATTAACTGAAAATCTGGATAATAAACGACAGAAACAGAAGTCATATGCAGATAGAGGAGCCAAAGAAGCTAGAACATACAAAGATGGTTCTAGAATTCTGGTTCGAGGAAACGACAGCAGATGGTATACGGGAAATATATTACATCCAGTAACCGATCGATCTTACATGATTGAGAGGGACGATGGATCAGTTATGAGGAGAAATACAAGCTTCATTCGTCCAACATCTGTCGAGGGTGACATAATGAAGACAAGAACCAGCATCGTCGCAGAACCACAACATACTTCATTCAAGGAGTCATCCAGCACAAATGGATCTTTAACTCCAATTGCACAGGAGAGAACGAGCCAGCAGGCTGAATCAAAGACGGAACCTGCAGCATCGGGAATAGCACCCAGGGAAACGAATTCTCAGCAGCCGGTGATGCAGAGCGATGTCAAGCACTCGAGATCGGGAAGACCTATCAGACCGGTCATAAGGCTTGACCTGTAATTTTCACTTCAACAACAAGAAGGATGTAACGATATCGATATGTAACGAGACTCGTCGATATCTCGAGATGACTCGCAGGAGTCATATACATATGTTAGAATTAAGAGTAAGAAGAAGAGTTGTCAAAACTGAATGTATAGCATAGACCGCGCCAAATCGAGTTACTATTAAAGAGTATTTTTTATTATATATATTTCTTTTATTATATATTTAAATTTCTCTTTAAGCAACGTCCCTAGGCAATAAAGGAACGTTACAATTAACCGCTCAGAAATAAGTCCTCTCGTTCGTTTTTCTACATCAGTATTTTTGTAGTTATTGAACGATTTTTGGAATATTTGTGCAGAGGTGACTTGGTTAGCGAAAAATTTTTGAAGTGAAGTCATGTTTGAAAGATAAATAATATTTACCACTAGACTTTAAATTTGGCTACGAAGGAATATAAAATGTACTGCCCGTAGTCAGAGCGTACATGCAATAAATGAAAGGTGTAGTGAAGTTTATGCCACTGGTATAGACCTAGTGGTTTTTATTTGTTTATCCACTTTCTTGCGGGTATCGACTGCAATAAAGAATATCTTCATCCCACACCTCAGTCAAATAAAAGGTAAATCAGCTGCTAGATATCGATCAGGTGAGTACAAGTCAATTGCTACAGTCGTGTAAGTCAAATTTATATATTAATCATTTAATAAACATTGGTTTGTTTCAGCTTTTTATACCCTAGATGAAATCTATAGGGGTATACTAAGTTTGTCATTCCGTTTGTAACACCTCGAAATAATGACGGTAGAGCAAAATGAATTGGACACTCGCGCATAAAATTAAAAATTATTTTGATTTTTGCATGTCCGTCCGTCCGTCCGTCTGTCTGTCTGTGCGCACGATAACTCGAGAACGCGTTCATCTAGAAAGCTGAAATTTTGTGCACGGACATTAAAAAAAAAAAGTAAAATGAAGTTCGAAAATGAGACAAATCGGGCAACTCCTTCTAGGGGTTGCCTTACAAAAATTTCGTGTTCCACGATATATTTGGACACTACCTGAGAACACGTCGACATAGAAAGCTGAAATTTGGTACACTGTGTTTTCATACTAATAGCAAATAAAATTTCAAAAATGGGCAAAATCGGGCAACCCATTCTTGCTGTTGCCATATAATAATTTTGGTTTTTTACATATACTTTGAAAAAGATCAGTCCTAGACATTTTTATTGTAATAAAAACTTCTTCAGAATAAGAAATCCTATAAAATTGGTTATAATCATTTTTTCTGTTCGACGAGCCGTTCTAGAAATATATGCGAGAAACCACTGCAAAAAATCAAAATTGCTCAAATGGGTGACCATACGAAATTTCATACGTGCATTCATCTAGGATATCATAAGAATTGGTCTTAGACCAATTCTAGCTTTTTCACTTGTTCTATTACAGATTAAGGAATAGAAATTCGCCAGTGGAGGCTCGTTATTTTAAATCAGTTGTAAGTTTAATTGAATTAAAATAGATTAAGTGAATTTTGAAATGAATTAGATTTTAAGTACTGAGTCGTTGTTATAGTTGTGATCAATAAAGTAGTGAATTTTTGTTATTTTGAACTCAACCTGTCTTATCATTTCTAAAACCGGCACCTGCCACCTTTTTTATGCTAAGCCCACATTGGGACTTAAGAATTCTAAAGAGAAGATATCAAAAGAAAAACATACCGGCGCACTAGTTCCGTCGCGCCTAAATTGTGCTGCGCCATCAGCCCAGCAGTAAAGAGTGCCGATAAGACAATTGAGTGTTGATTACGAGTGGAATAACGTGCAATCAGTGACTTTAGTTCGATAAGTTTTCTTTTCATAATTACCTGTGCGGTGTAATTAGTTATGCCATGAAGGCATATCTGCAAAACGAAATGATATTTTATTAGTGACTTTAGTCCAATAAGTTTTTTTTTCAATAATTACCTGTGTGGAATAATCAGGTGTTTTCTCTTTTTTTCATGCTATAACGGCATCAGATCTGCAAAGGAAATTTACGCGCAGCATCATATCTGCAAAGGAAAATTACGCGCAGATAGTGACATTAGTTCGATAAGTTTTCTTTTCATAATGACCTGTGCGGTGTAATTAGTTATGCCATGAAGGCATATCTGCAAAACGAAATGATATTTTATTAGTGACTTTATACCCTAGACACACAGCACGAACTAATGAATCATTTGTACTAACTATTCATTAAAATGCCGTGTGTCAAATAGTATATGTCATTATAGCTCGAAAATCAGATGATAATGAAGTACACTAATGAAGTGTTTTCCTCCTCCATTATAGCTATAATGAGGAAAAATGTGCTAGATTTGGCATATAATGTAAGTCTGGAGCTCCGCTGTGCATCTGCCGATTTGAAAAATAAGAAGAAGAAATGCAAAGAAATGCAAATCACAATTTATATTATTAATATTTTTTTTAATAAAATGTGTTTCTCATTTGGAAATTGTTAAATTGAAAATAAAATAAATGAAAACAAAGTTTATCACGTTAATTCGATCCATATTGCTTCTTTAATGTGATAAGTTCATCAAAACCAGTTTGACAGCACAACTTAATTAAAGAAATGGCTGTGTGTCCGCAGTTTATAATGAATCATTATAGACTAATGAGTCGTTAGTTATTTCTTCATTAAGAGTGCTGTGTGTCTAGGGCATTAGCCCAATAAGTTCTTTTTTCATAATTACCTGTGTGGAGTAATCAGGTGTTTTCTCCTTTTCATGCTATAACGGCATCATATCTGCAAAGGACAAGTACGCGCAGATAGTGACTCTAGTTCGATAAGTTCTTTTTATTAATTACCTGCGGGGATTAATCAGGTTTTTTTTTATGCTATGAAGGCATCATATATGAAAAAGGGAAATGATATTCCATTAGTGACTTTAGTTCGATAAGTAATTTTTTTTTAAATTACTTGTGCGGTGTAATCAGTTTTCATGATATAATGGCCTCATATCTTCAAAGGGAAATTACGTGCAGTTAGTGACTTTAGTTCAATAAGTTTTTTTCATTAACTACCTGTGTGGAGCAATCAGGTTTTTTTTTTTGTTACGCTATGGAAGGCTTCATATCTGCGAAAGAAAATTATATTCCTTTAGTGACTCTAGTTCTATGAGTTTTTTTTTTATATAATTGCCTGTGCGGTGTAATTAGTTATGCTATGAAGGCATCATATCTGCAAAAGGGAACTTATATTCCTTTAGTGACTTTAATTCAATGAGTTTTTTTTAATAATTACCTGTGCGGCGTAATCAATTTTTATGCTATGAAGGCATCATATCTGCAAAAAGGAAATTATATTCCATTAGCGACTTTATACCCTAGACACACAGCACGAACTAATGAATCATTTGCACTAACTATTCATTAAAATGCTGTGTGTCAAATAGTATATGTCATTATAGCTCGAAAATCAGATGATAATGAAGTACACTAATGAAGTGTTTTCCTCCTTCATTATAGCTATAATGAGGAAAAATGTGCTAGATTTGGCATATAATGTAAATCTGGAGCTCCGCTGTGCATCTGCCGATTTGAAAAATAAGAAGAAGAAATGCAAAGAAATGCAAATCACAAATTATATTATTAATATTTTTTTAAATATAATGTTTTTTTCATTTGTTAATTGTTAAATTCGAAAAATAAACAAATGAAAACAAAGTTTATCGCGTTAATTCGATTCATATTGCTTCTTTAATGTGATAAGTTCATCAAAGCCAGTTTGACAGCTCAACTTAATTAAAGAAATGGCTGTGTGTCCGCAGTTTATAATGAATCATTATAGACTAATGAGTCGTTAGTTATTTCTTCATTAAGAGTGCTGTGTGTCTAAGGCATTAGTTCGATAAGTTTTTTTTTAATAATTACCTGTGCGGTGTAAGCAGTTTTTATGCTATAAATGCATCATATCTGCAAAACGAAAGTTATATTCCAATAGTGACTCTAGTTCGATAAGGTTTTTCAATAATTACCTGTGCGGTGTAATCCGTTATCCTATGAAGGCATCATATCTGTGAAGCGAATTACGTTCAGTTAGTGACTTTAGTTCGATAAGTTGTTTTTTTTTAAATTACCTGTGCGGTGTATTCGGTTTTTATGCTAGGAATGCATCAAATCTGCCAAACGAAAATTGTATTCTATTAGTGACTCTAGTTCGATAAGTATTTTCTGCGTGGTGTAACCAGGCGTCCACTTTTTTATGCGATAACGGCATCATATCTGCAAAAGAAAATTACATTCAATTGGTGACTCTTGTAATCGTTGATATTTAAGTTGAACGTTTTGGGTCAGCTTTGGAGTTACGCCAGGGTCAATGCTTTCAACGACGGGGAAGAAGAAGAAATAAATTACCAGGTTTTGACGTTTAGAGGTGAACACTTTTTAATGGGATACTGAACAAATATTTTTATTTAAAAATTAAAGATTATTTCACAAATATTTTTATAAATGAATGTGTTGGGTTTTTTTTATTTTACAAACTTAACACTATTACATAAGCTATGTTTACTCCTTTTCCATAAAGTAAACTGGTCACTTTATTGTCTATGACACTTAAAATCTTAATACTATACACAAGATATGTTTACCCCTTTCCCATAAGGTAAACTTGTCACTTTTATTGTTTATGACACTTACACCACTTTAAAATCTTAATACTATACACAAGATATGTTTACCCTTTTTCCATAAGGTAAACTTGTCACGTTATTGTCTATGACAATCTTAACTTAACACATTTTAATAACCTTTTTGTCAGAAGGTTTCACAAACTTAACCTAATACACTTTTTATATTGTTTTCCACTTTTTATGTTAGTTTATTCTGCTTTTATACGGGGATATGCTATTTGTTTTTACGGGATGACGGGTAAATCTCGAATGTGGTAACCTCACACTCGGCAGGAAAGAGATTTTGTCTCGAATACGGAAACCTCGTACTCGGTAGGAAAATTCTAATACTACTACGGGATGACGGGTAATTCTCGAATGTGGTAACCTCACACTCGGCAGGAAAAAGATTTTGTCTCGAATACGGAAACCTCGTACTCGGTAGGAAAATTGTAATACTACGGGATGACGGGTAATTCTCGAATGTGGTAACCTCACACTCGGCAGGAAATTGATTACTACTTCTGTTAGCTAGAAACTGATAAGTTCTTAGCTGGTCGAAGCTTGATGATCGACTGATTTGTTCTCGGTGCTAGCTCGCCTTTTATAGACCTAAAAGTGTTACCGTTCTGATGATTCCATGTGACGATTGACATCTCAGATACATGAGTTACCATCAATCATGGAACGTCAAGAAGGTTTGTTTATATTGGAGCATTTAAGTGATTTTACTTCAGCGTAAACAAATCAGCTGTTCAATCGGAATAAGCATTATTTACTAATTATACTGCATGCACTAACGGATATTTGGAGATTTAAAATATTATTTGTAACTTCGTTACATCCCCCTCTTTCTTCCAAAAAAAAATATAAAACTGTTACATTTTGTTCAGTTTTTGTTTTTTCAATTAACATCATTTTTATAGTGGAAACATTATACATGGTTATAGTGGAAAACTTTACTTTTATAATTGAAAACACATTTTTTTTATAACAACAAAAAAAAAGAAATGTTTTATTTAAATAATTTTACTTCACTTTGCAGCTGAATACTTTCGGTTTGACTGTACTGTTTAAATACATACTGTGTGTGTTACCGTGTTCTGGTTTATAGTACCTTTTTAAATCTTTCACGTGAGTTACGCCGGCAGTGTTTCCTTCTGGTGTTGAGAGTTTGACGATGACAGGAGAAATTATTTTAGCTACAGTATATGGTCCACTATATCGGGGCCCTAGTTTAGCAGTATAATTTTTTGCGGTGGATGACAATATTCGTTCTTTTCGTAGAACTTGTTCTCCAACTTTTGGACACCAATCACGTCGACGGTTATTATAGTAACGACTTTGGTCAGTAAATGCTTTATTTAAGTTTATTCGGACGATTTCGTATATTTCCTGTAAAATTTTGGATTTTTCGGTGATTTCGGTTGTAGGAATTTTCTCTCCTAATTCTCCATATAAGCTATTTGGTGATATTATTTCACGGCCAAAATTTAGATAGTGTGGAGAATATCCAGTAGACTCATGTTTGCTAGTGTTTATAGCCAACATTAATTCTGGTAAGTGTTCGTCCCACTTCCGATGGTCTTGGTCCACATATTGAGCAATCATTGTCTTTATCACACGGTTTGCTCTTTCAGTCGGATTAGCTTGCGGCGTATATGGCGGTGTAAATCGGTGTTTTATTTTTGAGTCTTTTAGCAGAGTTTTAAATTTTCTACTTGTATACTGAGTGCCATTATCGGATATTAATACTTCGGGATAACCAAAACGAGAGATTACTCTTTCTCTGAAACCACGTATTAGTCCAGCGGTGGTGGCTTGTCGGAGAGGCATAAATTCCACCCATTTTGTGAATTTATCCTGGAACACTAGTATTGTGGTGTGACCTTTTGTTGTACGAGGGAGAGGTCCAATGAAATCTGTGCTAACGATTTCCCATGGTCGATTAGCGGAGAATCCATGCATTAAACCAGCAGTTTTCTGTTGTTCGGCTTTGTAACGTAGACATATGTCACAACTTCGTACATATTTCGCAGTATCTCGGAACATTCCAGGCCAGTAGTAGTATTTAGCAATGCGGGCTATAGTTTTGTTGATTCCAAGATGGCCGGCAGTAGGAATGTCATGATTTTCTCGTAATACCCTGTTTCGAAGTGGTTTTGGCACACAAAGCTTCCACGGTACAGCGTCCTCGGTGTAAGTTGTTGAATCAAAGAATCGACGATACATCTGTCCATTTTCAATTTTGTAGTCTGGGCATAATTCGGGTTGTTTCTGAATTTGGTAACGTTTGTTGTGATACCATGGACATTCGGAGTTTATTTCAATAGACGAAAGCAATGTGAATAGAGAGGTTTGTGACTCTGTATTCTTTAACGGTTGACGGGACAGTGCATCAGCTACTACATTTAATTTTCCTCGTCGGTATTTGACATCAAAGTCGTAAGACTGAACTTCGATAGCCCATCTTGCGAGTCGGCCAGACGGATTTTCAAGCGAATGAAGCCATTTTAATGCTTGATGGTCGGTGATGACTGTAAATTTATAGCCTTCTAAATACGGTCTCATTTTCCTAATGCCCCATACAACGGCTAGACATTCTTTCTCTGTCACGGAATATTTTTGTTCGGCATTATTCAACATACGGCTAGCGTAGGCTATAACATGCTCTGCACCATCTAGTTCTTGACAGAGTACGGCTCCTAGTCCTTCTTGGCTAGCATCAGTTTGAAGTATAAATGGTTGTGTGAAGTCTGGGCAGGCTAGTATTGGTGACTCGGTTAATTTTTGTTTTAATACTTCAAATGCCTGTTGTTGCTCAGGTCCCCAGTTCCATTTATGTTTTTTCTGCAGTAGTTTAGTTATTGGTGCTACTGTGGTAGAAAAGGAAGGCACAAATCTTCGGTACCATGATGCAATACCCAAAAATTGTCTAACTTCTTTGACAGTTGTCGGCGCGGAAAGTGCACTTATGGCTTCAACTTTTGACGGGTCGGTATGTATACCTTGTGAACTGACAACGTGTCCCAGATATCGGATCTTTTCTTTCAGAAAATCACATTTGTCGGGATTTATTTTTAAATTTGCAGCTATGAGTCGGTCAAACACTTCTTTTAATTTTTCCAAGTGTTCCTCCAGAGTACGACCAATAACAATAATGTCATCCAGATATGCAAAAGCATATGGTTCCATTTCCGGACCGATTACTTGGTCTAGAGCTCGCTGAAATGTAGCGGGTGCGGAATGAAGTCCAAATGGCATAACTTTCCATTGGAACAAACCTCGACCGGGAATGGTAAATGCTGTATATTGTCGGCATTCTACTGTCAGTGGTATTTGCCAATAACCTTGTTTTAAGTCTAACGTAGAAATGTATTTTGCGCCTCTCAATTTATCCAGTATATGGTTGATTTGAGGTAACGGATAGGCGTCTTTAACGGAATGTTCATTTATTTGTCGGTAGTCAATACATAGCCTCCATCCGCCCTGTTTTTTACGTATTAGTACGATGGGTGAACTGTATGGGCTTTTTGACGGTTCTATCTGGTCTTCGGCAAGAAGTTCATCTATTTGCAAGTTTATAATTTCTTGCATAGCGGGGTTACGAGGAAAGTAGCGTTGTTTTATCGGCCGGTCATGTTTCATTCGGATATGGTGCTGTGTTATCGGAGTGGGTCCGGAGATTTTGTCAAATCTTTGAATTTGAGTGGACAGGAATTCGGTTATTTGGTTTTCCTGTATATTGTCTATCTCGTCGCGTATTACCACTGTACATGTTGCTGGTTTGGAAATTTCCTCTTCAATGTTCATGATTCCTGGTGAAATTTCCTGGTTCCATATTTTTACTGATATGTCAGCTTTCCGAAGAAAGTCTACACCCAGTATGATGGTTTCGGCTAGATTTGGCATGTAGTAGAATAAATGTGAAATTTTATGATTATTCCACTGTGTGTCCACCATATATGACTGGTGGATTTTAAATTCACTACTGTTCGCCATTCCAGTTCTCAAAGAACATGATATCGGAGGAATATTATGTAATTCCAGCAGTGTTTTGACTTCATCACCAATAAATGATTTGGCAGCTCCAGTATCTATGAGGGCTATACACGGTGTTTCAAATATTGACATGGTGATGAAGTATCGGTCGTCCTCATAGTGTACATCTATCATAGTTGTATCGGGTAGACTGGTTTTTAAGGCATCTGGTTCTGGTTCTGGGATACTCGGCTGCCTTGTCTCTCCGGTATCCCTTGGTCTTTTAACGGTCTGTTCATACTATGACAGTCTCTAGTCAGTACACCTAGTTTCCCACACTGTGAACAAAATATTTTTGCCGGATTTTGACATTCGTGTCTACGATGTCCCAGTTGTCCACATCTCCAACAGCTCTCTCGCCTTATATGTGAAACGTTTATTGGCAAGGCTGGGGTGTTTTGTGGTGGTCTATTCATCTGACGGATCGGTTGTGTTTCGGTGTTGCGGGATTTTTGTTGAACTTGAATATATTCATACTCTTCTGCGAGTTGAATAAGTTCAGACAGTTTACGGAAATCTTTCCTTCGGATGTATAGGCGGTATTCTGGTAACATGTTTTCATAAATTCGTTCAAGTTTCTCTTCGGTTGACACGTTTGTTTGCCAGCGCATGAGTGACTGGATGGCCGTGATATAATCTTTGGCCCTTTCTCTAGGTTTCTGTAACCTAGTTCGGATCTCATCGGCTAGTTTAATATTGAAACGTGGTGGTAGGAAAAACAATTTGAAGTCACTTATGAATTCATCCCATGTTGTCCATTGTTCTCGGTTGTTACGATACCATGCTAGTGCTGTCTTTGTCAGCAGCTCGGGTAATGTATTTAACATTCGGTCGGTTGGTATACTGTAACATTGTGCCATTTCCTCAATTCTCTCGAGGAAATTTAACGGATGTTGACCTTGGTCAAATCTCACATTCCATTTTCTGACTTTATCCATAATGTCAGCGTCTGAAAGTGGTCGGTCTCGGATTTCTATCGGGTACGGAATATTTGGAATATTGTTACAAGATGTCTCCTTGTCGGTAACACTCAGGCGTGTTGGCGGTATATTCGGCTGCAATCTTTGCTTATCGGTTTGTGTTTCGGTATTGATGCTCGAAGTTATCAATATATCGGTCTGGGTTTCGGATGTATTTGTAATCGGATGTGTCATTTTATCGGTCTTAGTTTCGGTTGACACCATTTTTAATTGATTTTGTTCCTCCTCTTGAAGAGCTTGTTCACGTTTTACACTGTCTGCAAGACGTTTTCGCAGTTCCTCCACGGTTCGTTCCCTTTGTACTTAAATTCCGACGGTTTAGTTCAGTGATTAAGTCTTCCTTTTTCAGCTGGTAGACGGCACTGACGGTTATTTCACTTTTATCGGTCATGATTATTTTATTTAATATTTTTATACACGGATATCAGTTTTAACACACAGATATAATTTTTGCTTACGGGAATTGTTTATTTTATACACTGGTATTTATCTTCTTCTCGGTCTGGTTTTCTGGATATATACGGTGACTACTCTACTTCATTCACTGACGTTTCTCCAGTGGCAGAAAAGAGAGTCCCTGCTCGGGCGCCATTTTGTAATCGTTGATATTTAAGTTGAACGTTTTGGGTCAGCTTTGGAGTTACGTCAGGGTCAATGCGTTCAACGACGGGGAAGAAGAAGAAATAAATTACCAGGTTTTGACGTTTAGAGGTGAACACTTTTTAATGGGATACTGAACAAATATTTTTATTTAAAAATTAAAGATTATTTCACAAATATTTTTATAAATGAATGTGTTGGGTTTTTTTTATTTTACAAACTTAACACTATTACATAAGCTATGTTTACTCCTTTTCCATAAAGTAAACTGGTCACTTTATTGTCTATGACACTTAAAATCTTAATACTATACACAAGATATGTTTACCCCTTTCCCATAAGGTAAACTTGTCACTTTTATTGTTTATGACACTTACACCACTTTAAAATCTTAATACTATACACAAGATATGTTTACCCTTTTTCCATAAGGTAAACTTGTCACGTTATTGTCTATGACAATCTTAACTTAACACATTTTAATAACCTTTTTGTCAGAAGGTTTCACAAACTTAACCTAATACACTTTTTATATTGTTTTCCACTTTTTATGTTAGTTTATTCTGCTTTTATACGGGGATATGCTATTTGTTTTTACGGGATGACGGGTAAATCTCGAATGTGGTAACCTCACACTCGGCAGGAAAGAGATTTTGTCTCGAATACGGAAACCTCGTACTCGGTAGGAAAATTCTAATACTACTACGGGATGACGGGTAATTCTCGAATGTGGTAACCTCACACTCGGCAGGAAAAAGATTTTGTCTCGAATACGGAAACCTCGTACTCGGTAGGAAAATTGTAATACTACGGGATGACGGGTAATTCTCGAATGTGGTAACCTCACACTCGGCAGGAAATTGATTACTACTTCTGTTAGCTAGAAACTGATAAGTTCTTAGCTGGTCGAAGCTTGATGATCGACTGATTTGTTCTCGGTGCTAGCTCGCCTTTTATAGACCTAAAAGTGTTACCGTTCTGATGATTCCATGTGACGATTGACATCTCAGATACATGAGTTACCATCAATCATGGAACGTCAAGAAGGTTTGTTTATATTGGAGCATTTAAGTGATTTTACTTCAGCGTAAACAAATCAGCTGTTCAATCGGAATAAGCATTATTTACTAATTATACTGCATGCACTAACGGATATTTGGAGATTTAAAATATTATTTGTAACTTCGTTACATCCCCCTCTTTCTTCCAAAAAAAAATATAAAACTGTTACATTTTGTTCAGTTTTTGTTTTTTCAATTAACATCATTTTTATAGTGGAAACATTATACATGGTTATAGTGGAAAACTTTACTTTTATAATTGAAAACACATTTTTTTTATAACAACAAAAAAAAAGAAATGTTTTATTTAAATAATTTTACTTCACTTTGCAGCTGAATACTTTCGGTTTGACTGTACTGTTTAAATACATACTGTGTGTGTTACCGTGTTCTGGTTTATAGTACCTTTTTAAATCTTTCACGTGAGTTACGCCGGCAGTGTTTCCTTCTGGTGTTGAGAGTTTGACGATGACAGGAGAAATTATTTTAGCTACAGTATATGGTCCACTATATCGGGGCCCTAGTTTAGCAGTATAATTTTTTGCGGTGGATGACAATATTCGTTCTTTTCGTAGAACTTGTTCTCCAACTTTTGGACACCAATCACGTCGACGGTTATTATAGTAACGACTTTGGTCAGTAAATGCTTTATTTAAGTTTATTCGGACGATTTCGTATATTTCCTGTAAAATTTTGGATTTTTCGGTGATTTCGGTTGTAGGAATTTTCTCTCCTAATTCTCCATATAAGCTATTTGGTGATATTATTTCACGGCCAAAATTTAGATAGTGTGGAGAATATCCAGTAGACTCATGTTTGCTAGTGTTTATAGCCAACATTAATTCTGGTAAGTGTTCGTCCCACTTCCGATGGTCTTGGTCCACATATTGAGCAATCATTGTCTTTATCACACGGTTTGCTCTTTCAGTCGGATTAGCTTGCGGCGTATATGGCGGTGTAAATCGGTGTTTTATTTTTGAGTCTTTTAGCAGAGTTTTAAATTTTCTACTTGTATACTGAGTGCCATTATCGGATATTAATACTTCGGGATAACCAAAACGAGAGATTACTCTTTCTCTGAAACCACGTATTAGTCCAGCGGTGGTGGCTTGTCGGAGAGGCATAAATTCCACCCATTTTGTGAATTTATCCTGGAACACTAGTATTGTGGTGTGACCTTTTGTTGTACGAGGGAGAGGTCCAATGAAATCTGTGCTAACGATTTCCCATGGTCGATTAGCGGAGAATCCATGCATTAAACCAGCAGTTTTCTGTTGTTCGGCTTTGTAACGTAGACATATGTCACAACTTCGTACATATTTCGCAGTATCTCGGAACATTCCAGGCCAGTAGTAGTATTTAGCAATGCGGGCTATAGTTTTGTTGATTCCAAGATGGCCGGCAGTAGGAATGTCATGATTTTCTCGTAATACCCTGTTTCGAAGTGGTTTTGGCACACAAAGCTTCCACGGTACAGCGTCCTCGGTGTAAGTTGTTGAATCAAAGAATCGACGATACATCTGTCCATTTTCAATTTTGTAGTCTGGGCATAATTCGGGTTGTTTCTGAATTTGGTAACGTTTGTTGTGATACCATGGACATTCGGAGTTTATTTCAATAGACGAAAGCAATGTGAATAGAGAGGTTTGTGACTCTGTATTCTTTAACGGTTGACGGGACAGTGCATCAGCTACTACATTTAATTTTCCTCGTCGGTATTTGACATCAAAGTCGTAAGACTGAACTTCGATAGCCCATCTTGCGAGTCGGCCAGACGGATTTTCAAGCGAATGAAGCCATTTTAATGCTTGATGGTCGGTGATGACTGTAAATTTATAGCCTTCTAAATACGGTCTCATTTTCCTAATGCCCCATACAACGGCTAGACATTCTTTCTCTGTCACGGAATATTTTTGTTCGGCATTATTCAACATACGGCTAGCGTAGGCTATAACATGCTCTGCACCATCTAGTTCTTGACAGAGTACGGCTCCTAGTCCTTCTTGGCTAGCATCAGTTTGAAGTATAAATGGTTGTGTGAAGTCTGGGCAGGCTAGTATTGGTGACTCGGTTAATTTTTGTTTTAATACTTCAAATGCCTGTTGTTGCTCAGGTCCCCAGTTCCATTTATGTTTTTTCTGCAGTAGTTTAGTTATTGGTGCTACTGTGGTAGAAAAGGAAGGCACAAATCTTCGGTACCATGATGCAATACCCAAAAATTGTCTAACTTCTTTGACAGTTGTCGGCGCGGAAAGTGCACTTATGGCTTCAACTTTTGACGGGTCGGTATGTATACCTTGTGAACTGACAACGTGTCCCAGATATCGGATCTTTTCTTTCAGAAAATCACATTTGTCGGGATTTATTTTTAAATTTGCAGCTATGAGTCGGTCAAACACTTCTTTTAATTTTTCCAAGTGTTCCTCCAGAGTACGACCAATAACAATAATGTCATCCAGATATGCAAAAGCATATGGTTCCATTTCCGGACCGATTACTTGGTCTAGAGCTCGCTGAAATGTAGCGGGTGCGGAATGAAGTCCAAATGGCATAACTTTCCATTGGAACAAACCTCGACCGGGAATGGTAAATGCTGTATATTGTCGGCATTCTACTGTCAGTGGTATTTGCCAATAACCTTGTTTTAAGTCTAACGTAGAAATGTATTTTGCGCCTCTCAATTTATCCAGTATATGGTTGATTTGAGGTAACGGATAGGCGTCTTTAACGGAATGTTCATTTATTTGTCGGTAGTCAATACATAGCCTCCATCCGCCCTGTTTTTTACGTATTAGTACGATGGGTGAACTGTATGGGCTTTTTGACGGTTCTATCTGGTCTTCGGCAAGAAGTTCATCTATTTGCAAGTTTATAATTTCTTGCATAGCGGGGTTACGAGGAAAGTAGCGTTGTTTTATCGGCCGGTCATGTTTCATTCGGATATGGTGCTGTGTTATCGGAGTGGGTCCGGAGATTTTGTCAAATCTTTGAATTTGAGTGGACAGGAATTCGGTTATTTGGTTTTCCTGTATATTGTCTATCTCGTCGCGTATTACCACTGTACATGTTGCTGGTTTGGAAATTTCCTCTTCAATGTTCATGATTCCTGGTGAAATTTCCTGGTTCCATATTTTTACTGATATGTCAGCTTTCCGAAGAAAGTCTACACCCAGTATGATGGTTTCGGCTAGATTTGGCATGTAGTAGAATAAATGTGAAATTTTATGATTATTCCACTGTGTGTCCACCATATATGACTGGTGGATTTTAAATTCACTACTGTTCGCCATTCCAGTTCTCAAAGAACATGATATCGGAGGAATATTATGTAATTCCAGCAGTGTTTTGACTTCATCACCAATAAATGATTTGGCAGCTCCAGTATCTATGAGGGCTATACACGGTGTTTCAAATATTGACATGGTGATGAAGTATCGGTCGTCCTCATAGTGTACATCTATCATAGTTGTATCGGGTAGACTGGTTTTTAAGGCATCTGGTTCTGGTTCTGGGATACTCGGCTGCCTTGTCTCTCCGGTATCCCTTGGTCTTTTAACGGTCTGTTCATACTATGACAGTCTCTAGTCAGTACACCTAGTTTCCCACACTGTGAACAAAATATTTTTGCCGGATTTTGACATTCGTGTCTACGATGTCCCAGTT
This sequence comes from Dioctria linearis, assembly GCA_963930735.1. Lineage (NCBI taxonomy): Eukaryota > Metazoa > Arthropoda > Insecta > Diptera > Asilidae > Dioctria > Dioctria linearis. The sequence continues at coordinate 135,846,933 of OZ005742.1, read as the reverse complement.
GTCCACATCTCCAACAGCTCTCTCGCCTTATATGTGAAACGTTTATTGGCAAGGCTGGGGTGTTTTGTGGTGGTCTATTCATCTGACGGATCGGTTGTGTTTCGGTGTTGCGGGATTTTTGTTGAACTTGAATATATTCATACTCTTCTGCGAGTTGAATAAGTTCAGACAGTTTACGGAAATCTTTCCTTCGGATGTATAGGCGGTATTCTGGTAACATGTTTTCATAAATTCGTTCAAGTTTCTCTTCGGTTGACACGTTTGTTTGCCAGCGCATGAGTGACTGGATGGCCGTGATATAATCTTTGGCCCTTTCTCTAGGTTTCTGTAACCTAGTTCGGATCTCATCGGCTAGTTTAATATTGAAACGTGGTGGTAGGAAAAACAATTTGAAGTCACTTATGAATTCATCCCATGTTGTCCATTGTTCTCGGTTGTTACGATACCATGCTAGTGCTGTCTTTGTCAGCAGCTCGGGTAATGTATTTAACATTCGGTCGGTTGGTATACTGTAACATTGTGCCATTTCCTCAATTCTCTCGAGGAAATTTAACGGATGTTGACCTTGGTCAAATCTCACATTCCATTTTCTGACTTTATCCATAATGTCAGCGTCTGAAAGTGGTCGGTCTCGGATTTCTATCGGGTACGGAATATTTGGAATATTGTTACAAGATGTCTCCTTGTCGGTAACACTCAGGCGTGTTGGCGGTATATTCGGCTGCAATCTTTGCTTATCGGTTTGTGTTTCGGTATTGATGCTCGAAGTTATCAATATATCGGTCTGGGTTTCGGATGTATTTGTAATCGGATGTGTCATTTTATCGGTCTTAGTTTCGGTTGACACCATTTTTAATTGATTTTGTTCCTCCTCTTGAAGAGCTTGTTCACGTTTTACACTGTCTGCAAGACGTTTTCGCAGTTCCTCCACGGTTCGTTCCCTTTGTACTTAAATTCCGACGGTTTAGTTCAGTGATTAAGTCTTCCTTTTTCAGCTGGTAGACGGCACTGACGGTTATTTCACTTTTATCGGTCATGATTATTTTATTTAATATTTTTATACACGGATATCAGTTTTAACACACAGATATAATTTTTGCTTACGGGAATTGTTTATTTTATACACTGGTATTTATCTTCTTCTCGGTCTGGTTTTCTGGATATATACGGTGACTACTCTACTTCATTCACTGACGTTTCTCCAGTGGCAGAAAAGAGAGTCCCTGCTCGGGCGCCATTTTGTAATCGTTGATATTTAAGTTGAACGTTTTGGGTCAGCTTTGGAGTTACGTCAGGGTCAATGCGTTCAACGACGGGGAAGAAGAAGAAATAAATTACCAGGTTTTGACGTTTAGAGGTGAACACTTTTTAATGGGATACTGAACAAATATTTTTATTTAAAAATTAAAGATTATTTCACAAATATTTTTATAAATGAATGTGTTGGGTTTTTTTTATTTTACAAACTTAACACTATTACATAAGCTATGTTTACTCCTTTTCCATAAAGTAAACTGGTCACTTTATTGTCTATGACACTTAAAATCTTAATACTATACACAAGATATGTTTACCCCTTTCCCATAAGGTAAACTTGTCACTTTTATTGTTTATGACACTTACACCACTTTAAAATCTTAATACTATACACAAGATATGTTTACCCTTTTTCCATAAGGTAAACTTGTCACGTTATTGTCTATGACAATCTTAACTTAACACATTTTAATAACCTTTTTGTCAGAAGGTTTCACAAACTTAACCTAATACACTTTTTATATTGTTTTCCACTTTTTATGTTAGTTTATTCTGCTTTTATACGGGGATATGCTATTTGTTTTTACGGGATGACGGGTAAATCTCGAATGTGGTAACCTCACACTCGGCAGGAAAGAGATTTTGTCTCGAATACGGAAACCTCGTACTCGGTAGGAAAATTCTAATACTACTACGGGATGACGGGTAATTCTCGAATGTGGTAACCTCACACTCGGCAGGAAAGAGATTTTGTCTCGAATACGGAAACCTCGTACTCGGTAGGAAAATTCTAATACTACGGGATGACGGGTAATTCTCGAATGTGGTAACCTCACACTCGGCAGGAAATTGATTACTACTTCTGTTAGCTAGAAACTGATAAGTTCTTAGCTGGTCGAAGCTTGATGATCGACTGATTTGTTCTCGGTGCTAGCTCGCCTTTTATAGACCTAAAAGTGTTACCGTTCTGATGATTCCATGTGACGATTGACATCTCAGATACATGAGTTACCATCAATCATGGAACGTCAAGAAGGTTTGTTTATATTGGAGCATTTAAGTGATTTTACTTCAGCGTAAACAAATCAGCTGTTCAATCGGAATAAGCATTATTTACTAATTATACTGCATGCACTAACGGATATTTGGAGATTTAAAATATTTTTTGTAACTTCGTTACACTCTAATTCGACAAGTTTATTTTTCTACCTGTGCGGTGTAATCAGTTTCCCAGCCATGAAGGCATATCTGCGAAGGAAAATGATATGCAATTAGTTACACTGGTTGGACAAGTCGTTATCTTCTTTGTATTACCTGTGTTCCTCATTCAGCAAAGGAGAAGTTTTTTTTCGATTATTGCCGTGGTCAAGAACGGACAAAATGGAGTTGTAGAAAGTGATTGGCCTCTGCTTGTTCTTTATTTTTAGTTTTTTTTTACAATAAGCTGAGAAGCACCAGGAGTTCCGCCTTTTATGCCGCTCTAAGAGTGCAAGCAAATAGTTAAGTGCTAGTAGCCATAATAATCATAACAAGCCATAATAATCATAACAAGCAGAAAAGTGCAAGCAAATAGTTAGGGGGTAGTAACCATAATATTCATAACATGCCGAAAAGTGCATAAATAAAAGAGGCTAATGAGCCCACCAAACGCTAACGTCAAAGAAGCAGCTAGAAACAGAAGGGTGCACCCTCAGTAACAGCATTTCAGGACAACGTGGGACTTCGCAAACCAGCAGTGGTAATAAACTCACACTAGTAAGTTTCTCTGTCATTATCATTTTATCTTTTGGTAACTATATTTAGATCGTAGTATTATTAATAACTTCCTTTAATTAATGACGAATAGGGTTAAGGAAGATCTGTCGCCTGACAAGCTCTTCGTTACAAATGGCGCCCAAATTAGGTTTTTTTTCGCATTTAGTCAAGCCTCTCTTGACTAAAGTGTAAGTACAATTTCAAGTTTTAATTTTTGATTTTTTTGGTCGCCCATTTGCGTTACAAATAGCGCCCAAACTAGGTTTTCTTTTCTCTTTAGTCTAGCTTCTCTTGATTAACGTGCGATCAATATTAATTATTCCTATTCAAACCTTGGATTCAGGTTTTGCTGTAAAAATATTAATTTTGAATTTTTCTGGTCGCCCATTTGCTTTACAAAAGGCGCCCAAATTTTCGGTTTTCTTTTGGCCTTTAGTCAAGCTTCACTTGACTGAAGTGCAAGTATGATTTCAAGAATCATTTCTTATTATTAGTATCATTATCAGACCTTTTTTTCTTGTTATGTAAAGCCTCAGTATTTTAAAATGAAAGTTTCTCGGATGCTGACTCAAGGGAGTTCGTAAACTTCAAATTGGTTTGTCGGCGAAATTCATGCTACTTTTTGTTGGCAACAGTGTGTGACCGGACGTGGGTTTCCTGGCCGGATACAAGGTACTGAGTCTACGCAGAGCTCTTCTTGCTTCTGTAAAGTGCGTTACTTTCATGATAGCTCCTTTTGGCTCTCGTTAAGTTCGGCCTTTGTATCGCGGCTGGATCACTCGTCCATGGTCCTCGCTGCATGTTTGGTAGCAAACTGCCTTCGGTCAAGTCAAAATTAACTTCATCCCTAAGTGTTATAGTACCGTTTTGTGCGCGAGGTGTACCACCTTTGAAGCCAAGCTTCGGCTCGTAGACACCGAGGCGATAACCACTTGGCAGTGTATTTGCCTGACGAGCTAGTCAGCTGACCCAAACCTGGCAAGTTGTTGAACGATGTTCATCTTTAGATTCTTGCCCTTGTCTGGGCATTGGAGTCAGCTTATCGATTCCAGCGTGCAACCTAGCACCAGATGTTTTTTTTGTTCAAGCCTCCTCTTCCCTTATCATATAATTCTATTATTCCTCTTGATGTTCCCTAGTGGAAGTGTGAGTTCCTCAGTTGACAATGGTCAGTCAGCGTTGTATGTGCTGCATACATTCTTGAAATTAGTTCCGTTTACATCTGCTGGTTCCAGGGGGAAGCCAGTATATTATTCAATTTTTATATTGTTTCGGGCTTTGAGCCATTTAGTTTTGAGATCCTTAGGTTTTGGTTTCGTAAGTGGGTTTTGTAAAGCTGCTTTGAGGTTTGTATTGTCGGAATTGGCATACATAAGCATTCATAGTTTTTTTTTTCATAATTATTTTTGAGATATTAGTACATACAATCGGCTACTGCTTCTCTCCTGAGTACTGGGAGCCACTGAATTTCTGACAACTCACATCCGCCTTTGATCTCAACCTCACTCTCCTGCCAAGTTGATGGACGCTGTCCATCCTTTTCTGAGTTTTGTCCTTGATAAAAGAGTGTTCGTCCTGATCATCCTAACATGGGACGGCAGCCCTTCAGCCTATCTTCTACAAGCATTAGCCCAGACTGACCGAAGGTGCATGGATGAACAATATTCTGCGGCGGAGAGAGAGAGAGAGAGAGTGTTTTCTCTTCAAGTCCAGCAGGGCTGGGGAAATTGATTTTCTTTTGTTGGATGTGGTGTGAAACGAGCAGCCTCCCCACGTTGATCCGCCATGCCAACACCCCCCATAAATGAAAAACGTTGTTAGTATAAGTAGATTGTTCAGTCCTCACACATATATCATAAAGATGTTGATATCCCACGATGAATTTCCTGCTGTCAGCTTGAATTTACTAAGCAGAAAAATATTCCCTCGACGTACTTCCAGAGTCATACTGATTCTACCTAAAATACAAAAAAAAGGAAGACACAAAGTATCACAATCTTGCATTTATTCGCAACAGCACTACCACTAGCAGCTCCTTTTAGCTTGTATCTAAATAAATTTTCGTGAGCAATACATGTCCACATTATATAGAGCCATAATTAAATGCAGCTCCATCATCTAAAAACAAATCAACAAATTCATTAGCCAGAGCATAATGCAAAATATAACAAAACTGACCATTTCCCACCTATATTTACAATTGGCAATGTGAGAAAATGACATTACGTCAACCAGCTGTCTGTGGTACATTCAGACATCGCATCAATCGTTCCTAGGGCAACACCAACAGGCGAGAAGACTTAACTGGTTACAGCGGCTATATAAAGCCGACGAAATTCAGTAGATGGCACCATTATTTTGGCAGAGTTGATCTGTATCAGAGCTAATCTGAGTAATAAAATAATCGTGCTTCCTACCTTTTCCACAGAAGATAATTCTGGTCAGGGATAACCTGAGCTTTCTATCATACAGAAGATAATTCTGATCAGGGATAACCTGAGCTTCCTATCCTTTTACACAGAAGATAATTCTGATGAGGGGTAACCTGAGTGTCTGATTTTTCTAACAAATCATTTTACTCCCCCGGTGCCCTCACGCACCATCACAGAAGATAAATTCTGATCAGGCATAACCTGAGTGTCTGATTTTCTAACAAATCATTTTACTACCCTGATGCCCTCATGCACCATCACAGAAGATAATTCTGGTCAGGGATAACCTGAGCTTCCTATCCTTTTACACAGAAGATAATTCTGATGAGGGATAACCTGAGTGTCTGATTTTTCTAACAAATCATTTTACTCCCCCGGTGCCCTCACGCACCATCACAGAAGATAAATTCTGGTCAGGCATAACCTGAGTGTCTGATTTTTCTAACAAATCATTTTACTATAGAAGAGGCAATCCTCGGCGTATTTAAAATTTGAGACAGTAAAAAAATATTTTTTGCAAAAAATTTTATAGAAAAGGCAATCCTGGCGTATTTAAAATTTGCGACAGTAAAAAATTATTTTTTGAAAAATTTACTATAGAAAACGCAATCCTTGGCGTATTTAAAATTTGCGACAGTAAAATATTATTTTTGATAAATTTACTATAGAAAAGGCAACCCTCGGCGTATTTAAAATTTGCGACAGTAAAAAATTATGTTTTTAAAAATTTAATATAGAAAAGACAATCCCTGGCGTATTTAAAATTTGCGACAGTAAAAAATTATTTTTTGAAAAATTTACTATATAAAACGCAATCTGCGGTGTATTTAAAATTGGCGACAGTAAAAAATTATTTTTTGAAAAATTACTATAGAAAAGGCAATTCTCGGCATATTTAAAATTTGCGACAGTAAAAAATTATTTTTTGAAAAATTTACTATAGAAAAGGCAGAGAGAGATAATCTCAGTGCCTGATTTGTCTAACAAATCATTTTACTACCCTGGTGCCCTCACGCACCAACAGAGGCTCTTTGTCAATTAATACCAATATTTGAAATATATTTTGGTGACAGTTGCTTAATTCTTCTTCTTCTTTTTTTCCAGAATTAAAGCAAGCAAGAAGGCGTATAATTTTTTTAATTTGAATTTTTAATTTGCTTATTTTTTTTAAGTTTTTGAATTGTAATAGTTTTTTAGGTAAATTTTATATTGAATTTTTATTGAACTGAATTGTGATACTAGGTTAAGCAAGATAAATTGAATTTTTGAATAAAAATTGTTTATATTTGAAAAACTGAGTTGTCCTTTTATACCGGCTTTCCTCCCACGAACGAGACTAGAACTCACATTGGTCCTTCAAAGCCGGATAACTCAGTCAGTAAAATATAAAATTAGATTCACTGCCTAACACTGTCACTCAGTTTAAAGCCTTTCCATATAAAATGCCGAAATATGAAGAATCCATCTCATCTGATGATGGTGACGAAACCACCGACTCTATGTCAGAGTTGGTTAAGTCCCAACTCGAGGACAAAGAGCTAATGATAGACCTATACAAAAGGCATCAAAGAGAAGGAAAAAAGAAAACTGTCAAATCGACAGAAAAAAAACGCCTACAAACGTTCACCGAGTATTGAAAAGAATTCCAAACTCGACATAGGTCTATACAAAGTAGAGTAACAAAACAAGATCTCCAGCTAGATTATTTCACGTAAGAGATATTTAGCGAGGTTCAAGAATACTACATTGACAAAGCAGCAAGCATGGAAGAAGACATAGACAGATTAACACCAACGCCATCTGTCAGCAATCCTCCCCATACACAGTCAACATCTGCTAGCACAATGTCATGCAATAGCGAAAGACTTCCTAGAATCAAGCTGCCGACATTCAATGGAGAATATTCGACATGGATTTCATTTCACGATCTATTTAATTCAGTAATACATAATAACAATAATTTGAGAGACGTTGACAAATAATATTTCTTAAAAACAAATCTAATAGGAGAAGCTGAAAAATTGCTCAGGCATTACGAAATATGTGTTATGGTCGTAGCGTATTGCATATAGCAATATGCTACACGAGATACTGCAGCGTGTACGCCGGCTGCTGTCAAACGGAATATTTGAACGCACCCAGATCGAGGGAAGTGCGTTTCCTCGAGCTCGGTGTGACATTCGGAAGAGGAAAGATAAAGAAGAAGAAGGATCAGATCTGGAAAAACGTTCACTCCGTGAGGAAGTCAAAAGTGTGATTAGTTTTTGTTGCCTTTAAATTAATTTTGGGAAAAAAATATTATTATAATCAGCAAATTACAGTGTTTTTACGGGAGCAATCCTACAGTATAAAGTGCTGAAAAAGTCATCAGCGACGAGAGCTTGCGATTTCTTTGGGGTTAGAAGAAACTACTTTGCTGCGAGCTGTGGCGCCTTTTTGGGCACATGATAAGTTGCTAGTACAATCCCACATCGGCAACTACAATTGTATCCAAAGAAAAGGGGAAATTCTGATTATCCATTGATACCTCCTAACACAACTCACATTTTCTCTACGATCGGGAGATTTTCGTCAAGACCTGGAAGATTGAGCAGGAATCATCTGAGTGTAAAATAACAACTCTTGTTGTGAACTTGAGTTTACTGCAAATGTTGCAAACGTACGCCTCCTCAACGCTGTGAAAAAAATACTTGCGGGAAATAAAAAAAATTTTTGATCACACGAACGAGTATATAAAATATGCGCCTTATAAAAGCCGCAACAATCAGAAATGAGATCCTGTTCTTGGGACAGTCTAATGTCTGCCGCGAATGATTTACTAGAATCATAAAAAGGAATCATCAAAATACAATTTAGAATTTTCTAATCGAAATCAAAGGAGATTGACGTTTAAATTAACTAGTGAAAAACACATTCATCACACATCATAGATATATATTGATGTTAAAACAAAAAAACCATAAAAAAAAGGGAATGGAATTATAATTCGACAAATAACAAGTCAACCCCATCACAGAACGTCCAGTGGTCATAGACATTTATACTCTAATTTTCGGACACATAATTTTCAGGAAAATTTCACACCTCCGGACAAGTTTTGGTTAGAGTACATCCTGTCGAAACGAAAGACACTCCAGAAACTCTTTTATTAGGGTCTAAAGGGGATTAAGTATCATAGGGAATGTGGTCAAAAATCGTAACGTCACCATGAATGAAAGAAACATATAAGAAAATGTACCTGTGGCGGTATTTATATGTGACAACTAAGAAAGCTTATCAACAAAATCAGGATTTGAAACTGATATGTCTGAAACATCTGACATTATCCAAGAATTGAGGCAGTTTTAATTTAACTCTACTGAAAGGTTATCTCTCGAAATCAGTTTTTTTGAGCAGTTCAGCCTGGTAGAAGCTAAAGTTCCTATAATAAGATTTAAAGATTCGATACACTTGTTAGAGGTAGATTTAAATTTTAACAACTGTGTGAGCCTACGAAATGCGCATTTACATCATTGTTAATTTTAAACTTTTAAATTAGACTCCAGAGGTATATTGGAACGTGCTGGAGGCGCCTCTACGATGGATCCTCACCAATAAAAAAATGTAAGTTGTTGCATTTGAATTTATATTTCTTACTTGAAAATATCTTTTTATACATTCATTTAAAAATTGAGAATTTATATTTCTTACTTGAAAATATCTTTTTATACATTCATTTAAAAATTGAGTATTAATATCTCTTGCTTGAAAATATCTTTTTATACATTCATTTAAACGTATATGCAATGAATACTGAGTTGTGCATTATATTTGTGACTATATAACCTTAAAGAGTAATTATATTAAGGGTAGGATTCAGGAAACGACTGAACGGAGTTTTTTTGTTGGAGAAAGGTTTTCTTTAGCTCGAGGTTAGAACAATTGAGCGGTTGTTAAATAACTAAGAAATTGTAGGATGTAAAAATCCTCGTTATACTCTAGTGATCTCAACCAATGGAAGCGAAGAGATACTTAACTGAGAATATGTACATAATATATTTATATTTAGCTATAGTAACATAATCCAGAGGATGATGTCTTAAGTTTAACCAATAGTAAATTCATTGAATGAAGCATTTGCACACAGTAAGCATGCGTAGTAGTAAAGAGAAATTGTTCCTGTTGTCAAATGTCAGGAACTCTTACAAGTTGAAATTAATAGTCTAAAGACATCTTAGTATTTCTAGATATAGTAATTATATTAGCGCCTTTATTTACATGAAATTACTAATAGTACAAGTTCATAGTCATTAAACTGGATTCCGTTTATAACGTAAAGATGCTATAAGGCTTTTTAATTTTTCCTTCACATTCCCGGAGCACCTCTCGCATGAAGGTCGTCTAGGTTCGCTCGTTTATTCTCTCCCTACAGGTCAAAAAGGGACTCTGAAAAATCTTGCCCTCAGAGTGATATGGGTGGCTGGGGCATGCAAAGAAGGTATACCATCTGCGCCTTCGACGATGGAGGCTTTATTAGCACTACAAAATTTAGAAATAGTAACTGATAATTGGGATCCAATAATTATATATTTAACGGTGCAAAAATTGCACCCAGACACTGATCAAATATGGGAACAGAGTTTACATAGTAGCATTGAATTACCAGAACTAAAGACACTCACAAAATTCCTAGAGTCTCGCTTCAGAACTCTAGAAATGATAGGAAACAAAAATATGTCGTCAAATACGACACAAAGAAAACCATTCTCACCTAAACCAGCATATGGATTCTTGAATAGATGCAAAAATTCAACACCAGTTCACCCAGCTATTAAAACAAATAAAAACTTCTGCTGTCATTGCAAAGGCAATCACATAGTCTTTCATTGCCCAATTTTTAAAAATTTAACCACCCGACAGCGACAAGAAGTTGTCACAAATAAGCATTTTTGCGAAAACTGCTTATCACCCAACCATTCATCCTTCAATTGTAAAAGCAATAAAAGTTGTTACCACTGTAACAAAAGTCACAATACTCTGCTCCATTATGAGCAAAACTATTCAGTGACAAATTAAACAAATGAATCCACCCAAAATTCCAACATGGAAAGAAGAAGATGTGTTTACGTCAGTAGTACAAAAAATTTCTTCAGTTCTCAACATTTTATGTAATTTTTCGTGATTTGGGGCTGTTATATACTCAATATCTTGCGGAACTAAGTTCTGTGCTGATTATATTATAAAGACAAGTCCATTGGTCTCGTGCAATTTATAAATTTTACGTAGTTAATTTCTGCACTACACAAGCTGCAAAATGGCGGATAAACGTGCAAGTGAAATAAATAAGAATAAAGCAGAATCAAATAATTCAACACCTTTGCCAGCAAATGTACCAGATATGTTAACTTTTATGACTAAGGTTGAAAATAAAATATCGGCGTTTGCTAAGGACATGGAAATGAAGATACACAATTTCACAGTGTTAATGGAAACTAAACTGAAAGAAACCATTGCAGATATAAATGTGAGATCTCTTCTTCATGAACTAGAAACATCACTACAAAAAACGTTGTCCAAGAAGTTGTCGCCGGTGATTTTTAATATTTCGAACATCAAAACAAATCTGATGTCAGTGGATAGACGACTGAATCATCTTGAACGTCAGCATAAAGCCAATGACTTGATTATTGCTGGTGTACCTCGTATTGACAACGAGGATCTACCTTTAGTCTTCACTTCACTTTGTGCAAAACTCGGAATGAACATTCCTCCTAAGCCTGTGAGCATTTTTAGGTCCAGCATAGATAAAAATAAAAAAAAAATCCAGCATTATAATTAAACTGCAAAACTCTAGTGACAAGACTGCCGTGTTATCATCTGTACGAAAAACAATAAAGGAGCGCCGTGCCAGTGGAATTAAACCTCTATCACTGCATGATGTTGGGTTGGCCCGTGATACTGATTTTCACAGTCCAATTTACATCAAGGAGAGTCTGACTTTAAAGAATTATTCTATAAAAAGGAAGGCTCTGGCACTGCAGAAAAGTAAGCATATCTCGACGGTCTTCACACGGTCTGGTCTTGTTTGGATCGGAACAATGAACAGTAACATCCCCATGGCTATTTTTACCATCGATGAGTTGGAGCAGCTGATAAGTAAGAGTAAATAAAATTGAATAATGTGTTATCTAAGTAAGTCATTTATCTCTTGCTGCTTTGGTTTAGATTTATTTAGTATTGAATTGTTTTCATATTATATATTTAAAATTATTAGTATTACTAGATGCTTCTCTGAATATTCATATATTTCTTATATTGCTTATATTAATCTTTCTATTCTATTTCATGGATGTGTGCTCGCCTGTTGTGATCGTTGTTGCGAATTTGCTTGACGGTGATGAGATGGCTGTAACAGGCAATTTAGGTACTTTGCTTAACATTTTGTGTAGGCAACGAAATGGAATTAACTTTTGCCATATAAACTCTCGTAGTATACTCCCTAAAATTGATGAATTACGTGATATTCTTAGGAATTCCCCAGTGGATGTAATTTGCATTTCTGAGAGTTGGATGAAACCTATTATCAATGATAATGCGATTAAGATACCTGGTTATAGAGTTTTAAGAAATGACCGTGTGAATAAGCGCGGGGTGGTGTGATGATATATATTAAAAGCAACTTTAAGCACAAGATTTTATTTTCGTCTGATAACGCTGCAGGTACTTGTGAGTATATTTTTTGTGAACTGTCTGTTAATGGAGTGAAGTGTCTAGTTGGAGCAGTCTATAAGCCTCCAAACTGCTCATCTTTGGAGTCCCTTAATAATGATCTATTAAGTGTTTCACCCCAATACCAAAATGTGGTCATTGGAGGTGATTTTAATTTTAATTTTCTATCACACTCTGGGTTGACGAACAATTTCCAAGTTTTGCTGGATGCTTTGGACCTACAGAGAGTCAATAATTACCCAACATACTTCTTCTGTAGAACACCCTCTATGCTAGACGTCTTCCTTACTTCGAATTTGTCGAAGGTTTTGTTTTTCCAACAAATTTCTCTCCCAGGAATATCCGATCACGACATGATCATGTTAACATATGATATTCAGTCTAATAACGCAGACGAAATTGGTTCTTATTCCTATTTTGATTATAATGGTATTAACCAGGAAGAGTTGCTTAAGGATGTAGAACTGTGCGTTGGAGATAGCATATTTCATCTTCCCAATGTGGAAGATCAAGTAGACTTTCTCAACTTTACTTTAAATTATCTGCATGAAATACATGTTCCTTTCATTACTAAAACTATCATAGATTCGCGTTACCCTTGGTTTTCTTCTCATATTCGAAATTTACTTGCGGAACGAGATCTTGCATATGATAAATGGAAGCGCTATAGATTATCGGCTTTTCATGAGGAATATCGAGTACTACGGAACAGAGCAGTGGCTGCTGTCCGCTAAGCTAAAAAGCGCTATTACTCTTCCATCCTAAATGTTAAACTCCCTAATAAAATCCTGTGGAACAATATCAAAAAAAGTGGACTTGTCTGGTCTAAACTGAGCTCATGCTCAATTGATCCTGACGAACTCAATCATCAATTTGTTTCAAATCATGTGAGCAGTTCTCCTGTTAATTTGGATAATGATGAACCAGTAAGTGTTTCTCTAGATCAAACCCAGTTTAGCTTGCTAAGGACTAATATTCATGAAGTAGCTCCGGTAATGGAAAGCATTAAATCTACTGCTGCTGGTGTAGATGGCCTAAGTCCTAAATTTGTAAAAATGTGCTCACCTGCGATCCTTCCTGCCCTTACACACATTTGCAACTCATGCTTCACAAGTTCCATTTTCCCTAGAGCTTGGAAATCTTCAATGATAGTGCCTGTTCCTAAGGATACTAAGACACAATGTATGGAGTATCGCCCAATTAATTTGCTACCATATATTTCTAAAATAGTGGAGAAAATAATGTGCCTGCAAATCTGATTTTTTGATTTTGAATGAACTCTTACATGACAATCAGTCAGGGTTTCGTTCTGGACATAGTAGCACAACTGCTTTACTTAAGGTAAGCAACGATATTTCGCGGGCTATTGACAAGGATGAATTGACTGTATTAGTATTCTTAGATTTTTCAAAGGCTTTTGATACGGTGGATCATTTGCTTCTCTGTCGTAAGCTTAGTAGATATTTTAAATTTTCATCTCAGGCAGCTGATTTGATTTTCAATTACTTGAGTTACAGGTCACAGGCAGTTTACATGAACGGAACCTATTCCTCCTTTTTACCGATATCCTGTGGTGTGCCTCAAGGATCGGTCCTTGGTCCCTTATTGTTCTCCATGTTTATCAATGACATATTTCGTCAAGTTAAGTTTTGTGATTTACATCTCTATGCAGATGATGTACAATTGTACATCTCCAATCGTATTGGTCTGATTGAGGATAACATATCTCGTGTTAATGAAGATCTTGAATCAATTCATTTATGGTCCTTGTCGAATAAATTGAAACTCAATCCAATTAAATCTAAAAGCATGATTATATATAGGGTAAAATTAAACACAGATGGATATTCACCTGTGACTAATAATAATACTATTATTCCTTTTGTCGACTCCGTTAAGAGTTTTGGGGTTATATTTAATAGCACATTCACCTGGGATGACCACATTAATTCTATTATCAGAAAAGTTTATGGTGGACTTCGTACACTGTGGACATCCAGCTATTTCACGCCAATGCCCACCAAATTACTTCTTGTTCGTGCTCTACTAGTACCTGTAATAACCTATGGCTGTGAAATTTTTGGCAAACTAGACTATAATAATACAAGAAAAGTTAGCATTGCTTTCAACTCTATAATCAGGTATGTACATGGCCTTCGTAGATACGATCATTTATCACCATATAGATGCTCAATCTTGGGGTCTGATTTGCTAACCTATTTGAACTTTCGTATGCTAGTTCTTTAGGTTAGAATTATAAAATATCATAAACCTAGATATAGATATTAACTTTTCTAGATCAAATAGAACATTGCAACTAATTTTACCTAGGTCTCAATTCTTAATAACAAAGCGCCTGTTTTTCAGCCATGTCATTAAATCATGGAACCAGTTACCCTCTCAAATCAGAAGCTCTATACAGGCCGACACACTATCCTCTATAAGTCGTAGTATATTTAAATTTCTTACTTTAAGTAGGTAGTAATAAGTCTTAGCGTTTTATTTTTTATAGTATCATATCTTCTTCATCCTTCTTTTCTGTTTTTGCTTCTTCTATCTCTCTTATTATATAATAACTTTATATGAATTATACTGTTTATTTTAATGTTCTAACTCTATCTTGTACAAATTGGAAAGATCCTTAAATCTTAATTGTGCAATGTTTCATGAATAAATTTGAATTGAATTGAATTGAAATTGAACCAAGCACGCCCTTAGCTTGTAGAAATGATGAACAACAAGTTCAAAATTTTCTTACCGCCAATATGAAAAGAGCTCTCTTCCCTACAGCTCTAATAAACATCACCTCACCATCTGGAAGCACAATTACACTTCGAGCATTAATAGACTCTGGATCTCAAGTATCTATTATGACCGACAAGGCCTTAAACTATTACAGCTTAAAGGATCTCAAACTACCCAAGAATTAATTGGACTTGGCACAACTCCCACCAATACAGCCGTTCAGCAAGCCACAGTCAGAATTAATTCTCTACACAACAGTTTTAAAATAGCGAGCAACATGCTCGTGATAAGAAAAATCACAGACTTGCTGACACATTAAAAATCTCCCATTAGCAGATCCCACCTTCTCGCTTCCAGGAGAAGTTGACATTCTTCTTGGTGCAGAGGTTTACGCCGCCATTATTAAAAATGGAATTAGAAGAGGATCTAGCAATACACCCACAGCCCAAAACACTGAACTGGGCTGGATTCTGGTCGGAGGAGTACCAGAAATAAAGAGCACTACTACGACTGTGCTATCTACCTATCAAGGGCGGCTCCTCAAGTAAGCACTGCTTCCCTTGACAAATAAAAAAATTCAAACATAAATGACAAATCATTTTGCTTTAAAATATTCTTAGAAGATTTAAAAAAAAAATTATAAAATTCAAACAAATTTACTCCTCTGGCATCACTAGATAAAACCTAAAATATTTTATAAGTAACGCCCAATTTTATCCTACAAACTAATAACATACCACCCAGCCCAATGTCATTATATCGCTACTAACATTCTGTATGGTACGCTGTCCAAAATGTAGCGTATGACCCACCCACCATCATTCCACTTAACACCAGATCCACCCCGATTTGTCTTGTCAAGCAAGCTACATAATATTCGCGTGGTATGAATGGAACGGCATTAGAATTAAACACCGTTGCCACTGGCATCGCAGTGACGCTGAAATCCTTACAGCGTATTTACAACACCAAAGCCAATGTAAAAAGTTAAATACATTTAACTTTTTAGACTCATATTCACTGAAGAGTTTGCATGCGTACATTCAAGACCCTCGAGAATACTTCACAAGCCATGAAACAGACTCCCTCCCTACCACATGCGAGGTCCAACGGAGTCCTTACATTCTAAAATATTTGCAGTGTTCTTATGGAAAACTGACAAAAGTTTCATTTGAATAGCTCCTCCGCCCTAAACTACTATTCATACAGAAAAATTGTGTTCTGATAATCTTAAGCCTGCGTTCTTATCTTCCGAATCGTAATAAAATTTTCACATCTTTCCTAACAAAATTATTTCAAAAAATTTATCTTAACCAAATGACTACGATTCCTCAAACAAAAACTCTCAGCTGATTAATCATTGTATATGCCGCTGTACCGTCGTGGCATGCCGTTGCTGATGAAATCGAATGTAGCTGCCTACAGATGCGGACTCCGGCTGCACATACACACATGCAATTATCACTCAGCTGAGAGGTATTGAGCGTGAAATGGTAAGGATTACTTTGTAAACAAAACTTTTTTTTTTATTTTGTTAAGTAAGGTATATAAAAAGTGCAGCCTTTGGCAAGGTAAGGAGCCAAGGTGTAAGTTACTAGAAGACTATTTTCCTGAATGGATAGTAGTTAGGCTCTATAAGCATATATAAAGTCAATGTTTGGCATTTTTCAATAAGTATCAATATAGAACATTTTAGAAAACGGACTCACAACGCATACATATAGATTTCTGTTTCATGGCTTGGGAAGTATTCTCGAGGGTATTGGTACATTGCTATGGTACATTGTTAATTCAGAAGTATATGCAGGTGCGGGTGGGTGTCGGTCTTGCTCACGATTTATTTAAATGCTGCCAGATGTTAATAAATTCGTAGCTTTTTTTAAATAACTTTTATCCGACCTTCGTGTCGAATATTGTGAAATATTAGGAATAGTTTTAGAATAGTAAACGTGGATGGATTTACATGGGATTTTTTGTTTTAGAATTAGTCAGCAGGCTTAATTTTTTACGTTTTTGGGTGTTTTGGGGGGGGAGTTTGGCAACTACGCTCATGGAGTTGTCCAATTTTGGCCGTGTGTAATACCAAATTGAAGCTTCTGCTGAGATTTGTTAAATGGAATATTTTCTTTTGTTCTGTAAGAAACTTTATAACCGACTTTTTTCATCCGAATATCTTTAAAGTGAGTGATTTTCGAATTTGTGTACAAAGGGGGTGTAAGTTCTTGCGGAGGACTGATTTTTCTTTTAAACGCTTCAGCATAATGTTTTACATATTTCATGTGAACATTTAAATTTTATGTTTAACCGATGCGAAACAAATGTTTCCAGTTTTTTCGTGTAAAATGTTTTTACATGGAAGTACTTACATTAAAGTGCGATAACCTTCTAAACTATACTTACCGCAGAGGAAAAAAATTACATCACATTATTCGCAAAAGAATGTAGATGCGAGTTAATATGCATATATTAGATAAATTATCAGTACGTTTACATGAATACTTGAAGTATACTAGAAGTATGCTTGATGCAATCAAAAAATCAGGAAAACGCTCATTGAATGTGTAAATTTCAACTTAAGTAATTGGAAAATTAAATTCAAGAAAAATTCAAGTCAAGTAATTGGAATTAATCCAATCAACCGCCCTACCTGAGCTTCAAGTGGATTTCAAGTCAAGTACTCAAGTATTCAAAATGTAATGATTAGAAAATAAAATATATTAAAAAAACTTTTTAAATAAATTGCTTTCATAAATAAATTATAGGTACCTACTGTTTTGTTAGGTTTCGTTCAAGAAAATTACGTTTGAAGAAAACACGATAGATTGCGATTTTTCTTATAATTTATTTGAGTTTAATCCGAATGAAACATTTACAAGCGTATCCAAGAGTTTCATAGAATTTACAAGCGTAATGATTCTACTATTTGCTACCGATTGCTATCCGATTAAAAGCGTAACTATTTAGGTACTACCGGCTGCTATAAGATTACAAGCGTAACTAACTGATAAGAGAATTATTGAATGCACATTTGCAGCAAATCTACATCTACAATATGTGTGTATGTACTTAACCTATACAAATAGCTAGAGAAATAATTTCAGCACATTCTTGGTGGATGGGATGGATGATGAACCGCTAGATTGGTTGTCTGCTATCCGGTCTAAACATTTCCGCCCGCCTCGTCCCTAGGATGAAAAATTGAGAATCTTGAGCTCCAGGTGGGACGTCCGCCCGCCCTGACGAGACTGCGTCCTCCATTACATCCTCGTTATCTTGAAGAGGGAGAATGCATAGTTTATTTAGTGGACGCTTGATGAGATGATTTTGTGTCTTAATAGTTGCCACTCAGACAAGACGATCAGGACCAGGATAGACCTTCTCAATGCGGCTCCAGTTTGATGGTGGAAGGCGGTCATCCCGAATAAGAACCAAAAGTCCGGGTTTGACGTTTTTGTACTGATGAGTCCATTTTGTACGTGCTTGAAGATTGTTAAGGTAGTCCTTCGACCAGCGACTCCAGAAATGTTCATACATTTGATGGACGAGTTTCCATCTAGAGAGTCGATGCGGATTGACGTCTTCCAGAGAGGGTTCAGGTGTTGTAAGGAGGACGGAACCAATTAAAAAATGCCCGGGCGTTAACGCCTGTAAGTCGTCAGGATCAGAGCTAAGTGGATACAATGGTCGAGAATTAACACATGCCTCGATCGGGGTAAGCAATGTATAAAGCTCCTCGAACGTTAATGTAGATGTTCCAACAACTCTTTTCATGTGATGCTTTACCGCCTTTACACCACCTTCCCACAGTCCACCGAAGTTGGGAGCATTTGGTGGGATAAAAGACCAATCAGTTCCTTGAGATGTGAGGAAATGGTTGAGTTCCTCAGGTACTCGTGATTTACAAAAGAAAAGAAGCTTGCGAAGTTCTTTAGCTGCACCAACAAATGTAGTTCCATTATCACTGTAAACCCTTCTACAGGGTCCGCGGCGTGCAGTAAAACGTTTGAGGGCCGAGATAAATGCTGCAGTCATTAGGTCTGACACCAGCTCTAAATGAACTGCTTTCGTGGCCATGCAGACAAATAGCGCAATATAGGCTTTATGTGAAATTTTACCTCGTCCAGGTCCATATCGAACAAGAATAGGACCAGCATAGTCTACGCCACTATGTAAAAACGGTCGTGTAGGTTTAACTCTAGAAGCTGGCAGCATTCCCATAAATTGGTGATTTACAGAAGTACGTTGTCTGAAGCATCTTATACATCGTCGGCTTAAGTTTCGGATGAGATTTTTTGCTCCTAAGATCCAAAATTGTTGTCGAATAAAATTTAAATTCATCTGGACACCTCCATGCAAGGTCTTATCGTGTGCATCAGCAACTATAGGGGGCTTTTTTTTGCCAACAGAAATTGATGTTAGGAATCATAAGCCAACTCAGAGTTTTGTAATCTGCCTCGTACACGTATCGTATGTGTTGCAAAATCGAAGGTAGGAGATAAGCTAAGAATTGAACTGCGTTTATTAATCGTTTGTCTCTTCGACAGTTGACTGTATTCTACAGAGAAATAAACATTCTGATCAGATTTTACCCAAAAATGTAGAGCCGTATTCAATTCGGATGGTGTAAGAGGTCCTTTTCTGCAGAATTCAGCCGATATATTGCAATTCGGTGCTAGGGATTCCTCTTGCGGTTTTCAATCAAAATTTTGCAGGTCCGTATAAAGCGGATGCAGTAAGCTGTGATTCTCAATAGTCGAGATAATGATGAATACTTTAAGATAAGATCCCATTGGGTTGGTATATTGATAGAAGCAAGAACACTGATGAGTCCAGTCCTGGCTTCGAGATCACCATCGAGCTGTAGATTGTGACGTGCAGGGTGTTGGGGCCAGGTTGTTGAGGCGGATTTTAGCCACGGAGGTCCTTCCCACCACAAGGAATGTGACATTAGTCGATGTGCAGGAATTCCTCTCGATGCACAATCGGCAGGACTATCACGCGATGGTACATAACGCCACTTGACGGAGGGAATTAGTTCTATTATGTGACTCACCCTATTCGCCACAAATGTTTTCCATTTTGATGGATGAGTAGTAATCCATGTTAACACAGTGAGTGAATCAGTCCAGCAGTAAATCGGAACGTTTCCTATATCCAACGTGGTTTGAAGATTATGTACGATTCGAGCAAGCAGGTGAGCACCCATAAGCTCCAATCTGGGACAATTGAATATTGTTGAAGTCATGTAGCGCTCGGAAGTAGATAACTGCTGCATAGCCGCTTTCTGCCGCATCACAGAAGGCATGTATTTCATATGACAGCGCGGACGAATCATAGCCAATCCAACGTGGAATTGTGATAGCTTCAAGTTGAGTCAACTCCCGACGAAAATTTAGCCATTCGGTCGCAATATCCTGAGGTAACGGAGTATCCCAGTCGAGCTTGAGCAACCATAGCTTCTGAAACAATGCTTTAGCCATGATTATGGTTGGAGATAAAAATCCAAGTGGATCGTACAACTTTGCGACGTCAGATAACAAATTGCGTTTAGTTGTAATCGCTGAAGCATCTGAATGTGTTACCTTAAATCCGAAGCTGTCCGAAGTCGGGTTCCAAAGTAGACCTAATGTTTTGATGATTGTATCTTCTGATAAGGTGATATCATCACTTAATGAGTGTATTTTGCTTAAATCTAAGGCTTCATTCGAGTTGGATGACCATTTATGAAGGTGGAATCCGCCGGCGCGAAGGATGTTTATTAATTCACGCTGACAATTTAAAGCTGTAGGAATGGCGTCTGCTCCAAAGAGCACATCGTCGACGTAGAAGTTTTTCCGAAGAATTTTAGATCCTATTGGATAATGTGACCGCTCATCATCAGCTAATTGATGTAAGGTGCGTATAGCTAGATAAGGGGCTGAGGTAGTACCGTATGTGACGGTAAGCAACCGGTATTCTAATGGCATCTCGACCTTAGCACTTCGCCAAATGATTCTTTGTAGATCGCAATCCTGTTTGTCCACTAGGATTTGCCGGTACATCATCTTAATATCTGCCGCGAAAGCCACTACATGCTTTCTCCAATTTAGGACTATAGAAGCGAGATCAGATTGAAGCTTTAGTCCGACTGCTAAGTAATCATTTCATGTAAGTCCTCCTCTAGACTTTCGGGATCCGTTAAAGACAACACGGAGCTTTGTGCTACTACTATTTTCGTTGATCACCCCATGATGAGGCATATAGAAGATGGATGATAATGTCTTTTTTTTCTCACCACTAGAAACAATTTCCATATGATTAAAGCGCAAGTATTCTTCCATAAAGTCAACGTACTGATCCCGTAGGTTAGGGTTGGAATTGAAACGTCTCTCAAGTGAGTGAAGGCTTTGTAATGCGTTGGACTTGGATCCGCCAAAGACTGTTTGTTGATCACTAGGACGGATAGGAAGTCGAACAATATAGCGACCATCTGATCTTCGTCGAGTCGTTTCTTTGTAAAAGGTTTCACACGCTTGTTCATCTTCTATATATATATATATAGGTTGTGTTGAGAATTGTCCAGGTACTTTAGCATCGTTATTTACATCATTCGACGTACAATATACACCCGTTGAAGTTGACTCTTCTTATGTTCTGTGCAACATCGTGTGGTGCGATTGATGACAATATTTACATCTATATGAAGAAGGACAATTTGATACAGGATGGTTTACGCGTAAACAATTTTCACAAATTTGCTCCTTTGACACGAACTCCAGTCGCTGAGGGACACTGAGTCTACGGAATAAAGGACAAAAGAGTAGTAAATTCTTCCCATTACATTTTGTACATTTCCCATAGTTATTAGTTTTATTTGTAGCTAGATGAACTTTGATCGGAGATGGTTTTACCATGTGTTTTTGGTGATAAAATTTATTAACTTCCTTCTGCCGCGTAGAGCTTGCACCTACTACTTCCAGGGTGGTGACACGGTGTTGAAGGAAAATACGCAACTCTGTGAAGGTAGACATATTGGTGGGAGAAGAAAGTGAATTTTCCCAATCCTTTCGAGTTGAGGGATCTAACTTTTGAACTGTTATGAAGACTAACCAGTCATCCCATTTATCCACTGAACGTTTTAATGATTCTAAAGCCTTAAGGGCTTCAATAGTACCATCATATAGTCGACTTAGTTCATCGGCTGATTCAGTTTTCATAGACGGTAAAGATGTTAGTAATCTTAAATTGGACATGACAA
The DNA here is from genome assembly GCA_963930735.1 of Dioctria linearis. NCBI lineage: Eukaryota > Metazoa > Arthropoda > Insecta > Diptera > Asilidae > Dioctria > Dioctria linearis. The sequence continues at coordinate 135,824,799 of OZ005742.1, read as the reverse complement.
GTAAACGTTCATTTTGATAACGTTCGCAGAGAACTTTCCATGCGGCGGCGTAATTACTATCGGTAATAGCGAGATTTCGAAGAACTTGTTCGGCTGGCCGAAGAGACTAGTTTTCAGATATTAGAGTTTTTGTGAACCTGTGAGCTCACGACTCGACGCGATGAGACTTTGAAACAAATCATGAAATGCTGGCCATTCTTTTAAGTCTCCACCAAAGCGTGGTAAATGAATTTTTGGAAGAGAAGAAATCGAGTGTGCACCCATAGAAAACGATGGATCTAAAGAATTGTTAGTAGGGTTCTGATGAGGTGATTTAGCTTCGTCCATCATATCTTTTAAATCCGCACCGGCTTCACAGTAAGTGATTTCCATATTCACGTAATGATCCTCAGCAAAATATTTATTGGTAAGATCTTCTTCACTGGCTCCGGCGATAAGAGAATCATGATTCTTTTCAAATTTTTCCCAATATTTCTCCCACAACTCTATCCGCGTTTGGAGATAATTTGCCGTCAGATTCTCTTTACCGCTTTTCTTTGTATTGGATATGAAATTACTAATGAGAGTCATTAGTGCTTGCTGCTGATCTAATAATCTGTCCATGTTAGTACGATAAGAAAACTGTAAAAGACTTACCGAAAACAAATTATATGTATATGTGCATACCAATTTAACTATATGATCACACGATGTATCCACACCAGACGGAACTGTTTTGTCCAAAGCAAAAAAAAAGCTTTTTATAATAACTTCTGAACAGTTAGTGAGGTCACAAACAATTTTATTCAATAAAAAATTAAAAATCTTTCCTATAAGCTGCACTGTTAACTCACAACACCAGTTTCTTTTTTTTTCCTTCACATGTCTCGTTTTTCACAGCACTTGCACTAGGTGTTTAGCACAAAGATTAATTTGGGTTTTTTCTCGATGACGGGAATGACGCGAACTGATTTTTAACACAATTCTAGAAAAGTCCAGAAATTCCCGGGTTTCGGCACCAAACTGTTTTGTTAGGTTTCGTTCAGGAAAATTACGTTTGAAGAAAACACGATAGATTGCGATTTTTCTTATAACTTATTTGAGTTTAATCCGAATGAAACATTTACAAGCGTATCCAAGAGTTTCATAGAATTTACAAGCGTAATGATTCTACTATTTGCTACCGATTGCTATCCGATTACAAGCGTAACTATTTAGGTACTACCGGCTACTATAAGATTACAAGCGTAACTAACTGATAAGAGAATTATTGAATGCACATTTGCAGCAAATCTATATCTACAATATGTATGTATGTACTTAACCTATACAAAAAGCTAGAGAAATAATTTCAGCACATTCTTGGTGGATGGGATGGATGATGTATTGTTCATGATGAACCGCTAGATTGGTTGTCTGCTGTTTCGGTCTAAACACCTACTAAGTAAAAAATAATTTCTTCTTTCACCCAAGAAAAGTTTCATTGCAAAACTTGATCTATCCAGTAACAATATTTTAAATTATATTATCTCGTTTGACTTTGAGGACCGTAAACATCAACCAGAATAATCCATATTCAGGTGTAATGCACAAACACCAACCAAGATCCGAGTATTTTTGTGGGTAAAATTAAAATTAAAACATAATGCTGTTTTATTTCGATATACTGAAAATATCCGAAAATAATGTTACATAAGCAAAAAACTCATTGTTTTACACGAGTTGGTGTTTACGACCAAAGCTAGCAGCATTATCTCGGATAGGAATAATCTTTACACAGGAAATAGGATTATCCTCTTTGGTGTTTACGGCCTTAAATGTTTGAATGTTTTTTATTTTAAAACTTTTTTAACATTTTTTATTGATATTGTGCAAAAATAAGATAATGACTATCTATAATATTATGTTCGTTTCTGTTTAATTGCGAGAGAATGTAGGAGTCTTGCTTTTATTTGAGGATTGCGGCGGACGAGTATACCTATGTTCAATAATAATGGTAATTGAATTGAAAAGGGTGAATTAAGTACATGATTAGATTTTTTTACGTACGTTTCTTACGTTGTGAAAGGGATATTGAGTGTAATTTTCATATTTGCTTAATTATGGGGCGGCAGGCAGTATATATTGTGAATGGAATAAATGAAAGATATGATTGCATCGCTGATTTATTTAACGATAATAATGGCTGCCTTCTCTTTCTAGAGCAAGAATAAATATGAATATTTATATTGTGTATTATTGAGATCATTGACTTTGATACATGTATAATTACTTATAGTTGCAATGAAATAGTCTGAAAAGCGAAGCTATAATTTACACAAAATGTATTGCTTCCCTTCTTTTGAATCCCACGAACCGCCACTGCTACCTATACTACAACAAACCCCAAGTTGAACAAAAAATTAGAAAGAGTTTGTAAACACACTACTACGCCAACATTTTCACCGAAAGATCAGCTCTGCAAGAGATCAAGCCAACGCTTACCGCCCGAAAAATATTAATGTGCATCTATCAAGACGCATAATACACCTGAACACCACAATTCTCAGAGAAAATCTTGAGAAATGCACCAAGTGAAGCAGTGAAACACTCCATCTTAACCACTCTCCCGACCATTAACACAAAATGGAAAAAGAAGACAAGATTATTGCCATCCCGGTCAGCGTCCACACAAACTGAACACAATCGTAGAGAGATTAAAACTCCCACCACTAGATGGCGTCAATATAGTCTAAAATCTACTTCTCACCATGTACCAGGTATACTAAAGAATGGTATTTCCCCAATGACACAACCTGGGGTAAATTATGTCAAACCTCTTATTCCTCTGCCAGACGACGCAACAAAAAATATTCTCACTCTTCTATCTCTAACTATTTAATTTCACGTCTTTTACTTGGGAATAACACGTACAAAAATTAACAACCTTTCCTCTTATAATAATTTTATTTCTGGCTATATTCAAGTTCACACTATGGATTTTACAACGCAAGTAAGTTCAACTACTTCAGCTATTGAGACAAGCACACAAAACGGTTTCTTTAAAAACTGTTTAAATTCTAGAATTTTCAGCCAATTCCCCACCAATCAGGTTCACGTTTTTATTTGCAAATAGATAAATATAGTACTATCTCTTTCATTAAGATCGCGCCAAATATTTCACGACGAAAGAACAATGAATATGTGCTGCCATTTGGTCAATGGCGATCATTATCAGAACCGTGTCCGAATGTCAGTGTGTAGTTCTTGATCATGATGTAAATTGTAAAGTGGAAATGTCACAAGTTTTCTGTTGTTGGAATTGGAGGTAAGTAAATAACATTTTCGTTTTTTTTAGACTTGTTTTAATTTGTTACTGTCAATTAATGTTGGGTTTGCATGAACCATTTGTGTTTGCCTCAATAGATATTTAGATCAATTAACAAAAATATCTAATAATTTGTTTACATTTCAGGTTATGTTTATGTGAGAAATTGGACATCGTATGTACGTATGAGAAGGAACATCAATTATCAGATAAGTATATTGACACATTATATCTTTAAAAGTTGATTCTTTGTTTCTTTTGCTTTTTTAGGTGCATGACGTGGTATCTTCACCGGAACATCCTCCCACCAGCTAAAAAGTCATTCGTCTATGAACGTGAGTGGACCGCAATAGTATTTAAGTGCAAGTGCTTCCCATCGACTTCTGAGACCTACTAGGATCCTATCAGGATTGCTGAATGTTCTGAAATTATAAGCAATATTGGGAGGTGGAGATGGGATGTTTACTTTAAGGGAATATTAAGGAAGAACGGGTGTGATTCGAAAGAGATTTTGACAAGGTATGTTTGGTTGTATTTAGCGATTGTTTTTTATTTTATTTTTTTTGTGTAAATGCAATTTTTATTCGTGTAAGTGTTCACTTTGTTTGTGTTTGTGTGTGTGTGTGTGTTTTTTTTTTTTTTTTTTTGGATTTCACAGTGTCTTTAGTTTTACTTATTCATGTTTATCACAGTTTTGATGGCGATATGAAATGTCTGTAAATTTTACATCCAGTTCACACGTTCACAATTCATTGTCCTTTATGGGAAGTAGTGCTATTTTCGCAATAGGTCGTTTCACTATATTTTCTTTCATACGAACTGTTACAACGCGAACTAAACCATCTGTTCCAGCATGAGTTTCCAAAACACGTCCCAGGGCCATTTGTTAGGTGGTAGTCTGTCGTCTTTTACTAATACGACGTTATTTTTTGTAATGTTTTGTTGAAGAGTTGTCCATTTCGTTCTTTGTTGCAGCTGATGTAAATATTCTTTGCTCCACCTGCTCCAAAAGTGTTGTAATAATTGCTGTGTTAATCTCCATTTATCTAGACGATTTGTGTTGATTCCAATCAAGTCTTCTTGTGCAGGGGCAAGTAGAGCATCACCCGTTAAGAAGTGACCAGGTGTTAGTGCTATAAAATCCTCTGGGTCTGATGTCAATGGGCACAAAGGCCTTGAGTTCATGCATGCTTCTACCTGAGACAACATCGTACTCATTTCTTCAAATGTTAAAGTTGGATTGCCTAATATTCTTCTTAGGTGATATTTTGCTGATTTCACACAGCTCTCCCAAATGCCGCCAAAATGTGGAGCTGACGGGGGAATAAAATGCCAGTTAAATCCTTCAATTGCGAGCTGTTGGGCAGCCTTTTCATTTACACGATATATTTCCTTAAATATTGCATTAGCCCCTACAAAGTTTGATCCACAATCACTATAGATATTCTGACACAGGCCTCTGCGTGCCACAAATCTTCTAAACGCTGCTAAAAATGCTGTTGATGTCATATCGCTAACTAGTTCTATATGTACGGCCTTCACTGCTAAGCACACAAAAATAGCAATGTACCCTTTGAATATTTTGACACCACGATGTCTGCTCATTCTAAGTTGAATAGGGCCGCAATAGTCGACTCCTGTGAAACGAACTGTAAGCATATCAGGGTTACACGAACGAGTCTACCGAGTGAAGAAAATCTCTCCAGGACTTCTAGAAGGTACGTATCCTTTATACATAAATTGACATTCACGTTCCTTTTTTGTTCTAATTCTATTGTAGGAATTATTGGTTGTATTGGCCAGTTCACGTTTTTGCTCTGTAGCCACTGAGGTCCATGCCACCAGAGCTCGTTGTCCTTGAGTTGATGAGGAAGCAGACCTCTTGATGCTAAATCAGCAGGATTATCATATGTTGGGACATGATGTCTCGCGGCATCACCAAGTAAGTCGATCATTATCAGAACCGTGTCCGAATGTCAGTGTGTAGTTCTTGATCATGATGTAAATTGTAAAGTGGAAATGTCACAAGTTTTCTGTTGGTGGAATTGGAGGTAGTAAATAACATTTTCGTTTTTTTTAGACTTGTTTTAATTTGTTACTGTCAATTAATGTTTGGTTTGCATGAACCATTTGTGTTTGCCTCAATAGATATTTAGATCAATTAACAAAAATATCTAATAATTTGTTTACATTTCAGGTTATGTTTATGTGAGAAATTGGACATCGTATGTACATATGAGAAGGAACATCAATTATCAGATAAGTATATTGACACATTATATCTTTAAAAGTTGATTCTTTGTTTCTTTTGCTTTTTTAGGTGCATGACATGGTCCTTTATGAGCTCTCCAAGTATACAAAATGAGAATATCTAGTGCTAAGTTAAATCGCACTTTTTAAGGCATGCCTCGTAATTACTTTTTGTTAATGTTTGTTAGAATTTATATAGCTTCACAACTTGTTTTAGGCATCTAGCATCACCACAACATTCACATGTATCTGGTCCATCCGTTGAATCAGCTCTTGGCCATAATGAAAATGAATTGACTTCGAGAGAAGTTCATATTCCTGCTCGATCAGAAGTTTTGGTCAAGACAGTTTGTTCAAATGAAGGAGATTTGATTTGTTTAGCCCAAGAGATAAGCCCTGGAGTGTTCATTTCAAATTGTATAGTGCATCCAAAGGACCAACACATTGTGATAAGTATAGTAAACATCAATGAAATGGTGGTTATACTGAAAAATATTAATCCCAAGATTGAGAAACTGGAAGATTATGATATAGTAAGACTTAGTGAAGGAAAATTTGAGAAACTAAAGAAGAAAATGCTGAACGAAAGTAAGGAAATAAACGCAGTGGAGACAGCAACTGTAGTAAAGAAGAATAGTATTTGCCAAAGAATTTATCGCGACATTAACCGATTGCAAAAACTACACGAAGAAATAAGCCTAGATGAAGAATTAAACCCTGAGAAGAGGGGTAAATATGGGAAATTTGTGAAGATTATGAGGATATATTTCATTTGAAAGATGATCTTGTGACGTACACACCAGTACTAAAACATAAAATACAGGTAAAAGAATACCAGGCACCAATTAACCAGAAGAACTACAGATTACCACAGATTCAAAAGGTGATAATAAACGAACAAGTTCAGGAAATGCTCAGAAATGATATCATAACTCCTAGTAAAAGCCCATGGAACTCCCCATTACTGGTAGTACCAAAAAAGCCTGGCTCGGATGGTACGAAACGATGGAGAATTGTCGTCGGCTTCCGCAAGTTAAATGAAGTTACTGTCAAGGACGCTTTCCCGTTACCGAGAATAGAAGAAATCTTAGATCAGTTGGGTCACGCAAGATACTGCGCAACTTTAGATTTGGCAAGTGGTTATCATCAAATACAAGTAGATAAACGAGACTGAGAAAAAACTGCCTTCAGCACTAATTATGGACATTATGAGTTTAAACGGATGCCTTTTGGACTCACCGGACCACGAGCAACGTTTCAACGCATAATGAACCATATCTTGACGGGTTTGCAGGGATTTAAATAATCCGTTTATTTAGATGACATTGTCATCTATGGAAAAAGTCTGAATGATCACAACGCCAAACTGTTGGAAGTATTCCAGAGGCTAAGGGAAAATAACCTAAAATTACAACCGGAAAAGTGTCAGTTCTTACGTCGTGAAGTTGTCTATTTAGGACACAAATGTGATATGGAAGGTACCTTGCCAGACCCTGCGAAAACTTTAAGTGTCCAAAATTTTCCAACTCCCAAAACAGTTAAACAAGTGCAATCTTTCTTGGGATTGGCAAATTATTACAGGAAGTTCATTCGCGATTTTTCTAAAATAGCAACCCCAATAAACAAACTACTAAGGAAAAATTTAAAATTTAAATGGTCCGAGGAATGCCAAAATTCTTTTTGTGCGCTAAAACATGCTTTAGTTACACCTCCACTTTTGTTATACCCTGATTTCTCTAAGCCGTTCATATTAACTACCGACGCCAGTAATGATGCTTTGGGAGCTGTGCTCTCTCAGGGAGAAGTAGGCAAAGATCAACCCATAGCATACGCAAGTCGAAGCCTGAACCAGGCAGATAAAAATTATAGCGCAACAGAAAAAGAGCTCCTGGCCATTGTGTGGGCGGTCAAAAACTCTCGATGCTACTTGTTGGGAAGAAAATTTACGGTTTATACGGATCATAAGCCTTTAAAAGGAATATTCAAGGTAAAAGATACCACTTCGCGTCTAGCTCGGTTTCATGTGAAATTGTCAGACTATGATTTCGATATTGAATATAAGCCCGGAAAATATAATACAAATGCAGATGCGCTGTCCAGAATTTCACCTCGCGCAGAATTAGCAAGTTCCGCGACTCAAGATCAGGAAAACGGCAAAAGCAACTGCTTGGTGGTTACACGACCTCAAGCCAAACAGGGCCCATTTAACTTGCCTTACAGGACATACCATTGAATCACACAACCACGGTGCCTTCTACTATTGAAGTTCACATACAGGAGACTCCACTCAGTTCAGACGAAGAAACTGATGATACAACAAATGAGGAAGAAATTAGCACAAAAGGCAAAATCGGAATCTTGAAAGATAGGAACGAAATTGAGACTATCCTACATAACTTCCACGATGCACCTCTGGGCGGTCACCAAGGCATATAGAAAACATTTTATAAGATCCGCAGGGAATTTAAATGGAAAGGTATGTTATCAGATATAAATAAATACATAAAAAACTGCATTAAATGTCAACGTTATAAAGCTAGCCGTAAAAATAAAATGCCCATGGTAATAACAGACACCGCTCGCGAGCCTTTCGAGAAAGTTTATTTGGACCTTGTAGGCCCTTTAGAAGAAACGAGTGAGGGTAAGAAGTATATCTTAACTTTCGAGGATGACTTGACGAGGTTCATGGACTGTGTCGCTATACCAGACGCAGAAGCGTCAACAGTAGCGAAGGCATTTTTTAATGAAATAATAACGCGGTACAGAATCCCCAAAGTACTGGTTACAGAACAAGGGACAAACTACAAGCGATTTGTTCAAAAGAGTATGTAAAATGCTTAAGGTCAAGAAAATACAGACACCGCATACCATCCGCAAAGCAATGGAGCTTTGGAGCGCTCTCATAGGCCTTTGGTCGAGTATCTGAAAATTTTCGTTGAGTCTAACCCCCCCCCCCCACATGGGATGAACATCTTAGGGCAACAATGTTCGTACGAAATAACAGCAAACATAGAGGAACTAAGCTGATGCCTATGGACTGTTTGTTCGGTTTCACTGCGGAAATTCCTAACAATTTGCAACGAGATCCTGAACCAGTATACAACTTTGAAGACTATTACTTTAAATTAAGAAGTAATGTACAACAAGCATATGCAATTGCGCGTAATAATTTACTACAAAGTAAAGAGTACTCCAAAACCCAATATGACAAAACGGCTCGGCCTTTAATTTTCGATATTGGCGACCAAGTGCTGCTAAAGAATCTGGTTAAAAAAGGAAAGTTTTCTCCTGAATGGTTGGACCATACAATGTAATTGAAGTACCTTCGGAAGTAAATACGGTTAATACGAATTAAAAACGGTAAACGGCGTGTATATAATAACAGATTAAAACTTTGGAAATAAGTAAAACAAACAAATATTTTTTTCCTCTTATTCTGTTTTTTTTCCTCTTCGTTTTCTTTATCTCTAGTTAAATATACAAAGAAAGAATTTATCCTAACCGCTGAATTTTCTTAGGTATGAAAATACTCCGCTTTTTAATTACCACATTTACGTGGCAATGGATCACCAGTACTCCCTTCGACATAAAACTACTGGAGCCGGAAAGGGAAGTCTTGATGGAACCAATAGGATCTGCAGTATTTTACCACACGACGTGGACGGTGGTCACTCGCATGAAAATGCCTAATTGGACAACAACCATTGATTTTCTGAGGTATTGCGATGACAACCTATTAAACCTGTGCAGTTTCAAAGGTAAAAATAAAGAGGGTAGGTGCAATTTCTGGGATAGTTTATTTAAAAGAAATATAATAGACGTCCAGGAAGAAATATCTGAATTGACGTCTTTCTTAGCGCGACATCGCGAAAAACGAGGGTTATTGGATATTGGTGGGAAAGTGAGCAAGTTTTTGTTTGGTACAATTGATAATAAAGATGCCAACAATATGTACAGTCGCCTCGATGCGTTAGAAAACCAAGAAGATCATTCCATTCATCGTCTGGAAAAACAACTCACTTTAATGAAGTCAAATTTTGAATCGCTATCGACGCCAATACTAGACTTGACAAAAAATCAGGACCATCTAATACAGGAGGTCAATAGTTTTCTTCTAGAAGTTAATGGCACTATGAGCGAGTTTGACGTGGAAATTCATAGAAATAGAATACAAGCTGAGCTGAACGAGATTATTCTGACAATGTTATCTCAGTTACAGCATGTACAAAACACTCTTTCGAAAATTTTCACAATTATAAATGCCTTGCAACAGCACCGATTACACCCACTTCTTTACCGTTCAGAGAACTTGGAAAATTTATATAACATAACCCTGTATTCCCAGATTAACCATTTACTTCGAGATACTTCCATTATTAATGAGGTAATATCGGTACAAAGCCTCTACCTTCCCGATCATATACTTATTAAAATTGTTATACCCGTAGATACCTCGCCAGATTTTTACATCAGCAAAATTCACCCCGTCCCGTTCCAAAAAACCGATTGAATCTACGCTTTGTTAGATATTGACGCTGATTATCTTTTCAAAAATAATATTACTCAGCAGACTGTCGTTATGTTTCAAAGTGAGCTCAATACTTTATGTCGTCTTCTATCCACATATCGAGAAACTGAACTCTATCTCTGCAGACAGAGTAAGCCCCATTATATTAACCACCGCTTACAGGAATCATGTGTTAACAGCCTTTATAAAAGCCAAAATGAAAATATCCTCACATGCCCAGTAAAATTATTACCTCAGCCTCCCAATGTTGTGACGGAATTAACGGCCCCCAACCACTGGCTGTTTGTATTCCACGAAGACAAAATTCTACAAGCTCAATGTCCAAACAGAGTTTTCCAAAAGACTCTCTGCGGGCCTGGCATCTTACATCTTAATGCATCCTGCAAATTTACCCTAGGACACCCTGAGCTCCCCGCAAGAGGTAACTCAATTAATGTACTAAATACGTATGAGTATGCAAACCTTTCCCTTCCCAAATTAAATTTCGAGGACTCCTCACTCAGGCTATCTATCTTTAACGCAACCAAACTAAGAAATCTAACCATAATAACCTCATCACACCCCAACTTTCAAGAAGTACTTAAAAAAGCTGCTCTAAATTTCAAAGAATTAGACAATGAAATAAGGCATGCAAAACACGAAAAGGTACAATCTGCTCATAAAAATTTTACATATACTAACACAGGGCTTCTCTCGTTAGTAACTGCCTTTCTAATAGTCGTAGGAATTTATTTATATTGGAAAGGAAAAGCATCCTCAAAAATATCAAAATCACGTTCTACGATAAATATATCCTCTCCAATAATAACATCATCCACCCTCACTGCTATCCCACACGAGGTTGCCATCATTTCTTCAATGGAAACACCCAGAACGCATCCAACTACGGAAAGATTTTATGAATTGAATATAGAACTTGCACCAGCACCACCAACTTTAAAAACAAATATCGAAAATCGTTCCGCATTCCCTCACACACAATCTCAAATTATTAGATTACATTACCATAAAAAAAAAATTAGTAAAAATAATCTCTATAAGACCTAGATTTAGCATTTAAAAATTTTGTAACACATTTTTGGATATGTTAATGTATTAGAATAACTAAGTTAAAAATGAAAAAATTAATTTTGTTGCACAAAAAAGAAACAAAAAAAACAAACAAAAATTGTAACAATTAGTTTTAATTATTATTATTAATTTTTCTTTTTATACCCTAGATGAAATCTAAAGGGGTATACTAAGTTTGTCATTCCATTTGTAACACCTCGAAATAATGATGGTAGAGCGAAATGGATTGGACACCCACGCATAATATTAAAAGTTATTTTGATTTTTGCATGTCCGTCCGTCCGTCCGTCCGTCCGTCTGTCTGTGCGCACGAACGCGTATACTTAGAGAGCTGAAATTTTGTACACGGACTTAAAAAAAAAGTAAAATTAAGTTCGAAAATGAGACAAATCGGGCAACTCCTTCGTGGGGTTGCCATACAAAACTTTCGTTTTCCACTATATATTTGGACACTGCCTGAGAACGCATCGATATAGAGAGCTGAAATTTAGTACATGGTGTTTTCTTTGTACTAGCAAATAAAATTTCAAAAATGGACTAAATCGGGCAATTCCTTCTTGGTGTTGCCATATACAAATTTTGGATTTTAACGTATACTGTGAAAACGATCAGTCCAAGACATTTTTATTGTACTAAAAACTTCTTCAGAATACGAAATCCTATAAAATTGGTTATTATCATTTTGTCTGTCCGACAAACCGTTCTAGAAATATATGCGAAAAACCACTTCAAAAATCAAACTTGCATAGATCGGTGATCGTACGAACTTTTACACGGGCGTTCATCTAGGGTATCATAAGAATTGGTCTTAGAGCAATTCTAGCTTTTTTACTTGTTTTTTGTTATTATTATTCCGCTGAATATGTATAATTAGGTACATTAATTAATATAAAATATATAGTTTCTCCTAAGTTAATCAATATACCTGTATTTGTTAATAACTCGGATGATCAAGCTACTCGTAAACTTCATTACATTTTTTTTCTTATGCTCCATTACTACTAGTTTAATTCCTTCTCTCGACGAAAACTGATACTAATCCTTAGTATCATTTTTCTTTTACATGGGGGGAAGGAATGTTGTATAAATATTTCCTCATTTAGAGAAGATTAATTTTAAAATTTCAAATGTTTTCATGTTATAAATTAACTCATATGTATGTTTCTTTGCAATCGTAACAATTGCAAAAATAAATAAAATAAAAGCATTTTACGTGCACTGATCAATGCCCGGTCAGCATAAATAAAAAATGACCTAGTGGCTGATCAGAATTTATTGCAGAGTGACTTACCTTCGCAATAATGACCTACTTCGCAGGTAAACAAAGCGAAGTAGAAATAAAAATAATCTTGTTTGGAAACATCAAAAAATTCTGGCACAGAATAAGTTTAGTTTTTTTTTTAGTCTGGTCAGTGTCGCGGTAGTTTTTGAGAAAAAGTCCAATCAGGTCTGTTGCTGAGTTTGAAAGTAAATTGAAGACCAGAAAAATAAATAAAATATAAGTGCCTTAGTTATAAAGTGAATTGCGACAGGATAAAGAAAGAAGTTATAAATTTTTGTGTAATAAAGTGAATTGCTCAAGATAGATAAAATAATAAGTTAAACGGATTTATTACAGAAAACAAGAAAAATAAATGAATTATAACGTGAATTGTTGTTATTTTGAATAAATAAATTCAAAAGTGAATTTCCAATCGTAGTTAAAGGCCACACATCCATTATCTCGCAGTGTATACAAAAACAAACACCACACACCCAAGAACAATTATTCCTTATTTCCAATGGAAGACATTTCAAGCACTTTGAATGAAGATGAAGGTAGGCAATATGAAGTAGAACTTCAGCGATCTAATAGAATACCCCCTCGATCACAAGTCATACTGAGCATACCATTACAAATGGACCAGGAAATGATCTGTTTGTCTCAGGAGATTCAAGAAGGAGTATTTGTTGCAAATTGCCTAGTTAGTCCACATTGAAATTTCATACCGTTATCTGTTCTGAACAACACAGAACCAGTATTCCTAACAAGATTAAAACTTACTCTAGTTCCAGTTAATTTTTATAACATTAGGTCTCTCCAGTTACCTTTGGACGAAATAAATTCCCAAAGTTCTCAGAAAGAAGGTGATTCTCCTTTCTCACGTGTACAAGACAAAAGCATATACAACATAAAATCTCTCTATTTATCTTTGGACGAAATTAATTCCCAAAGCTTTCAGAAAGAAGGTGATCCACCTTCCCCTCATGCACATAGCAAAAATTCCAATAACTTCAAAAAAGATACGAAAAATTCCAACTCCTATCCACATTCAATAAACGTAAACCACATTTCAAATTACAGTCAAGATAGGCTAGTGGCTTTACGTAAAGAATTACTGTTGGATAGAAATCTAAGTCAAGACAAACAAAATTCAATTCTCGAGCTATTCTATAAATACAATGACCTTTTCTACCTAAAGGGAGCAAACTAACGTGCACAAATACAATAAAGCATACTATACCCATAGTACAAAACCAACCCCCAATAAATCAAAAAATGTATAGACTCCCAGAAACACATCGGGTAGTCATAAATGAACAAATCAAAGAAATGTTGAAGAACGACATAATTCAACTAAGTAAAGGCCCGTGGAACTCTCCGTTGCTTGTAGTCCCCAAGAAAGCTGGACCTGACGGCAATAAACGCTGGCGAGTAGTAGTAGATTTCCGTAAAATTAACGAGAAATCTATAGGAGATGAGACGAGTTGCACGTAAATGGCCCGCCCATAGCCACATGAACGCCGAAGAAAGACGCGCTGAAGACCTACGAACAAAAAAGGAGAAGAAGAGGGTAGACATCTGTCTTTGCTGTCTGTGCTTTTAAAAAAACAGTTACGCTCGTGAAAAGCACGGAGAAATCGGATAGTGTGTAAAATACTTATCGCAATGATAATCAAATTTCTCATACCTACCTTTCTAAAAACAAAAACGACAAACTTATGTACATCGTACATACATAAATTTCAATCACCTTTTCCTCAGTCACAAAAATGACAAACATATGTATACATATATACATTTTTCAGGTGCATTTCTTTACGCCACAAAAATGACAAACATATGTACATCGCTACATATATACATTTTTCAGGTGCATTTCTTTACGCCACAAAAATGACAAACATATGTACATCGCTACATATATACATTTTTCAGGTGCATTTCTTTACGTCACAAAAATTTTATAAATATGTACATTCTTACATATAAATTTCTCGATCGCACCAAACAAAAGATATAATTGGCCACCCGCAAGAAATCAACCTTTGTACTTCTTGACGTGTGTCCAAATATCAAGAATTATTGCATCTCTTGCAATTTGATGCCTATACGGCGCTTGGAATTGCGATCGATTATGAACAAAGTCCATCGTGTGACCCATGGAAATTCCAAATTTCACAAGGCAATAAACTTTGATTTTTATGTGCTTACCTATGTGGGTACTCAGTTATTGATATTGATCAATAATAGCAAAGAAATGAAAACTAAGCATTTCTGATCAATATCGATTAATTGCAAGCCAAAATATATTACCTTTGCCCCAAATAAATTATTTGCCTACCCTGGGAAAATCGATTTATGTGGAAGGGAGTATCATCCCATGTTAAATTTTTAAATAAAAGACGAGTATCGGGATAGGAAAAATCAGAAGTATTATTACATCTGGAGAAGTAATTCCTACATTAAAAGAAGTATTTTAACTCTAAAAAGCATTCCTAGAGCGTCCCCCTACCAAAGGTAAGGCCTCTAGTTAAATAATTAAAAGTAATAAAATTGTGAGTTAACGCAAGAGAATATATAAAGAAAAAATAAATAAACAGTTCGTTTCCTAAGTGAAAGTGTTTTTTGTACAAAAGGTCCCGATAGTCTGTTAGGACTATCTCTAGAACCCTTGTTGTACAGGCGGTACAACACTATGGCATCAAAAGGAGCTCTTTTTATTCTTAGTATTCTGCAATAGTCTATATTTATGTCCCATATCCGCCAGTAGGTGGTTTATTTCAGTTACAGTACTGTTGGAGGCTTCCAAAGCTCTAAGATCGTAAAAGACTGCCACTTTCCATTCGTTTGAATACAGTTCCACCCTACCCAACTCTTCAAAATAGATTCCAGGACTTTGGTTGATAGTCGTGATATTAATATTACTTCCGCAGATGCCACTTATGAGGCCCAAGATTAATATGGAGTAAGTGGGGTATCCCATGGCCTGAAAGGAATTTCGATTAGGTCATTGGTGATTGTAATGAGAGAGGGGCTTTTTTTTGTGTATGTCGTGTGTTTTGAAGTGTTTTGAAGGGACAGATATAGAGCTGATTCTCTAAGACTTTTCCGAGAAGACGGAGAGCATTATGAAATGCCCCTGGAGAAAAGTAAAGGGCTTCGTACAATGATAAAATTCTTCAAAAAATAATTTGTCGGAAGAAGTTTAACTGAAGATGATTTAGCAAATGATGCTCATCGAGGAGCAGTGGCAATTGCTATGATTAGAGAGTGTAGCAGCGCTTTTCTTCTTTTTTTTTAGGAAAAATAATAATTTGTCGGAAGAAGAAAGAAAAAAAATCTTAATTAAACAATTTTTTATATAAGAATGGTAATTGTTTCTATGAAGAGCTTAAGATCATTGTTGTGCACTGTTTTGAGCTTATTGCGTATTTTTATGACGGAGTTTTCCTTTGATATGACCTTCATGACTTCAAAAGGTCCCTCCCAAAGCGAGGATAATTTGTTTTTCCGAGTATGGTTCTTAATAAGTACCTTGTCACCTATGTTGAGGTTTTTTTTCTTGGATATTTCTATCGTAGTATTTCTTAGACTGTGTTTTCCTCTGACGTAAGGTTTCCTTTGCAATTTGATGGCCATGTTGCAAGCGAGATTTTAGCTCATTCACATAGTTTTCATAATTGTATGAAACTTGCGGCTTTTGTTCCAAAGAGTTGGGAATATTAGCCGGATAACCATATAAAAAGCTCGTGTGGGCTATAATTCGTGCTACTATGTGGCATAGTGGTGTACACGAACATAGCATAGGGTATCCAGGTGTCCCAAGTAAGGGGATCCTGGTTGACGTAGTGTCGAAGGTACTCCGCTAACGTTCGGTGGCTCCGCTCCAAAGCGCCATTGGTTTGTGGATGATACGGGGCCGTATTAATCTTCTTGATTTTTAACAATTTGCGCATTTCTTTAAACAGGTCGCTTAAGAAATTTGTTCCTTGGTCCGTTAAAATTGACTCTAGGATGCCATGTTGACAGACGATACCCTCGACTAAGGCCCTAGCAACGGTAACTGCCTCGGCATTACCCATGGGTAAAGCCTGGGAGAATTTGGTTAAGTCATCCTGGCACGTTAATAAACATTTGCTTCCTCCGTAGCTCACAGGCAACGGGCCAACGATATCTAAAGCCATTCTTTCGAATGGCTTGGTGCTAGTTGTTGTTATTTTCATAGGTATGGAACGATTTTTTAGAAGTTTGTTCTTCTGACAAGATTCACATTTGCGGATGAAATCGACTACATCCTTAAGCATTGTTGGCCAAAAATAGTTTAATTTCAGTCGTTTTAGAGTACAGGATACTCCCTGGTGTCCACCTAGAGGAGTATTGTGATATTCTCTTAAAATTTTAGCGATATCTTCCTCATCGAATAAGCGTATTTTCTTGTTTACGAATAAGTTTATGGCAATATTTACGTCCTTAAAGGTACTCGCGAGATTTAGTTCTATCTCTTTTAGTGTAAATTCGTTGAAGGAGGGTACAGATACGCCTATACACTTCAATTGGTGTTTTATGCAATGATCATAGACCTTTTTTATAACGCTAACCAACATTTTTCTATCGTTTTCTGTTCTTAGAGGTAATATGGTTTTTGCAGCCATGTATTCGGTAACAGTTGATTCGTGATTTAAAACTTTAAGTTCACCCAAATCAGGGCTTATGTAGTCTCTTACATGCTTAGAGAGCGCGATTTCATCTATTGTTTCAATTGGCGGTACTAAAAAAAAAATTTACTTGCGTCGTTTTGTCTTTATATATTGAGTTATAAGTTTTGTTAAGGTTACACTGTTTAGAGAGTTTTTCCGGTTTATCTTCTTTAACGCCGCTATTTGTTCTATTCTCAGCTTTCTTATGCGTTTGTTTTGCTTGGTTCCTAGTCACTATACCCACGTTGTTTGCATCGTTCATTTTCAAGCCATTGTTTTCTTACTAGGGGGGGAAAATGAATATATTAGAAATAAGTTGCTTGGATCTAATGATCAAAAAAGTATGTGGAGGAATTTAAAAAGATATATATTGGGTGAAGATCGTGAAAAAATTTATAGAAATATAAAATTCAATGGTGTGAGTGTGAATGGTGTAAAAAACATAGCTAATAAATTTAATAATTACTTCGTTGATAGTATTGAAGCAATAAATCAATCCATTACAAGTGTGCCATTTGTGAACTTAATAGAAAATGTACAATCGATCTTTAAATTCAGACTTATAGAACAATTGGATATAAGAAAAGCGATGGGATCCATAAGCCAAAAAAAAGACTTTAATTTTGTTGGTGCCAAGATGCTTTTGGACTGTTTTGAAGTATGTGGCCCGGCACTTGTTCACTTGATAAATACGTCACTGAGATAAGGTTGCTTTCCGGATAAATGGAAGGAGTCAGTAGTTACACCTATAGCGAAGGTTACTGGAGCAGATAACTGTGAAGACTTCCGCCCAATTAATGCTCTACCCACTTATGAAAAAATATTGGAAAAAATCGTTCAGATGCAGCTTGATGAATACTTCAATGAGCACAATCTAATCATTGAGAGCCAGTCAGGCTTTAGGAGTCAACACTCTTGTGAAAGTGCGCTGAATCAAGTAATTATTGATTGGAAGGAGGAAATATCTAGTGGAAATAGTGTTATTGCTGTGTTCCTCGACTTAAAGAGGGCATTTGAAACTATTGATAGAAGTGTTCTATTGAAGAAACTTTATAGTTATGGAGTACTATCTACGGAATATCAGTGGTTTAAGTCATACCTCCAAGGTAGATCACAGAGGACTGTTATCAACGAAAACATGTCAGAGAGCAAGACTACGACTCTAGGCGTTCCGCAGGGTTCTATATTGGGACCATTATTATTTATTATTATATATAAATGATATTATCAAAGTTCTTGAACATTGCAAGATAGTCCTCTTTGCTGATGATGCCCTGTTGTTTCTATCCGGTAATGACATTTGTGCGTGCGAAGAAAAAGTTCAAGGAGATCTGGTTAGATTGAGTAAATGGTTTCAGTGTAATAAATTAAAACTTAATATAAATAAATCTAAGTGTATGGTGTTTAAAAGCCAATGTAGTGTTAACTTAAGCATAAACAGTGAACGTATTGAACAAGTGGAAGAAATTAAATATCTTGGTGTAATTTTGGATTGTAGACTTAAATTTAATCTCCATGTGAATTATGTTGCGAAAAAAATATCGAAAAAAATAGGTTTTTTTAAAAGAATAAGGAATAGATTAGATACATTACAAGCAATAAATGTTTATAATGTAATTATCAAGCCCCATTTTGAATATTGTTCAACTGTGTTGTATATGTGTGATGAAAGTGCGTTCACGAGGCTACAAAGGTTGCAAAACAAAGCTATGAGAGCAGGTACACAAGAATTTCAGATATGTTAAGTGCATTGTGTTGGTTAAGTGTCAAACAGCGTGTAGCTATGAATGTTTTATTGTTTGTTGACAAAATTAGAAGAGGATGTATGCCTAAATATTTAACATGCTTAATTAATTATGTTAAGAGTTATACAGCCATACTTGTTAAGAAATGCAAATGACTTTCGATTGCCATTATTTAGGAATAGATTAGCCCAAAATAGTTTAGTGTATAGAGGTTTTCAGTTATTTAACATGTTACCATCAAATGTTAAAACAGAAACAAATACTAAAATTGTAAAAAAACACATTATTGAATTTGTTAAAATAGTTTTTAGAATAATACTGTTATGATATTGTATAAAATAGTAATTGACTAAATAAATTAAATCAATCAATCAAAAAACTAGTTATTCTACTCAAAGCATCCGCATTGGCGTTATATTTTCCAGCCTTATAAAGAATTTTTTACTCATATTCCTCGAGTAATATTCTCCACCTAGCCAATCTGGAAGTTGGCTCTTTCAGATTCATCAGCCATTGAAGTGGCTTATGATCGGTTACTATAGTGAAATGCTTCCCATAGATATACGGACGGAACTGTTTGACGGCAAATACAATTGCAAATAATTCCGTCTCCGTTGTGGTATATCTTGTTTCTGCTGGATTAAGTGTACGGCTTGTGAAGGATTTTGGTCGATCCTCACCAATTTTACCCTGGGATAGAATTGCCCCAATCGCTAAGTCGCTAGCGTCGGTTGTTACTAGGAACTCTTTATCAAAATTTGGATACGCGAGCACAGGAGAGTTAATTAATTTTTCCTTGAGATTGCAGAAAACTTCGTCACAAAATGAGTCCCACTTGAAAATAATGTTTTTCTTTAGGAGCTTTGTTAGGGGTTTGGCAATGTTTGCAAAATTTGGTATAAACCGACGATAGTACCCGGCAGAACCCAAAAAGGATTTCACTTCTTTAGCCTTTTTTGGTGTGGGATAAGTTTTTACTACTTGAATCTTCATTGGGTCTGGTTTAAGACCACTTTCAGAAATTACATGACCGAGATAGATGAGTTCTCGTTTTATTAAATTGCACTTATCTGGCTGGAGCTTTAGCCTGTGCTGCCTAAGGCGATCTAAGACATCTACCAATTTTAAGTTGTGATCTCGTAGATCATATCCATAGATAACTATGTCATCGACATAGACAAAGCACTGGCATTCGATTATATTATAATGCCCAAATGGAGGGCTGAAAGCTGTTTTTGCTCTGTCCTTTTCATCGACTAGTATTTGGTGAAATCCACTGGCAAGGTCTAGTGTACTGAAATACTTGGATTTGCTTCCGCCAATCTATACGATCGTACGTAGATAAGTGGTTTATCGCTCTGTGTCACAATGCCATGCGTGATCACATCAGTGTTGGTCAAGCTGTCTCCCTTCAGATAAAACAAATCATTATAAGCTCTACAGATCTCCAATATTGAGGCTTTCTCCTCTGAATTGCAATGATCTAAGCTTAATAGGGCCTCTAATTTCTTCAGGCGATTCGCAACTGGATCTTTATCTGAATTGGCTCTGATAACAACGAATTGGTCGAAGTCATCCCAGTCCAAGTTTATTCGATTCAGCTGCAATTTCGCTTCATTTTCGTTAGAATTTAACATTAATAATTTGACATGATTATTTCTTGGTATGACGAGAGCATTTCCTATATAAACACCTGGTATTTTCTTGACAACTATGTCTTTATTATATTTAAAGGGGATTTCAATAATTTTCCTATTTCTGGCCGGTAGAGTGATAATATTACTTCTATCTGTGGCTATTTTATGCGATTTAATGTTCTCGACTTGGTCTGTAATCTCGATAGTGTTTCCAAAACTAGACTTATTTCTTAAATTTCTAGGGTATATTTCTCTTTGCACCGGTGTGGTACCTGTACCGCCACTCTGCAGATCAGGTGGTCGACAAGAGGTGTCTCTCAAATTTTCTTTGGAATTTTGTTCAGAGTTTTGGGTCCGAGGATTTGAAAACCGAAGGTTTTCCCTGGCTGTCCCCTTGATGTTTCCGATTTCTTGCAATTTGGAGTTTTCCTTAGAGTTTCGGAACTGAGATTTTGTTCCCTCATGGCTCCCGGTTTGTTACACTTCTGTAGAAAATTGGGGATATCTAATTTCCAAAACGTTTCTGTCATAATCTATTGTACAATTATGCTTACGCAGGAAATCATTACCCATAATTCCGTCGTATTTAAGGTTAGTTTGCTGGTGTAGCAAATGAAATGGGTGGTTAAAGAAAAAACGTCCGCTTGAAATTTCCAATTTAATTATGCCAGTAAATATTCCATTTGTTGGTACTGACTCGCCTGAAATAGTTGACAGGGTACAGCCACCAGAAGTCCTTCCTGTTATCCTATAATTCATGTCAGATTTTACAAGACTTACATCTGCGCCGGTGTCGATAAGAAATGTTGAATGGATTTTCTTGTTTGGTTCAAAAGGGACACAGATAGTTGGCTCAATTCTTGAGTTATTTAGGCATATTCTGAATTTTACGGGTTTAAGGTCGACGTCTTTTTCTACAATCCGGTCTATATATCGTGGATGTCGGCTATGCATGTGACTCGAGATGGAACGCCAACTTCTTCAATTTCGTTTCGGTACATAATTAACGTTCCGGTTGTTTGGATTAAACTGCCTTTGTCTCCTTTCAGATTCCATAGGAAAGTTTGTGGGAGTGCTGCGTATGTTGCCGTACTGAGGAAAATTGCTCTGTACATTTGGACCTCTGTTGGACCAATTACCGTTGCCTGCTGGAGCTCTTGTAGAATTTTGCGATAATCGCAATCGGCAATCCCTTGCCAAATGATTCGGCTTCCTGCAGTAAGAACAAGTCAAGAACTGGACTTCCCTTTTAGCTTGCCTTCGAGCGAAATTCGGCAGGTTTGTGTTTCTAAAACAAGATTCTTTTGTATGTCCTTCCTTATGACATATCTGGCAGTTGAGCATGCGTTTAGGAAAGTTCCTAGCATGGTTTGAGAAAGTTGGTTCCTCTCTTTCAAGTCGGGAGGACTGTTCTATAGCATATGAAATTGCCGTCTTTAAATCTATCTTTCCGCGAGCCCTTACTAGCAGCCTTAAGCTACTGTTTCTCAAACCGTCTTCGAAAGCCTGGATGGTTAGCCGTGTATTTTCAACGATCAAAAATTCGGGTACGTTTTGCACGTAGCTGAATTGAGCGATGTTAAGAGTTGGCATAGTTTCTCGCCAAACTCTTTAACCGACTCTTTGTGGTTCTGTTTAGTAGACCGAATTTCATTTTGGAATGAGGTTCTAGATTGTTTCTCTTGAAATTGAGACTGTAATTCTTGTGCTAGGTCATTCCACTTAGCGCAAGACTTATACTGGACTAACTCAAAGGCCGGTCCTTGCAGTCGAGTTTTTACAATTTCTAAAAAGAGCTTCTGTTCTGCATCAGACTTCGAGGAGGAAAACAATACGTTTCCACAAGCTATAAATTTGGTTAGCTCACCTGGGTCGCCGTTAAATGTGAGGATTAGATTATCCACGTGCTTAGTTTCATTTCTGCAGAATTTGGATTACCTTCCTCGGTCATGTTGTGGAAGGGCAGCTCGTCGTACAAATCCACAACAATCCGCCGGTTTCTAGTTAGAATTTTGTCGGAAAAATATTTATTATTATTTTTTTTTACAAGTTTGTGAAATTTCGCATTAAAAACTAACTTTAGTTTGCATACAGAAATCTGCAAGGGGATTTTATTTGGTGTGCAACAGGTATGAGTACCGGGCGAAATTCAAATTTTCCTTACTTTATCAAAGAAACTGGATATGTAAACGGCTCTTGTTTTAAAAAAAAATGCAAAAATTTCGGTTTAAAGGTAACAGTACTTTATGCAATCTTTTAAATTAATTGCCCTGACTTCAGATAGTGCTTGAGTTAATTCAAACAAAACTCGACTCACTTAACTGAAGTACGTCACCTGTGACCTAAACGAAATCCTGTCCGAATTTTATATAGCACCGCCTAAATTAAAATAAAACTTCATTCTTAGTAAATGTTTATACGTACTCGGTATATGTACACAATTTTAAAGGCTTATTATCATTACTTTTCTTCGCCGATTAAAAACAATAATTTTAGTAAAATCCTTCTTTGCGCTCATATACATTTCTCTACAACACTCTTCTCTTCCAGCCCTTCCGCAAAACGCCAAAAAGAAAAAAAAAATTTACGGACATTAATGCAGATGCATTCTCCGAGTACTTGCTGTATTTCTTCTTGCGAAAATTCTGAAATTTATTCAGGTTTGTGCGGAAAATAAATTTACTAAAGAGGACAATCTCTGATAAATTTCAATACGTTAAAAACTTATTTATTTACTTTTTACGGGGCACTCGCAATCATGCGTCCACTTTTCATATAAAATTAAAGTTAAATTCAATCCGAAAGGAACTTGATAATTGCTGTTTGCATAATGAAGGACTAAAGAACAGAATATGATTTTTGAAATATGGGGGAATAAATATGATATTAGTTTTTTTCACTAAATTTGAAATAAGAATTTGATTTCCCCTCTTTTGTTTTTATAATCTATTAAAAGGAAACAACTAAAACACCGCTCCTTTTCTCAGTAGACCGCGGGAATAAATTTACAAGAATTCACTAATATTCCGTTCCTCCGTAAATTTGCACATATTATTTCACCATAAAGGGAAAAGGATATATTTCTTGCAATATAATTTTTTTTTGCATTTGGAACAATCAACCTTCTGCTGTGGAAACATAAAAATCATATATATATATATATATATATCACTGATTCGAATTAAATATTTCTTTTTATTGGGGATTTTCTTTGCACATTTTCACACTTCTGCGCACTATTCCTTTTGATGATTTTCTTTCTTAGCGCATTGGTGAGACAAGAAAATACAGTTATATATATATAATAAAAAAAAAATTGTTTTCTTGTGTACATGTATATAAAAAAAAAGAATTCTACATATTTTTTTTATTTGAAAATACTTTAGCTCTCCTTTTCGTTGATATACCCTGGTTGACCTTTTCAATAATCAATGACCTGCCTGGTCGCGGCAATGCGGAATTTCCTTCCTCCTCAGGTTGGGATCCTTGGGCTTCCTTCCTTCGGTGTGGGCACGTATTCCCACTGGATCACACCAGATCGAGTCAGGAATATTACCTCTGACAAAAAAAAAATGTGTTCACTGCTAAGATTTTACTAGGAAGCTAGAAAACCGAAATATATATATACATATATATATATGTATATATATATTTTTTTTTCGTTACTTTATTTGCTATTGATATAATGTTTCTATTATTATCGTTTCCTTAATTTGTTCTCAAATTAGTTTTTTTTTTTTTAAGAGAGATTCTTTTATTACTTTGTTATGCAGAGATTTATTTATTATGGTTTTATATACGATTTAGATCACAGTATACATATTGTATTACACACCCACATATTCCATAAGGCAAATGCGCCTTTGCATTTTATAAAATGGTGTTTGGTCTGAATTATAATTTTCCTGAATGATTTCAAGGCATAGTTGGAAATTTTACGAATCTTATATTTTTTTGTTTTTTTTTTATCTATCCACTTTGCAAATAGGTCGTGCTTTGGCGTATCCTTAAGTGCTCCGGCTTATGCGATTATTTGTACATTGTTTTCATCAAGTATCTCCTGTTGATCAAGATTTGATTGCCACCAATCAATATATTACATATCCATGGCGCTTTATTTACTATGTCATAGGAACTATCACTTTTTAGAAATCGTTGATGTGAGTTTGGTTTCGTCGTCTTATATCAACGTATTCGCCACTCTAATGCTAACACTAGTAATTGGTACTAGTTACAATGCTGATAGTTTGCCTGCCTCAACACTATTCGCTGTGTTCGAAAATTCAGCTACCAATTTGTGATTGTATGTATATACAGTAGTTGCCATTCGCCAACTTAATAATATCGGACTTTACAATGTCCAGCCTTTCTTTGTACTTCCGATTGGAATCAATGTTGTAGGTTGTAGGAATGCCTTTTTGCACAAATAGAATACACTATTAGACACTTTATTTTCACGAAAATTGATTCTCTTTGTTATTTTATATATATACGGCGTGCACTTTTCAACTTTTCGCGATAAGGGATCGGCACCGCTGCCACCAGTTGTTGCGCGCGTGCTCCGTGCTTTCCCTTTTCGTGAGAAGAAGAGAGCACTGCGGAATCTCGGGTTTGGTCTGAGGATTTAATGGAAAGTAAAAACACAAGACTTCAAATGTACCGTTGTTTTAATAAAATTTATTTATTGGTCTTAACAAGGCGATGATTCTACGTTAAAACAAACTTTACTTTTCTTTAAAAAATGAATACAAAGATCTCTACTTTAAATTAACAAGTTGAAATTAAAATTAAATTAATTGATTAACTTTCCTCAGAACCAATTCGACGGTGCGTTGTCGCGATGTTACCCAAGACTGCCCTTGCTTAGTTTTCTTTATTCAGCCTTTGGTTATTGTGCTCGCGCCATCAGCAAAAACTTCTCACGATCGCGCCGATCACGTGGTACATTTTTCTGATGATAAGCGATGCATGTTATCTGATACGTCACTTGTGGCGTATGCATATGTAACTATTCAAAAGGAATTACATTGCAACAAAGTTACAATTTAGGCACTTTGTGTTTATTAAAAATGAAGCGTGTGCATATTCAAGTAGTTGAGAACGGAAAATTTGTGCTGACAAACCTAAGTGGATGTTAGGGATTTCATTTCAAGAAATCTGAAATGAAATCGAATTTAAGTGTATGCACTCAAAATAGGCCAAGTACAAAAAACGTATGCACTTGGAATGCATGAATGCAAATTTGAATACTCGTAATGATATGCGAATATATCATAACAACCTTTACGAATTATTTTTTTGTGTTTGGGAACATTCGGGCTAGCTCACGAGCTGGAATTTTCGTAGATTTTTAACAGCAAGTTATAGCAAAAAAAATTTTTTTGTTGGTACGATATTTGATCTTGATTTTAGGAGTCGGCCTACGTTAGGGCCTCGACGATTTTTCTGAGTATAAAGTACTGCCATTTCTGAAATTTAACTATCTTTTTGAATAGACTAAGGGCTTGGGTTATTTATAGTAAGAAATATTTGATGATTTTTTTTGGATTCCTGTCGAAAACCTAGTATATACGTTAGACATAGTCGTGAATTGAGACTTTACATTTGATAATACGTGTCTAAGTAGCATCCGTGAAGTTGTCTACTATCCTTTCGTTAAGCAACAACCCTGAGTTGACGAGATTTTTTTCTGAACCTCTTGTTAAATTAAAAAAAAAAAAAGGAAATTCCGAAATTCTGTTATCTCGAGATTAGCCTCGACAATACCTGCTTTTCCTCGCCCAGACTGCGTCAAATTTTCATACGAAAGACAAAACTATCTAGCTTGAATTCTTGTGCTATGTTGAAGTATATTGATTTTACGGCTGAGTCGGTTAAATTCACATAATGGCTACCGTGAGAACACCACCTCCCGCAGCAGACAGGCTGAACAAGTTGCCCGAACAGTGCTCCATCTGTCAAGATGGAGACTGATCAATCAAAAGAAAACCGGTCGTGACTGTATGTGGACACTTGTTCCACAAAGCATGTTTGCGAATTTTGATAGGCGAACAGGCCAACTGTCCGAATTGTCGGTGCCGCCAAACACCGTATGACTTTACTGTCCATACAGGAGCCATTCCAAAGAAACCGGGGACGAAACCTGTAAATCACGAGCTTAGGCAGCCCGTTCCAACGTTTGGCTTGCCACCATTAACGATCCCGCAGGTTAGCCGCAGATCCTTATCACCTAGAATGCCAAATCCGCATTCCACCACCTTTTCACACCCTAGTTCGCGACGAAATAGTCCATTGCCTACTGCTCATGATCAGAATCTAGTTGCGACGGAAGCCTTGATGTCAGGTCTGCGCATGCAGCAACAAGATTTAGTTCGTGAAGGCCTCGAGCAAAGCTTAGACACACTGCGGACGGAAATATCGAATAGTGTTAGACAGCAGATATCACGTCCACCTCCTCCTGTGGGTGAACCGATAACACCAAGATATTTTCCCGACACGAGTAGACAGTCGCTTCATAGACCCTCGTCTGCAATTGGTCAGCATGGACCAAATAATTGCCAGTTTCCACCACCTCCATCCATTCGAGTCCCGTCCAGTTCAGGACAACGACGTTCGGGTAGTCCGATCAGAAGGTGGAATGTTTCCTACAACGGGGATAACTCTCGACTTAGCGTCCGAATGATTCACTGATAGAGACGGAGAATCTAATAGACTTCTCCGCAGATCTTCAAGCTCCTGTTTCCACCTGTGGGGAGCCGACGACTTTACTAGACATTTCTTGGGAAGAGTCTTTAATCTTCGACTTTCCGATAAAACCGACAGCACTTTTTGCTGACAATTTTACTGAGCAGGAGATTCGGCCTCCTATCGTTTCTGTATTAAAACTGCCACCAAGCTCTGTTGTGACGAGTGGGCGTGAGCCTATTTTATATCCGCTGATGCCTTATCATACGCGTCTGCACAACTACAATGCATTATGAGACCGTATTTTCTCCTCAGTGGTGGAGCTAGCAGCAATTATGTATCCTGACCTGGACCTTGGAAAGAGAAAGAAAAAATCGACCGCTGGTTGGCGGAAATACTGTCGACGACTGAGACAGGAAAGAAAGAAACTGGGTTGGCTCCAGATGTCCTGGGTATAGTTGCAGAAGTGACACCAAGTCTAATAGCTACCCCTGACACCGACTGTCATGTTCTTCCTGCTATAGATCAACAAAGTCTAGAAGCTACTAAACAGCTTTTTCCTTCTATCGCCTCTTTAGGCTTGAGAAAAACATCTTTGGGCATTCACAAGATTGACGCAACTCCGATAAAACAACGTTTTTAGCCGATATTACCGGCAGTACAGAATTTGATGGATGCTGAATTAAAACAAATGCTATCGCTGGGTGTGATAGAGGTGAGCCAGAGTCCTTGGAGCTCTCCAGTTGTACTAGTGAGGAAGCCTGGAAAGGTCCGGCTTTGTTTTGACGCCAGGAAAGTCAACTCTGTTACTAAGAAGTGTAACGAAGAGCTTGTCAGGCGACAGATCCACCTACATGCACTCTTACCTGGATATAGATGGATACTGCATCCGACACCTCCTTGCTACAAAAATCATATCCAGGATATGCGAGGGAGGCTGCACAGTAATTGCCGCCAGCGATCAGTCGACTAGGGGGAGTCCTTGCCACCCACATCCCTTCAATGCTTGTTAAGCTGTGCACAAATACGAAGATAGACCAGACAGACGGACGGACAGTAAAGAAAAGAGCTGGTATTTGTGACTGCAAAACGGACGGACAAACAAAAAAAGATCTATATGGGCGTCCTCCTTCTGGTGGTACCTGAAAGGCTGGAAAAAACCGAAATTTATATGATTGAATGCTGTAAGAAGAGAAGAACAGAAGACCTAAGCCTCCAAACCCGTATCAAAATGCTCAGCCCCATCTGGTGTTTGTGTGTTAATTACGATATCCTCCACGTGGTCCATCATCCTCCGCCCCTAATGGATATGTTTATCTGCACATTTCAATAGAGTTCTACGTGAGATCCTAACCAAAAGAACACAAAAAAAAACACAGCAGCAAGACGTTTCGACGTGTTCACCGTGTATGACGGAGATAAAAAAAAGGAAGATAAATAAAGGAGAAGGCGGGAACAAACAAACAAAAAAGAGTTCCCCTTTCTTTTTACGTATATGTATTCGAGCTTATGGCCCTTGTTCTTTTAAGGCTCTAACAATTACTCCCGTCGCAGGTAGTTCACCTCATTGGGCTTTACAATGAAAGCTAGTTGCTAACAACCTTACTCTAGACCTAGAATCTACTAGCTGTTCTAGAACTAATGTATATAGGTAT
The DNA here is from genome assembly GCA_963930735.1 of Dioctria linearis. Classification (NCBI taxonomy): domain Eukaryota; kingdom Metazoa; phylum Arthropoda; class Insecta; order Diptera; family Asilidae; genus Dioctria; species Dioctria linearis. The sequence goes on along the minus strand of OZ005742.1, from coordinate 135,795,982 downwards.
GAATATAATAAACAAACAAAAATATATATATAGAATTCAAATGTGATCATGAATGCAAATACAAGAACAAAAAAAAATCAATGATGAACTTAACTACATACGACACCTGGATGCTATGCGTTGGTAGCCAAAACGACTCCCTCGCTGAACTGGAACACTGTTGATAGGGTGCACCCTCTTACGCCTTTCTCCAGGTAAGAAATTTCGTCGATAGTCTGTGTACATTGACCTCCTTTTTATTTGTATATCATTGGGTACATTGACCTCTTTTTTTTTATTTCATTGGGTACATTGACCTATTTTTTTATACTTAATTGCTACAGATCTGGTACATATACATTTTATAACGTTAATGCTGGGGCCACAAAATCGGAAGGCCCGATGGGGTGAATAGCATGAGAACCTTTCCTTTACACATTAAGGTCAGCGATACTGCAATGGCGTGTCAGTAATCAGCAGGTAATTTTTCAACAATAATAATTTATTGTTTTTGTATCACTATATAACCAATAGTCCACTTTTCAGGTAAATAATGCGGTGATGCTGTCTCTGCAATCAGCAGGTTATTTAGCAAAATTTATTTATTTATTTTTTTATCACTAATATAACTAATAATCCACTTTTCAGGTAACCAATGCGGTTATGGGGTCTCTGCAATCGCAGGCACTTTATCAAACCAAACAATAATCTTTATTACTAATACCACTGATATCCCATTTTTCAGGTAATAATGCTGTTACAATGTCTCTGCAATCAGCAGATAATTAACAAAAATATTTTCTATCACTAATACGCTAATAGTCCCCTTTTTAGACATACGATGTCTCTACAACCAGCAGGTAATTATCCAAAATAATTTCTTTCACTAATATACTAATAGTCCACTTTTCCGGTAAATAACGCTGTTACGTTGTCTCTGCAATCAGCAGGTAATTATCCAAAATAATTTCTTTCACTAATATACTAATAGTCCACTTTTCCGGTAAATAACGCTGTTACGTTGTCTCTGCAATCAGCAGGTAATTATCAAAATAATTTCTATCAGTAATATAACTAAAGTCCCACTTTTCAGGTAGATATTGTGGTTATGGAGTCTCTGCGATCAGCAGGTAATTTCTCAAAAAAATAATTTTTATCATTAATATTGTTACGCGCCACAAAGTGATACAACCGACATCTAGTGGAAATGGAAACAACTTTAGGTTAGTGACATCCTAGTAAACTGGGTTTGGAGAATGGAATATTCAGGAAGGTTCTAGGATAATTTGTAGAGTATAAATACGGCGCTACTCACATTCAGGGGGCAGTAAAAGTATTAGAATTACGAAATATTGTTAGTTAATTATAATTAGGTAGCGCTAGCCGTAGTTTAGAAGTAAGTCATATGTTAGTTAGTAATTCATGTATTTAGAAAATAAGAAAACTCAGCTAGATAAATTGAACTCAGGGCCAAAGAAAAGCCCGTAGGAATTATAATCAGGGAATAGGTTTAGATAAGAAAAATAATGTTAGGTTAAGTGTAAAAAATTTATTCAGCGCAAATAAAAAACTTGAACTTGAACTTCAGGAGGCAGTATTATTTCAGACAGTGAAGTGAACGAAGTAAACTACTTGGATTGCGATAATTAGAAGTACAGTACTAGCGATAACTATAAAGAGTTGGTTTGATAATTATTTGTGAATTTGTGAGAGTATACAGTAATGTTAAATAAAGAAAGAACTTTTGAATTATATGTGAAATATTGTGTTTTAAATAACGAACTAAGTCTACGCCCGTAACAACTGGTGTCAGAAGTAAAATAAAATCGCGAAATAAAGTGGTGGCATTTGACTTTGAAATTCAAAGAGTGATTAATTTTGTGAAATCACGCAAGAATAGGACGCAAACTAGAGGAGCTTCGCATACAGGAATCGAAAGTGGAGTTTGGGGAAGCGGTCATTACAAACGACAGGTCTAAAGAATGTTCTAGTCGAGCGACTTTGATAGAGGAAGACAAGAAACCTGAGACATACGTTTTCGGGGAAGAACCAGAAACTGAAGAAGAGCCTGGGATGAACATAGAACAGCTTTTGGGTACTTTAATGACCAAAATGGAGCTTTCAACCCTGGCAAGTAAGAATGCTCTTGAGGAACAAAAGAATGCTTTTGAGGAACAAAAGAATGCTTTTGAGGAACAAAAGAATGCTTTTGAGGAACAAAAGAATGCTTTTGAGGAACAAAAGAATTCTCTCGAATCCCGTGTAGATCAGCAGAAGAAATATCTGGAGGAACAAAAGAATTCTCTGGAATCACGTTTAGATGAGCAGAAGAAATCTCTGGAGGAACAAAAGAATGCTTTTGAGGAACAAAAGAATTCTCTCGAATCCCGTTTGGACGAACAAAAGAATTCTCTGGAATCCCGTTGGGATGAACAAAAGATTTCTTTACAGAATTGTCTAGAAATTTGTTTGGAGAAACAGAAGAATTTTCTGAAAAATTCATTAGACACACAAAATGTGAAAATTGAAGAAATCCAGCAGGAAGTGTCGGAAGATAAACAACAAGTGTCGGAAGTACAACAAAATGTCACGGAGCAGCTTGATAACTTTAAAGCAGATTTGGAGAGGATAAAGCATCGACAACCTCGACACGAAGGAATTGAAATATCCGGTACAGGCAGAATGAAACCCCCAATATTTGATGGACAAAGTTCGTGGCATATTTTTAAGAGACAATTCGAGGCAGCTTCCGAAGTAAATGGATGAAGCGATGCAGACAAAGCTACAGCTCTGGTATTAGCACTTCGAGGCCCTGCGTCAGATTTATTACAAACTATACAGATTGAAAAGCAACGTGATTACATTGCACTAGTACAGGCGATAGAATTACGTTATGGAGATGAACACATGCAGCAAGTATATCGCCTGCAGTTACGCAACAGGACTCAAAAGCAAGGCGAGTCACTACAACAACTGCAGGCTGATGTGGAAAGATTAGCTTATCTTTCGTACTCTAGCGTAAATGCGGATTTCCTTAATGAAGTGGCAACAGAAGCATTTGTGAACGCTATTGCAGATCAAAATTTACAACAAGCGTTAAGGCTAGCAGGAAAGATATCAACAGCAGAAGCACTACCCTATGCATTAGCGTATGAATCTGCCAGGCAAGCTTCTCGAAGTGCAGTACGAGTGAGAGAAATTTCGGTGGAGGAATGTACTTGTGATAGAATGCAGCCATCACAGAGCAATTCTTCACGCGGTATTCTGCGATGCTGGAATTGTAATAGACCAGGACACCTCCAAAGGGACTGCAGAAAACGCCGTCGAATGGAATCACCAGAAGAGGAGGACAGAACAGAATGCCAAAGATGTCGAGCCAGGGAGCAAGCAATTCGGGGAGAGACTAGAAATCAAACAGCGACTAGTCGCATCAGCTCCCCTATTCAGCAGTCGGAAAACATGTAAAAACCAACTTCGGGGGGCAGAAGTTGGTTGGTAGGGTCGACAGCCCCGAAGTCATCATTCAGATAGCCCAGTTGCAGAGCAATAATAGCAGTCTTGTTATATATGGAAGCTTCACAATACCACCAAATATTTACTAAGAACAACAACTGGAGCAGCAGCACAAGTTTTTGGAGAAATAAGTTTGGATGTTCACCTAGGCGAACTACTATTTCCTCACACTTTCCTAGTTTCAGACATAATGGATGAATGCATTCTTGGAGTAGACTTTATGACCACATATAAAATAAATTTAGATGTCGGAGAACGAATACTCAAATATGGCAACATAGAAATTCCTATGAGACTACGAGGAACGGATTATCCTGCAAAAATAAGGACGATGGTCTGTGAGAATATTACTCTATCTGCATTCTCGGAGTGTAGCGTATACCCCCTTACGCTACTTTTGTTTGGCTTCTCTACGTCTGTAGAGAAAACCCCATGATTTCCCAGAGTATATAATTTAATAAAATTTAGTTATTTCCGAGAAGTAGCCCTATGCTACTTCTCCCGATGAAAAATTCCTGAAAAGTTAAAATTTATTTATTTTCAAGAAGTAGCCCTATGCTACTTCTCCATAGTACAAAAAAATTCCTGGAAAAATAGAAGATAAAATCTATATATTTACAAGAAGTAGCCCTATGCTACTTCTTCATATTAAAAAAAAAATTCCTGGAAAAAAAAATATCCATACATACCCGCATACAAGTCCAGGTCTAAAATAAACAACAACAACAGCAGAATATTTTCAGTCGAAAAATTCTAAAATGTGCAAAATGAACACAAAATACAATTTTTCGTTTAAAACTTACCGCTAGTCAACCACATCAAAGCGACGAAAACGGCAATTCGCCTAGCTGTAACAGATCGCGTGATGCCATCATGCAATGTGTTGCAGCAGGCTTGAAAAAAGAACGAAAAAATTCTGAGAAGAACGTTGGCAATGTAGGGAGACTGCGTGTAGTCGGGAGTTGTCTTTTGGCTTTGAACGAGAACGGTCGCAGAAAAATTTAGTCGTGATTCCTCTTTATTTAAAAATAAGTCTTTAGAGTTTTTTTTTTTTTTGCTTTTGTGAACTGAATGGAAAAATTTTAGTTTATTCATTCTGGTCGTGATTTTGTTAATTAGAACATTTACCTGTGCAATCGTGATTTTTCCTAAAGATCTTTCTACTGGGGAACTGAAAGAAAATTTTGGTGTTAATGCTGCACATTTTTAAGTTTTATTAATTGGATAACTTACCTGTGGAACAGTGATTTTTTTTATTCATGAATGTTATTGATTGGATTACATACCTGTGCGACTGTGATTTTCCATGTAGATCTTTCTATTAGTGAACTGAAAGAAAAATTTTAGTTAATTCATTCTGGTCGTAAAATTTATTAATTGGAATATTTACCTGTGCGACCGTGATTTTTCCTAAAGATCTTTCTATTAGTGAACTGAAAGAAAAATTTTAGTTTATTCATTCTGGTCGTGATTTTGTTAATTAGAACATTTACCTGTGCAATCGTGATTTTTCCTAAAGATCTTTCTACTGGGGAACTGAAAGAAAATTTTGGTGTTAATGCTGCACATTTTTAAGTTTTATTAATTGGATAACTTACCTGTGGAACAGTGATTTTTTTTTATTCATGAATGTTATTGACTGGATTACATACCTGTGCGACTGTGATTTTCCATGTAGATCTTTCTATTAGTGAACTGAAAGAAAAATTTTAGTTAATTCATTCTGGTCGTAAATTTTATTAATTGGAATATTTACCTGTGCGACCGTGATTTTCCTATAGATATTTCTTATAGTGAACTGAAAGAAAATTTTAGTATTAATGTTGCACATTCACAAATGATATTAATTAAATTATTTACCTGTGCGCCAGTGATTTTTTTTTTCATATAGATTTTTCTCATAGTGAACTGAAAGTAAAAAGTTGTTATTAAGGTTGCGCATTCAAGAAATTTTATTAATTGAAGTATTTACCTGTGCGCCAGTGATTTTTTTCATGTAGATCTTGCTAATAGTGAACTGAAAGGAAATTTTAGAATTAATGTTGCGCAGTCTTAAATTGTATTAATTAGAATATTTACCTGTGACAGTGATTTTTTTTATGTAGATCTTCCTATTAGTGAACTGAAAAGGAAATTTTGATTGATTCATTCTGCGCAGTCGTAATTTGCATTAATTAGAATATTTACCTGCGACAGTGATTTTCTTGTATATCTTTTGATTGGTGAACTGAAAAGAAAATTCTGGTTTATTATTGCTGTGCACTCATAATTTGAATTGAATGGAATATTTACCTGTGCGACAGTGATTTTCCTAAAGATCCTTCTACTGGTGAACTGAAAGAAAATTTTTAGTATTAATGCTTGTGCACATATAATTTGCATTATTTGAAATATTTACCTGTGCGACGGTGAGTCTTATATACCATAATAGTGGCGAACCTGAGAGAAAATTTGAGGAAAAGTTTCCTTGCACGTAACAAAGATCATTTTGAAAATTTTTCCTGCGTGACGGCAAGTTGGATTTCTACCGGCGAGGAAGTATCCCTCTGGCAGAAACTACGGCAAAACATTTCGCTCTTACATATCCGAAGGAGCAGGGAAGCGAGGAGGTGAACTCGGACTTCAACATAGTCCTGAAGCAGCTAGCAGATAGTTGCAAAACCAATGTCCAACCCTTTTGGTAAAGGAGGAAACCCCGAATATGATTAAATCAGGTGTTATGTAAGTCCAAAGCGGACCACAAGGTTAGTTCAAATTTTCTCTAAGTATTATTATTTGCTGTTCGTTCTTTTGTTCCTAACTTTACAGTGTTAAAAACATTTAGGGTACATCTAAGGTTAGGCGTCGATCACAGGGTTCGATAAGTCACATAATAGGAAAGCGCTTATTAGGACTAGTTGTAAGGATTTTGATCTAGATTGAGATTAACCGGAGACTTTGTTTTCTTAAGTTTTTTATATATATACCATGTGAATCTTTGTGTGATCGGGTTTCCTCCCTCATAAGCGATACATATGCATAGACAACCGCAATAAATAAATTATTTTGATTTGGACTTGATGAAATTTTGAGTTCCTTGATACGCCTTCCTTCTTCTTTTGGGTGATTTATTTTGGTCACCTTTGGCCGTCCTTCTCCAAGTTGCTTTCTTCTTTTATTTACAGGTTGGTAACGGATCCAGCGCGATGGAGTAAGTAGTTCCATAAAGGGGATGGTTGCGGACAGGAGGGAGGTCGTTTCCACACACACACGGCAATAGATGTAAAACACGTACAAATGGGGCTGAGCATTTCGAAACGGATTTGGAGGCTTAGCCAGGGTGGATGGGGGCGATTGGGCCCAACATTACCCAAAGCCGGAGTCTCAACAACATCAGAGACCCCTTTCAGCTCTCTCACTCTCTCTCAATCGCTCATTTGCCAGCGTTGTAAACTCTCCGGGTGAATTAACACTTGTTCGGCGTTGCTGAGGTCTTCTATTCTCCTACTTTTTGCAGCATATAAATAAAATCAATTTTCTTCTTTTTAGGCTTTCAGGTTCCACCAAGAGAAGGAAGCCTGCATTAGATCTTTTTTTTCTGTCCGTCCGTCTGTCTGATCAGTTATGTTGACGATTTTGCACAGCTTAACAAGCATTGAAGGGATGTGGGTGGCAAGAACCACCCCAAGCCGGCTGATCGCTACCGGCATATTTGCTGTGCAGCCACCCACACATATCCAGGATATGATTTTGTAACAAAGAGGTGTCGGATGCAGTATGTATCTACATTCAGGTACAAGTGAATGTAGGTATATCTGTCGGCTGACAAGCTCTTTGTGTTACAGGAGACGCTTACTATTTCACCATGCTCCGAGACACTAATATGGACAAAGCTTACTGATGACATCGGGACCTGCCGATTCTATTTGGTGGAACTTAACCCTACAAAAGTTACATCGAACATCATTGTAGGTAAGACTTTAGTTAAAGCAGAAGGTGCAACATTAATTCCAGTCAGAGTGCTCAACACATCCGAAAATGAGGTACAACTGAAGAAAGGTGGTATAATTGGAAATTGTGAACCCGTTTATCAGATTGTTAATTTGAATAATGGTAGTAATATTAAGGAAGCAATACCTATACCAACTACTACCCAACAGGTTCAGAGACTTCTTTCATCTAGTGCCTTAAGTGAACAGCAATAGAACGATGCCAAAGAGGTGCTCGATGAATTTTCGGAATTATTTGCAATGAATGATGAAGATTTCGGTAAAACAAATCTTGTCCAGCATCGTATCAATACAGGCGGTTCTAGGCCCATTCGGCAGATACCACAAAGACTACCACTAGCGAAACAATCAGAAGTTGCAGATATGATAAACTCCATGAGGGAACAAGGTATAATAGAAGAATCTAATAGCCCTTGGACATCGCCAGTTGTTCTGATCAGGAAAAAGGATGGCAGCACCCGATTCTGTGTAGACTACCGGCAGTTAAATAACGTAACAAAAAAGGATAGCTATCCATTACCAAGGATTGATAACACACTAGACACCCTTTCCGGAGCACAATGGTTTTCCACCCTGGACTTGAAGAGTGGTTACTGGCAAGTGGAAATACATCCCGAGGACCGAGAGAAAACTGCTTTCTCAGTTGGGAGTGGCTTATAGCAATTTAGAGTTAAGCCATTTGGATTATGTAATACTCCAGCCACATTCGAACGACTCATGGAATTTGTTTTACGAGGATTAACCTGGAAAACATGTCTGGTCTACTTAGATGACATAATAGTAATCGGAAAGACATTCGAGGAACATAAAAACAACTTACGGGACGTACTTCAAAGGCTGAGATGTGCGAAACTGAAGCTCAGTACGAATAAATGCGCTCTATTAAAAAATGAAGTAAAATATTTGGGGCACATAGTTTCATCACAAGGAGTAAGAACTGATCCAGAGAAGATAGCAGCTGTCAAAAATTGGCCAGTTCCGAAGGACAAACATCAATTAAGGAGTTTTCTTGGATTAGCTACTACCACAGGCGATTCGTAAAAGGTTTTGCAGATATAGAAAGGAGCCTACATATACTTACAGAAAAAGGAAAACCGTTCATATGGTCAGATAAACGTAACAAGAGTTTTGCAAATTTGAAGCAACACCTCTGTGGAACTCCAGTGCTTCATTATCCAAAGCTGGGAAAGACTTTTATATTGGACACGGATGCCAGCAATGTAGGTATTGGTGCAGTGCTTTCACAGGAGAAGGATGGTCAAGAAGTGCCAGTAGCTTATTTTAGAAAAGCACTTTCAAAATCAGAAAGAAATTATTGTGCTACAAGGAAAGAGCTACTTGCCATTGTAAACTCAACCAAGCATTTCCATAAATATCTCCACGGGCAGAAATTTATCCTCCGCACTGACCATGCAGCGCTTAAATGGCTTTTGCAGTGTTAGAACCCTGAGGGGCAAGTGGCAAGATGGATAGAGCGACTGCAAACTTATGACTTTGAAATCCAACACCGAAGAGGTCGTATCCATGGAAATGCAGACGCACTTTCACGACGTCCATGCAAAGTTGAATGCAAACATTTCGTTCGGGTGGAAGAAAAAGAAACAAACGGAACTATACAGCTGATAACGGTGGAACCATCGACAGGCTGGGACAACCAGAGCTTGCGGACAGCACAGCGAGAAGACCCAGACATATCACCCATTCTTGCGCGGAAAGAAGACATGGAAAGACCACAATGGAAGGATATTTCGGAGAGGAGTGAGAAGCTGAAGAGCTACTAGGCTCAATGGAATTCCCTTCACGTTGAATGCGGTATATTAAAACGCAAGTGGGAGGCAACTAACGGCGAGTCATTCCGGATGTAGATAGTCGTCCCAGCATCAAGGGTCAACGATGTTCTAGAAGAAATGCACAGTGGATCATCTGGAGGACATTTGGGGGTGAATAAAACAATTTCCAAAATACGAGAAAGATTTTATTGGTTACATATGCGAGAGGATGTGGAGTAGTGTTGCCGCAGATGCACTATCTGTGCTTCTTGCAAAGGGCCGCCACGCAGAAGCAGAGGAGAAATGCAGAAGTATAATGTAGGAGCCCCATTTGAGAAGATAGCCGTAGATATCGCTGGACGCTTTCCAGAAACGGATAACGGTAACCGTTACATATTAGTTGTTATTGACTATTTCAGTAAATGGCCTGAAGCTTTTGCAATTCCTAATCAAGAGGCAACCACAGTGGCGGAACAAATTATAATGAATTGGGTCAGTAGATTTGGTGTGCCTCATGAACTTCATTCGGACCAAGGACGGAACTTCGAATCACGGACTTTCCAAGAGATGTGTAAAATGCTGGGAATAATAAAAACTAGAACAACTCCTCTGCATCCACAATCTGATGGCATGGTAGAGCGCTTTAACAGAACGTTGGTCGAGCATCTAAAGAATCTATCGATCAGCTGTTCACAACACAACCGGAAAAACTCCAGCAAAAGTCATATTCGGAAAGGAGATGCGATTACCTAGCGACCTCAAGTTTGGTACACCCAGAGGTGAACAAAAGTTTCCAGACGATTATGTAACGGAACTTAGACAACGATTAGCTGATGTACACGAGGTCACGAGAGCAAAATTAGCAATAAATACCGATCGGTTGAAGACCCGCTATGACTTACGTGCTAATTCAGCCGGATTTAATGAAGGTGACCTTGTTTGGCTGTACAACCCGAAACGACGTAAGGGACGTTCTCCAAAATTACAACAACACTGGGAAGGACCGTATTCAGTAGTGACTAGAATTAATGACGTAGTATACAGAATTCAGCCGGGCACAAGAGGCAAACGGAAATCGTTCATCTAGATCGTTTATGTCAATACTGCGAGTATCAAGACCGTGGATCACCTGTTGTTCGGGACGACAGATTTTAGGAAGGGGGCAGTGTTACGCGCCACAAAGTGATACAACTGACATCTAGTGGAAATGGAAACAACTTTAGGTTAGTGACATCCTACTAAACTGGGTTTGGAGAATGGAGTATTCCGGAAGGTTCTAGGATAATTTGTAGAGTATAAATACGGCGCTACTCACATCCAGGAGGCAGTTTTATTTTAGACAGTGAAGTGAACGAAGTAAACTACTTGGATTGCGATAATTAGAAGTACAGTACTAGCGATAACTATAAAGAGTTGGTTTGATAATTATTTGTGAATTTGTGAGAGTAAACAGTAAAATTAAATAAAGAAAGAACTTTTGAATTATATATGAAATATTGTGTTTTAAATAACGAACTAAGGCCACGCCCGTAACAATATAACTAAAGTCCCACTTTTCAGGTAGATAATGTAGTTATGGAGTCTCTGCGATCAGCCGGTAATTTGTAAAAAAAAAATATTTTTTATCATTAATATAACTAAAGTCCCACTTTTCAGGTAGATAATGTGGTTATGGAGTCTCTGTAATCAGCAGGTAATTGATCAAAAATAATATCTATCAATAATAGAACTAACAACCCTCTTTTCAGGTAAATAATGCTGTTACGACGTCTCTGCAATCCGCAGGTAATTATCAAAAGTAATTTCTTTCATTAATATACTAATAGTCCACTTTTCAGGTAAATAACGCTGTGACGATGTCTGTACAACCAGCAGGTAATTATCAAAAATAATTCTTATCACTAATATAACTAATATTTCACTTTTCAGGTAAATAGTGCTGTTACGACGTCTCTGCAACCAGCAGGTAATTATCAAAAGTAATTCCTTCCACTAAGGTACTAATAGTCCACTTTTCAGGTAAATACCGCTATTACGATGTCTCTACAACAAGCAGGTAATTATCAAAAATAATTGTTATCACTAATATAACCAATATTTCACTTTTCAGATAAATAGTGCTGTTACGACGTCTCTGCAATCAGCAGGTAATTATCAAAAGGTAATTTCTTATCACTAATAATTATAATATCCTTCACAGGTATCCAATATAAAGAAAATCCAGGTCATTAATTAACACTGTGCGTCACTAAATGATCTTAACACCGATATCATCAGGTAAGTTAGTAAATGAATATAAAACGAATAATCACTTGATAATTACAACTTCCTTTCCAGGTATTCAATATAAGATCCCGTGAATTACACACCACTTTACGACACTAAAGGGCCTTATCAACTGTATCATCAGGTAAGTTGGTACGTCAATATCAAACGAAAAACTCACTAATAATTATAATTTCCTTCATAGGTATCTAACACGAAGAAAATCCAGTGAATTAATTAACACTGCGCGTTACTATAATGTTCTCACCACCGATATCGTCAGGTAAGTTGATACGAAAAAAAAGTCGGACGAAAAACTCACTAATAATTATAATTTCCTTCACAGGTCTCGAATAAGAAGAAAATAAAGCGATTTCCTTAACACGGTGCGTTACTAAAAAAAAATGTTCTACCCGGCCGGAATTCTTTACTGCTCTGCTTAATCTTTCGCGCAACCGCCTTTGAACACCACTAAAACCGAACTGCCTAGTCCCCGCACAAAAATCGTCTTTTTGTCTCGCACTCGAATCATACGAGCTGGCGGCGCATTCTTTCAGAAAAGAATTCGTGTATGTGTGCCTGTGCTACCACCGCTAGGCGAGCACTCTAGTTTCCATGAAATTTTGAACGAACTGCTAACATCTGCACTGCTGCCTGAGTGCGGTTGTGTGTTTATCAGTTTCCCTGTACTTTGGCAGCAGCAAAATGTGTACGGTGAGCACAGATTTTTCGTGGAATTTTCGAAGGGTGAAGTTTTACGGCTAGGCGAGTTGCCGTTTGTTTTTGTGGAATTTTAGCTGACTAGCGGTAAGATTTAAACGAAAAATTGTATTTTGTGCTCATTTTGCACATTTTAGAATTTTTCGACTGAAAATATTTTGCTGTTGTTGTTGTTTCTTCTACATTTCAGGGTTTTACATTATATATTTTTTTTTTTTGCAGGATGGATACAATGTGGAGAAGTAGCATAGGGCTACTTCTCGGAAATATATAACTTTTATTTTCAGGGTTTTTATTGGTATGGAGAAGTAGCATAGGGCTACTTCTCGAAAATATGTACTTTTTCACCCCTTTTCAGGTACCCTAGGAAAGTTATGGGGGTTTCTCTACAGAAGGTAGGGAAGCCGAAAGAAAGTAAAAGAACGGAGAGGGGAAGGAAAGGATAGCGTATGGGGAATACGCTACAGGGTGGGGACAACCCACGGAGATAAGAGTCTCAAGCCGGGCTTTGACACGAGACATAAATCAGTATAAGCAAAAAGGAACATAGGTTCACCCACAACGCGCCCAACGTGGGGACGACCCACCAGAGTCTCAAGCCGGGCATGCGCTAAGCCCGGCGTTGTTGAGCAATAAACGTCGCATCTGCGGCCATAATCCTAGTTCGTCTTGAACGAGGGAGGACTGATCTACCAATAGACATCGTCTATCAACTCGCCTCGCTCAATGAACTGTCCAGGGAGAGGTGCAGCGATTGATTTATTGGGTACGGGAATGCTCGGCTCGAGACTACTACTTCGTCGGTGAAATGCCGCTACTTAACGTTTGTGTTCTGCTGAATCAGGTCGCAATACCCCGGAAATCCCCCAATCCCAAGAGAGGAAATTGCTTCGTAACAGATAGAATCCATCTACCAACTCACTCAGGATGACGGAAAGCGGCTTCAAGCTCTAAGGAATTTGAAGAAAGGACAGAAAAGTAAAATCCGTCAGATGAAGGCTAACCCAGAAGGGGTTAGTAACAAAGGCTGAGACCATCTAAACTTGATAGTTTAGGGATAATACACAATGTAAAAAAAATTCGCTGAGGCTCCATCCGCACTCGCTGACGCTGTAACATTCCTTAATTGGAAAAAGGATTGAAGAAAGGACAGGAAAGTAAAACCCTTCAGATGAAGGCTAACCCAGAAAGGGTTAGTAACAAAGACTGAGACCATCTAAACCTGATAGTTTAGAGATTATACACTATATAAAAAAATTAGCTTAGACTACATCCGAACTCGCTGACGTCGGGACACCTTTTATTTGGAAGAAAGTTGAAGAAAGGACAGGAAAGTAAAATCCTTCAGATGAAGGCTAACCCAGAAGGGGTTAGTAACACAATGAAAGAGGTTTATCACCCACCACTGAGGAAGTAGTAGGAGGGTTTGCGATAACCTGTGGTTCACAAGTGAAGCTTGCCGGATGCCTTCTTAGGGCTACCGAGATCTAATCGGCTCTGATCAAGACTTTATATCCTGAGCATGGAAAATTCCGATTGAGAGACCCTTATCATTCTGCAGACGATATGAAACACGCCCGATTCGTTCTACAATAGTCGCTTTTATGAACTTAGGTGCCAATTTGGCAGCAAAGCGGTCGACTCCGCTACTTTGCACAAAGTTTCGGACGTACAGTCTGTCCAGGTACAAAGGCTCTTTCTCGAGTTCGCAAGTTGTATGTAGTATACACATTACGTACGTATATACAAACGTACATACATAGCATGAATAATAATAATGCACAATGCTTAATGACATGATATGAGCACATCATTGTACGCACATATATTATTGTGCAAGCGCCATATCATGCTTGTAAGCAAATATATCTCATATTGCAAAACAAAACAAAACAAAACAGAAATACAATTTACTTCCGATTTATCAAAAGAAATTACAATCTTAAGAATCAGCAATTTGATACCATTTACAAGTAAGTCAAGTAGGTGACAAAAATGTGTGTCATAACAATTGATGTAAATTATTATTGTGAAAGGTCATTCAATAAGTAAGAAAGCAATGAATTTGCTTATTGGACAATTCATTTGAGTAATTGCCATTTCTTGCTTATGGAATGATTTTCCATAAGAATCTATGTAAAACAATTATATGAAAGACGAAGAAAAGAATAAAGAACTCAGACTTGATTATTACTGCATTGAAGTATATTCATTTCTCGTAATTCGGCTTCATATCCTACTGATCACAAAGCGGCACTCTTCAGCCTGATCAACCGACCTAAGCAGAGGCAGTAAAGCGGCATATAGCCTTGCCTTGCTTACCTTTAAAGCTTGAAGACTATAAAGCGGCAAATTAAGCCTAGTCTTGAGCTTAAAGATACAAATAAACAAAACAAAATATTACATGGCGACCGTGACATATGAGCCTACAAATACGGCCAAATACAAAAAGATTACACTGGAGGAGTATAGACAGAAGGCATCTGCGCTACAGAAGGAAATACGAGCCAACCCGCAAGCAGGTCCACAGCCAATTTCATTAAACACGTTGCAGAGCAAGCTGACGAAGAGGCCAAGAGGAGGGAAGGCAGTTAAACTAAGGCAGCAGTTAGGCGAAAATCATCGCATCATTCCTATAACAACGGACAAGAAATTGAAGAAGGAACTACTACAGAAAGCTAAACAGCTGAAGAACGAGCAAAGGAATCTCCAAAAGAAGGTTAAACAACTGCAGCAGCCCAAAGATATCCAGAGAAGAAATCTATCGAGGAGAATTTACGAAGAAAAAGTTGAAAGCAAGAAAGCAGGAGAACAACCTATAGTTCCATACAACGAATATTACAAGAAGACACTTAACCACTACAAAAGTTAGAATGGGAAAAACGCAGTCAAAACAGGCGGACAATAACGGGGAAATTGTCAACAACATCAACATAGAAGACACAGTAAAGATAGAAAATAATCAAATATTAACAATACTGTTAATAATATTATTACTTAAACTAATTCAATCTCTTTACTTTCTTTACAAAGAGCATAAAAAAGGTTTAAAGAAACGATATTCGAATACTGTAGTAAAAGTTTAAAAAAAAAAAAAAAAAAAAAAAATTTATATTTATCGATTGTTCAAAGTACTTACGAATATGTTGTATAACTTAAGCAAATATTCAAAGAAATTATATCTTAAATAGATTTTTTTTATAGAGGATTTGATTATAAATTATGGTATCTACTTAACATTATTTTAAAATATATCATTTAAAGTGTAGAGTAAAAATATATAAATACAAAAAAAAAAAAAAATTTTTATGAATAAATAAAGAAAATTAAAATATAAACCATGTCTTACGATAAATTTTAAATTTTCATGAAAGATTGCGAGAAATTAATCAAGAAAGTAGAAAAACTACACCAAACTTTCACTAAAAACCCCCAAAGAAAATTTTCGGCTCAAAATCTCCTAAACAAGTCTACTAGATTAAAGGAGATTCATAAGGAATTCGAATCTATAGCAAATCGATCAAAAGTACAATATTCGAGTAAAGATTTAGAGACTGCAATACAAAGATTCAATGGTATATACCTGAAAGCAAAATATCATATAAATTTGAAAATTGAGGAAAGCTACAACGAGACAAGATTAGACTACGATTCGGATTCTAGTTGTGAAACTACAGAAGACAACAATAGAATAAAAATGGCTGCATTTGACATAGTGACAGCATTAAAAATAATCCCAGAATTTGCTGGAGAATACAAGGAATTAGATAATTTCCTAACAATCATAGAATTATATGATAAAACATTAAAAGATGACTCCAAGAAAGAGTTAATAAATTTCGTTTGGAACGCAAGAATATCCCATAAGGCAAAGAATAGAATGGTCACAGCGGAAACACCAATATCAGTGAAAGAGTTGAGGACAACACTGAAAGCAAGTTTTAAATCAGGTAACACACCACAAAAAATTTATTCACAACTCGCTGAACTAAAACAAAGAAATTCAGGAATCAAAGTATTCACGGACAAAGTGTTAAATCTGATAAATGACTTGAATAACCTACAAATTCAAGAAGTAGGTAAAGTTAATAGAGAAACGGTAACCAAATTAAATGATAAACTGGCACTTAATATTTTTCAAAATGGTTTAAATGAAAATCTCAAACCAACAATTTTTGCAGCGCAATGCACGAAATTCTCTGAAGCAGCTGCACTAGCTTCACAAATTGAGAAACCTCTAGAACCACAGATATATTCATATAATAAACAATTTCAAAGCAAGCAAAGATTCTTTAATAGAAATTATAGATCGTTTCCAAACAATAATAGCTATAACAATTTTACACAGGATAGATACAATCAAAGTAACAGTGGACAAACACAAAGAAAATTTTCAAATAACAGAAACTATAATACACAAAAAAATAATTCAAATTTTAACACCAGTAAAAATTTTCAAAAGCACAGTAACTATACACGCTCGAACAACAACAATATAAACCACTCACAATACAATAGGCAACGTACAGTAAATTTTATCCAAGACACAGCAAACAACAGCAGCCCAGGTACTGCATCGAAATAAAAAAAACATATAAATACGCGAATTCTTCAACTAAACAATAATGTAACAAACTTTGTAACATTAAAAGACAAATTGTCTGGTAAAAACATTAATTTTCTAATTGATACAGGTGCAGACATATCTATCTGCAAATTAAATAATTTAAATGATTATTATTTAGATGAAGATGAAACGTGCCAAATTACGGGCATAACAAACATTGAAACATTATCCTTTGGAACAACAGTCATGAAACTAATGTATGAAAACTTTAATCTAAGTCACAAATTTCATATGGTAGACAATAACTTACCATTATTGACTCATGGTATAATTGGCAGAGATTTTTTAATGAAATACTTATGCAAAATTGATTATGAGACATTTACACTCGCCATACATACGCAGAATGAAGAAATAGTGATACCGATAAGAAGCAATTTTAACAGCTTTATCACTATTCCTCCAAGATGCGAAGTAATAAAGGCAGTACGTCTGAACATCAAGGAAGACAGTGTAATTTATAACCAAGAAATTTGCAAAGGAGTATTCATTGCCAATACAATAGTCCCAGCTCAAGGCATCGCCCATATAAAGATCTTAAATACGACAGATTTGAAAGTTAATTTAGAAAATTTCACGCCTGAAATTCAATCATTAAAACACTATTATGTATTAAATCCGCTTAATACAACATTCAAAGATTCTAGCAACAGATTTGCAAAATTAAAAAACGAATTAAAAATAGAAGGTCTAGATACAGAAGCTAAAAATTCAATACTACACTTGTGTGAAGAATACCAAGGTATATTTCATTTGCCTAATGAAAAATTAACAGCAAATAACTTTTACAAACAAGATATAGCTTGCATTGAAAATAGTCCGGTTTATGTCAAAAATTACCGTTTACCGCATTCACAGTTACAAGAAATAAATGATCAAGTTCAAGATATGCTTAAGGATAATATAATAGAAAAGTCAACTAGCCCATATAATTCACCTTTATTGATAGTACCAAAAAAATGTACGGATGATACCAAAAAATGGAGACTTGTAGTCGATTTTAGACAGCTCAACAAAAAAATTGTTGATGATAAATTCCCATTAACTAGACTTGAAGATGTCTTAGACCACCTAGGTCGAGCGAAATATTTCTCAACTCTAGACATGACAAGTTCATTTCACCAAATTGAAATCAATCCAAATTCAAGACATTTAACAGCATTCTCGACAAATCGAGGACACTTTCACTTTAAACGTTTGCCATTCGGCTTGAAGATTTCAACAAACAGCTTCCAAAGAATGTTATCTATAGCACTCAGTGGTCTAGAATCTAATGCTTTTATATATGTTGATGACATTATTGTTTTTGGATGTAGTCTTCAACATCATAACAAAAATCTCGAAAAAATCTTTCAAAGACTTCAAAAATATAATCTGAAACTTAATCCCAGTAAATGCAATTTTCTAAAAAGAGAAGTAATATACCTCGGTCATCAAATAACAGAAAAAGGTATAAAAACTGATCCTAATAAGCATCACACTATTCAAAATTACCCTATTCCTAAAAATGCTGACGAAGTCAGAAGATTCATCGCATTTTGCAATTATTATAGACGTTTTATACCAAATTTCGCAAACATAGCAAAACCTCTGAATTCCCTTCTTAAAAAGAACAAACTTTTTGAGTGGTCAGAAGAATGTAACAACTCATTCGAAAATCTTAAAAACAAATTAATCAATCCACCAATTCTCAAATATCCCGATTTTGAACAACCATTCATCTTAACCACTGACGCCTCAGATCAAGCCTTAGGCGCGGTTCTTTCTCAAGGAACAATTGGTGAAGATAGACCAATTTGCTATGCGAGTCGAACTCTCAACAAACATGAAGTAAACAAGGCAATAATTGAAAAAGAACTTTTAGGAATCCACTGGGGAATAAATTATTTCAGACCATACTTATACGGTAGAAAATTTATAGTAGTAACTGATCACAGACCTTTGGTTAGCTTATTCACTCACAAAAATCCATCATCCAAATTAACCAGAATCCGACTTGATCTAATGGATTACGACTTTGACATTATATATAAACAAGGTAGAATGAATACAAATGCAGATGCTCTATCTCGAATAAAATTAAATTCAAAACTTTTAAAAGAAATGATCCCAAAAAATATAAATATAATCACGAGAGGAATGCTAAAGAAAGCAAAAGAAATTAACTCTGAAGAGAATACAGAGATATCCAATGACAGGTTTGGCCAACTTTATGCATGGGATTGTACGTCTACCTCAGATACTAGAAATGTAAAAAAGATTAAATTTCATATAAATGAAAGTAATGAAAATATGCGCTCAAACAAATTGCCAAAAATAATAATAAAAGAAGATGAAGTATCGATACAGTGCAGCGATAATCTAGGGACAAATTTAGATTTAGTCCTGGAGAAACTGTTACTCAAGATGAAGAAGAATAAAATATATGAGCTAGCGATATCTTATGAAGATAAAATATTTAAATATATAGATTCAAACAGATTCAAGAAAAAGTTCAATGAACTGCAGTATAAAAATGTTTCAAATAATATGGCAATACCACTAAGATTATTATTATATACCTCTCCAAAAAGATTAACGGATCCGAAAGAAATAAAAGAGATTATTGAACAATACCATTCCTCACCGTATGGAGGACATGCTGGAATAAAAAGATGCATTGCAAAAATAAAACAAAAATTCATTTGGAAAAATATGAGAAAAACAATAAAAGAATATGTGAAGAACTGTGAAACTTGCGCACGAAATAAAATAATAAAACATACCAAAGAACCATTTGTAATCACAAATACGCCAAACAGTAGTTTCGAGACTATTTCAATAGATACAGTAGGACCATTACGAATATCTAATGGTTACAGATACATATTAACAGTTCAGTGTGAACTCACAAAATTCGTTGAAGCGATTCCAATTGAAACAAAAGAAGCAGAAATAGTAGCACGAGCATTAGTAGAAAAATTCATACTAAAGTACGGATGCTTCAAAACGATTAAAACTGACAAAGGTACAGAATTTTGTAATGAATTATTTAAGAGTATATGCAAAATATTTAACATGAACCACATAACTTCAACACCGTATCATCATGAAACACTTGGATCTCTAGAAAGGAACCACAGAGTATTAAATGAATATCTCTTGTCTTTCACAGAGAATGATAATTGGGATATGTGGATACCATACTATATATTTTACTATAATACCACACCGCACACACATACAAACTATACACCATTTGAATTGGTCTATGGAAAAATAACAACCTTACCAGCAGAAACAATAAATAATGAACAAATGATCTATGACATAGATAATTATGCTAATGAATTAAAACTCAGATTACAAAGAGCTCATGATAGAGCAAAAGAATCACTGAACGTATCAAAAATAAAAAGAAAGTCTCAACAGAAGAGAAATGTAGAACCCTCAAATTTCAAAGTAAATGATTATGTTTACTTAAGAAAAGGAACTAAAAAAAAATCAGAAAGTCCATACGAAGGTCCATTTAAAATAGTAGACCAAAACGGAGTAAATTCCACAATAAAAATCAGAAATAACCTTAAAGACATACACAATAATAGACTAAAATTATGTAGACATAATGTAGATGATAACTAATGTACGCAAATGTAAAATCCTAACTTAACTATATAGACATAATAGCCAATATACATAAATGTAAAATCCTAACTTAGATATAAACACTGTACATAATAGATAGCATTTAGAAGTTAGTAATACCTGTACAAAATGCATAGGATATGGTAGAATATGTAGCATAATGAAAATATGTAAATAAATAAGATAAGTAATTAGTTAGATATACAAAAAAAAAAAATTCATCCTATAAGTCAAATTTATTTTTTTTTTCATATTAGGGGTAGAGGTGTAGTATACACATTACGTACGTATATACAAACGTACATACATAGCATGAATAATAATAATGCACAATGCTTAACACGTTGGCGGACAACATAATTTCGCTGTTAAAAAGTGCTGGGACACTTGCTGTAAATCGGTCAATTTTAAAGATAAACGGAAATAATGTAGTTTCCTATGCTATTTTTTTCGACGGCATTTGCCGTTTTGACCCTATACATAATAAAAAATAATATATTGGGACAAGACGGTTAAAGCCGTCTTACCGGCAATAGACGTTCTGTCCCGTAATAGGAAAAAAATAACCACACGTTGATATAACGTCATATGCCGTCGCTATAAAATATTTATTTATATAAAATATAATTAATTTTTACTCAAAAATTCATTTATTTTTTATAATTAGAATACATATATATGATTTTTATGAAGTAAAATTATTGCATTTCAATAATATAATAGTAATTCAATAATATAATAAAACAAAACAATAATTATTTTAATTCAAAAACAAAACAATAATTAATTGAATTCAATTGCAAAATATTTAATTATTAAAACAAAAATTAGTTCAAATTTCTTTATGGTATATTTCAAAGCAAGCACCTGGACAAAGAGCAATTTTATCTGGACAATTTTTGCACCTGAACGAAGTTTCTTTGCGTATTTTTGATTTTGAACATTGTTTACATCTTAGGTATGTTGTTTTTCTCTTTTTTCCATCAGGTACCGGTATTTTTTCAATAAAATGGTTATTGTCAGAAACACTTACATTTTCAAGTGAAATATTCTTATTTGGTGCACCTCTAGTTTGACACAATGCTACACAATCTCGTCCATCGTGAATATTATTCGGCAACTGTATCATAGATTGGATAAGTAAATCGCGAAATTCTAAATATTGGATTTTCTTTGTAGTTTTATTGTTATAAATATAATATGAATTCCAAACTGCCAAATCCAGCAAATGAAACATTAACTTTTTATACCATCTAATGGTTTTGCGTGGTGATGAATAATAAGAACACATTTGATCATTCGTGTCTATTCCAGACATAAACTTGTTATATTTATTAATTTCTTCAGGTTTAGTTTTAATTTTTCCAAATCTATTCCCTACTTCAACCATTTTTGGATGATTGGCAGTTGTAATGCAAATAACGTCACGTTTATCTTTCCATTTAGAAACATATATTTTCCCTTTGCGACACCAAATATGTTCTCCTTTGGTAAGCTTTTTTTCAATCAAAGATTTAGGATTTAATTTTCTATTAGCTCGTAGCGTACCTGTGCAATGTGTTTTATGTAATAGAAGAGTTTCACATAACTCTACACTATTATAATAATTATCCATAAATAGTTGGTGGCCTTTGTTGAGATACGGCTGCATTAATCGTAAGACTAATGATTGCAACTTTGAATCTTTTGTTGTATCTTTACCCTGGTATACTTCTATATTTACAACATAACCATCACTACTAGTTAATTCAAATAATTTTATGCCATATCTAGCCTTTTTCCCCTTTATATATTGCCGAAAACTGAGCCGACCTCTAAACAAAACTAGTGATTCATCAAGTGAGAGTTCTTCCTGAGGGGCATAAGCTCTTTGAAAGCTTTCTATTAAAAGTTTTAATAAGGGCTTAATCTTTTTAAGCTTACCTTCATCACCAACATTAACATTACAACTGAAGCAACACAAAAGCTGTTCAAAGCGTCTCCCTGACATTGTAGCTGAAAAAACTGGATGATAATATAAACATTTTTTCGAAAACAAGTACCGTATTCTGGGTACTTTAATTTGACCTTGTAATAAACAAAGGCCTAAAAATTTATACATTTCCTGTATAGTGGTTGACTTAAAAATGGCGAATCTGGAATGTCTAGTCCTAATACCTTGATTTTCACACAGCTTTCTACCATATTCATTGGTACTGTTGACGATTAATTCCATAACTTCTTTACAGAATATAAAATCAAAGACTTCTCTGGGAGTCGAAGTTCCAGATACATCTAGTTTTATACCACAATTCTCTTTGTCGAAATTAAAGTTCGGAATAGGTTTTGTGTCTTGTACCCATTCAATTTCTGGTTCAGCTATGGAATCATCACTTTCTATTTCATTATTTTCCGATTCCATTTCATATTCATCTTCATCATGTCTATCAACTAAATCATTGTCTTCTATGCTAAATTCTTCATCATCATCACTAACAAAATCTTTATCTTCATCTCTATCACCTTTTGCGCATTCATAGGAATCGTCAATAACTTCACCATCTGATCCTTCGTCCTGTACATTTTCAGATGGTTTGTACGTAGGATCAGCACCCAATTCAGCTTCATCACTGCATGAATTTGAATCATCATCATCTGTATATTCCACAAAAAGTTTAAAAAAATTTTCTTCATTTTTTTTGTACCAATCCATTTTTTGCTAAAGAAATAAGTAAATTTTTTTCGAATAAAGTTCTTAAAACTGTTGAAATTCTCTTTTATTCTTACCTAATCTAATAATTTTATATAAATTTTAACAAAAATTTAGTACAAATCTACTTTATTATTCACAAAAAAAAAAACACCTGCTAAGTTGACACCACTTTTACTAATGAAGCAAATCGTATGAAAACAGAACGGGATATGCAGTCATGCATTTCTGGGAACCTATTTTGCAACTATATGTCATAACGGTTTGTTTTTCACATGAAATCTTAGTGATTAAACATACTTGAAAATAAAATGATTTTTACAGGGACGCTTGAATTAAATTTCAATTCTTTACAATGCATTTTTCGTCTGCATATGCCGTTTTGTCCTAATAGCTGAAAAACTGATCGACGGTATATACCGTCCTGTCCCTATATTTCCTAAATTTATCGACGGCATATGCCGCTTTGTCCGCCAACGTGTTAATGACATGATATGAGCACATCATTGTACGCACATATATTATTGTGCAAGCGCCATATCATGCTTGTAAGCAAATATATCTCATATTGCAAAACAAAACAAAATAAAACAGAAATACAATTTACTTCCGATTTATCAAAAGAAATTACAATCTTAAGAATCAGCAATTTGATACCATTTACAAGTAAGTCAAGTAGGTGACAAAAATGTGTGTCATAACAATTGATGTAAATTATTATTGTGAAAGGTCATTCAATAAGTAAGAAAGCAATGAATTTGCTTATTGGACAATTCATTTGAGTAATTGCCATTTCTTGCTTATGGAATGATTTTCCATAAGAATCTATGTAAAACAATTATATAAAAGACGAAGAAAAGAATAAAGAACTCAGACTTGATTATTACTGCATTGAAGTATATTCATTTCTCGTAATTCGGCTTCATAGCCTACTGATCACAAAGCGGCACTCTTCAGCCTGATCAACCGACCTAAGCAGAGGCAGTAAAGCGGCATATAGCCTTGCCTTGCTTACCTTTAAAGCTTGAAGACTATAAAGCGGCAAATTAAGCCTAGTCTTGAGCTTAAGGATACAAATAAACAAAACAAAATATTACATGTAGCCAGCGGCGTACTTTCGATACGCCTCCGTAAGACGAAACTTTACTTCATCGCGCAACAGCTGAAGCTTTTGGTTGACAGGTATACACTCAATGGCCCCATCGGAATCTGCCTTTAAATCTCGTAGAAGTTGATATGAGCCCCCGCTTGTTACCGCATGTCGACCGAAAAGCAGGAAATATGGCGAGCACTTAGATGACTCATGCACGACATTGCGGATGGCGAAGCCGATCTCGCTCAGATGTTCGTCCCAATTTCGCTGCCAGAACTCACTGATTAACACGCTCAGAGGCGTTTGATTGAGGGGAGTAAGCTGGTGAGAAGATGTGTTTCACCCCATAACAATCTAACAGTTGGACGAATATCTTTGCAATGAACTGACTACCATTATCTGAATGTACCATTTCCGGAACTCCAAACATTAAGAAGACTTTTCTCCCCAGGAATTTGACAACCCGCGAGGCTGTGGCCTCGGGCATTGCTTCCAACAACACAAACTTAGATAAGTGATCCAGTACGTACGATGAAGATGTACCTATTACCGCCTCGACTACGCGGGTATGGGCCTAAAAAGTCACAGAAGATGCGCTGCTATAGCAGCTCGGTAGTCCGTATCGTGCCCAGAGGAGGTCTTGAAGACACATTGGTCGGCTTGATCAGTTTACACGTTTCGCAGGCGTTTATGAACTGACGTACTTCTGAAGCCATGCTCGGCCAGTAATACTGACGACGTAATTTCTCTAAGGTGCTGCTATAGGAGGACTATGCTCGGATTTTATCAAATCACCAGTGAGACTATCAGGAACCCATAGCTTCCACTGAACCCGCTCCTCTGAGACGTTGTTATTTGGAAAGGAAAATGAGATATAGACCTTACCACCGCTAATTCGTAAGTTCCGAAAACCGCTTGGATTGGAAGTGATTCGCTGGATTCTCTCCACATACGTTTTCTCATGGAATGCGGGTGACTTCAAATCAAGCGAACTGACTTGCGCAGGATAAACTAACTCGTCTGTGTGTTGTTCCGCTGCCTCGTCAGCAAATGACCTGGAAAGAGCATCAGCCACCACATTGTTCTTACCTTTACGGTATTCAATGTGAAATTTGAAGGCCTGGAGTTTGAGGCTCCAACGAGCCAGCCTGCCACATAGATCCCGTTGGTCCATGCGCCATTTGAGGCTAGCGTGGTCAGTAATGACCGTGAACTCCAGTCCTTCCACATACGGCGGCCAGACACTCTAACTCGGTTATGCTGTGGTTGCGTTGAGCAGCGTTCAGCTTCTGTGACATGTAAGCGATGGGATGCTCATCCCCATCCACAGAACGCTTCCAACCCCTGTAGTGCTAGCGTCGCACTGAATGAAAAAAGGCTTGGAGAAGTCAGGATTCGCGAGCACTGGTGCGGTCATCAGACACTGTTTTAGCTGTTGGAATGCCAGCTCAGCTTGTGCGTTCCACTCAAACTTCATGTTTTTCTTTAGAAGATCCGTCAGAGGACTAGCGATGGTAGCGAAATGTGGAATGAACCTGCTATACCAGCCGCATACTCCGAGGAAGCTACGTATTTTCTTGACAGTTGTTGGACTTGGCAAGCTCTGAATAGCAGTGACCTTTTCGGGATCAGCCCGCAAGCACCCATCCCCAACTACAAAGCCAAGATATCTGACCTCTCTCATACAGAACTTACTTTTCTCCACATTGATCGTCAGGCCGGTAGCGCGAAGCAACGACGCAACTTCCGCCAGAAGCCTTAGGTGTTCGTAAAACGTGGAGTAATGAGTAAGTCGTCAAGATACACAGACACTTGGTCATGCAGTTGGTGAGGGATGACCTTGCACATCAGCTTGCACATTGTTTGCGGAGCGTTGCAAAGTCCAAACGGCAGCACCTTGAACTGGTATAGGGGTCTTCCCGGCACTGCGAAGGCAGTTTTGTCTCTTGATCCCACAGTGAGAGGGATTTGCCAGAACGCATCCTTCAGGTCTATGGCAGAAATAAACTTTGTCTCCTGGAGTCTACTGCGGAGTCCATCTATAAGAGGTAACGGAAAGGCATCTGGGACTGTTACGGAGTTTAATTATCGGGCGTCCAGACAGAGGCGCACTTTACCGTTAGCCTTCTTAACTAAAGTCACTGGTGACGACCATTAACTTCGGCTCTCCTCAATGACCCCTAGCGACAGCATTCGGTCGAGCTCGTCATATAAAGATTTCTGCACTGCCGGAGACACTGAGTAGAAGCGCTGTTTAATGGGTTTCGCCAGATCGATGTCTATCTCATGCTCTACCAAGGTGGTGAGACCCAAGCCTAGCTGGCTGAATGACGGAAAAGAGGTAATCACCTCCTGTAAACGTTGCGAATCGCATTCTGAAAGATCGTGCTCTTGCGAACAAGGTGAGGCTTTTGGCAAAGAATGAAGCTCACTTACCATGACAGGTCTTAAGCCAAAGGCCTTCCAAAAATCGATCCCAAGGTACAGGTGTCAATGGCTCGTTAACTCCTTGCCTCCTTGACTCGACTAGCTTACGAATTTTGGCTGCGGAATTCGCGAACGAACGGAACGTAACTCTTGCCACGAGTGCGTACGCTGATTTCGCAAGTATAGCCAATACCAGTTGGCAGCTTTCCCAGTAACGAGTGTATGAAACCCGGCGCACAATTCGGAGGCGGATACTTGTTCTAGTACTGCCAGAGATTCTACCCGAAATATGAACTCTGTCACATCCAAGCCGGATGTGCCATCAAAATTTAACTTCCAGCGGAAGACAGGACTGTGGGATACACTGTTACGATCTCTCGCTGCTGGCTGTCGGGAATACGTCGGAATGTTAAGGCGGAGAAACGAGCAAACCCGGTACGGGTGGGACGCGATACTCAGTACAATTATGTCTCGGCAACGGAGGTACTCCAGTGACTTGACCCCTACTCAAACTTACCAACCGGTCATTGATCGACGGAATACGCGACCTTCCCGAAAGTGGGTCAGCAACCGCGTATGGTATGTCAGTGAAAGCTGCTTGAGCCCTCTGCTCTTCGAATATCGATACGTCCAGGGACGACTCAGCAGGATTGGCGTGGAAGTTCCCCAAGTTAGGTCCTGGTAAGCCCAACGCAGCGCCTTCCGTTGTCAAAACTGTTTTCGGCTTAGCACCTGTCAGCGTGTTCGACCCTTGACTGTCTGTGCCAGTCACAGGAACTGTGAGCGTTACGCCACCAGCGCCCTCAGCCACGGACACTGTCGTAGGCTGGGAAGATTCGACACGGCTCAGGATATCCTCCAAGGTCTGCACATAAGATTGCGCATCAGACTGGACAGATGGAGACGTATTGTACAGCCACCGGGCTCTATGGAGTACATGGAGCACCTGACTGATATAGCGCGTACGATCTTCGTTGGTTCGGATGGGATCCGAGCTCAAATCATGGTTTAGCGCGTCGACTCGACTGATAATATAGTCTAATTCACGCAATGGGTTTTTATGGGCGTGAGACCTATAGGGTACTCTGCCGGATTCTGATTTCTCGGCCTCGTACACTTCCATGAGCTTACGGCGAGCGTTAGCGTCATCAGATCTACGGCTGCGTACAGCGAATTCGACCTCAAGCTCATCCGGTGATAAAAAGGAGAAGTCCATCTTGGTCTGAATCTCCACGACAAATAAAACCAAGAAAAAAAAACCCGCGAGGAAATGCTCTGGTGTTGATATCAAAAGACAAATTCACCCGAGAATTATACTGAATATTTTAATAAAAGGGCGCGTCTATAGTAATGCCAAGAGTAGTTCAACTGAAGATTGTACCAAGTACGATAGGGAAACAATAATGTGACTATTCGCGATAATTCAACTGAAAATTCCGCCAACTATAATAAGCAAAAAAAAAACCAAAGTGCGTTTAACGAATATCGAAGATACTGCAGCCGGAAATTGTGCCAAATATATATGTATATATGAAAAACCACAATGCCTTTATTATAAGGCCAAAGATGATGCCCACAAAAATTGTGCCAAATGTATAAATAAAAGAAAAATAAAAGCGTTTATACTAGTGCTGCAGCTAATTCAGCTGGAAACTGGGCCAAGTAAGCCTAATAAAAAACAAGTAAAAAAGCTAATATTGGTCTAAGACCAATTCTTATGATACCCTAGATGAATGTCCGTATGAAATTTCGTATGGATACACATTTGAGCAATTTTGATTTTTGCATTGGTTTTTCGCATATATTTCTAGAACGGTTCGTCGGACAGAAAAAATGATTATAACCAATTTTATAGGATTTCATATTCTGAAGAAGTTTTTAGTACAATAAAAATGTCTTGGACTGATCGTTTTCACAGTATACATAAAAAACCAAAAATTTTATATGGCAACACCAAGAAAGGGTTGCCCGATTTAGTCCATTTTTGACATTTTTTGCTAGTACAATGAGAACATCACGTACTAAATTTCAGCTCTCTACATCGACGCGTTCTCAGGCAGTGTTCAAATATATAACGGAAAACGAAATTTTTGTATGGCAACCCCACGAAGGAGTTGCCCGATTTGTCTCATTTTCGAACTTAATTTTACTTTTTTAAAGTACGTGTACAAAATTTCAGCTCTCTAAGTATACGCGTTCTCGAGTTATCGTGCGCAAAGACAGACGGACGGACGGACGGACATGGAAAAATCAAAATAACTTTTAATATTATGCGTGGGTGTCCAATTCATTTTGCTCTACCATCATTATTTCGAGGTGTTACAAACGGAATGACAAACTTAGTATACCCCTATAGATTTCATCTAGGGTATAAAAACGTGTCTATACTAATGAAAGAGAATATTCACCTGAAAACTGTGCCAAGTATGTATGTGAAAAAGAAAACAAAAAAAAAAAGAATATATAAATGCGTTTATGCTAATGCTGAAGATAATTCGGCCGAAAATTGTAGCAGGTATATATATAAAAAAACAATGCGTTTATAATAATGACAAAAGTAATTCCTACGAAAATTGTTCCAATACGATTAAAGGAGAACACTGCTCTGATTTGAGATTATACGTTCTGCGTGTCCTACACAAGCAATTTATTTATACTATATGCAATTTATTTATACTATGTGTATTACTAACGTTCTTCATTTAAGAAAGGGGGTGTCGGCATGACGGATCAACGCGGAAGCACAGCTTCTTCCACACAACAACACACAAAAGAAAATCCTATTCTCCAGCCCAGCTGGGCAAAAAAAAAACTCTCTCTCTCTCTCTCTCTTCGCTGCCGAATATTGTTCATCTATGCACTTCGATCAGTCCAACTGTGAGCTACCGCTTGTAGAAGATAATAAAATTGTAGGACCGGCGCCTGATGATCAGGACGAACACTCTTTTACCAAGGATAAAAATCAGAAAAGGATGGACAACGTCCACCAACTTGGCAGGGGAGTGAAGCTGAGATCAAAGGCGGATGTGAGTTGTCAGTAATTCAGTGGCTGCCTGTACTCAGGAGAGAAGCAGTAGCCGATTGTATGTATTAATATCTCAAAATAATTACCAACCAAAAAAAACTGAATGCTTATGTATGCCAATTGTGATAATACAAACCTCAAAGCAGCTTTACAAAACCCAAAACTAGAATGGCTCAGAGCCCGTAACAACATAGAAATTTAATAACATACTGGCTTCTCCCTGGAACTAGCAGATGTAAGCGGAGCTAATTTCAAAAACGTATGCCTCGCATACAACGCTAACTGACCACTGCAAACCGAACAACTCACCTTTACACTAGGGAACATCAAGAGGAATTATAGAATTTTATGATAAAGGGAGTAGGGTTTGAACAAAAAAAAACAAACCCTGGTGCTAGGTTACGCACTGGAGCCGGTAAAGTGACTCTAATGCCCAGACAATGACAAGAATCTCAAGATGAACATCGTTCATCAACTTGTCAGGTTTGGCTCAGCTGACTAGCTCGTCAGCAGATAAAACTGTCAAGTGGTCCTCATCTCGGCATCCACGAGCCGAAGTTTGGCTTCAAATAAGGTACGCCTCGCGCACAAGACTCGTTTGCTGCCGAGGAGACGAGCACTTAGACAGAAGGAAGTGTTACATTAGGATGAAAGTAATTTGAACTTGACCGACGGCAATTTGCTAACAAACATGCAACCAGGACCATGGCCGAGTGACCCAGCCGCGATACAAAGGTCGAGCCTCACGAGAGCCAAGAGGGGCTATCATGAAAGTAACGCACTTTTCAGAAGCAAAAAAAAAACTCTACGTAGACTCTGCCACTTGTATCTAGCCAAGCAACCCGCCTCAGGCCACAAGCTGCTGTAGGCAAGAAGTAGCTATGCTAATAGATAGTGAAAGTCTCAATTAGACCGCTCTGGATTAAACGGAATCGCTTGGGTAGGCATCCGAAAGCTCTACATTAAAATAATGAGACTTTATATGGAAACAAAAAAAAATCTGGTTATGATAATAACAATAGGAACTGATTCTAGAAATGGTAATTGCACTTTAGTCAAGAGAAGCTTGACTAAAGACAAAAAAAAAACAAATTTGGGCGCCATTTGTAACGCAAATGGGCGACCAGAAAAATCAAAAATTAAAATTGAACTTGTACTTACACTTTAGTCAAGAGAGGCTTGACTAAAAGCCGGAAAAGAAACCAATCTTGAGCGCCATTTGTAACGAAGAGCTTGTCAGGCGACAGATCCCCCTACATCCACTCTTACCTGGATATAGATGGATACTGCATCCGACACCTCCTTGCTACAAAAATCATATCCACCCACATCTCTTCAATGCTTGTTAAGCT
The DNA here is from genome assembly GCA_963930735.1 of Dioctria linearis. NCBI lineage: Eukaryota > Metazoa > Arthropoda > Insecta > Diptera > Asilidae > Dioctria > Dioctria linearis. The sequence goes on along the minus strand of OZ005742.1, from coordinate 135,764,910 downwards.
GTGCACAAACACGAAGATAGACCAGACAGACGGACGGACAGTAAAGAAAAGAGCTGGTATGTGTGACTGCAGACGGACGGACACACAAAAAAAAGATTTATATGGGCTTCCTCCTTCTCGTGGTACCTGAAAGGCTGGAAAAAACCAAAATTTATATGATTGAATGCTGTAAGAAGAGAAGAACAGAAGACCTCAGCAACGCCGAACAAGTACTAATTCACCCGGAGAGTTTTCAACGCTGGCAGATGAACGATTGAGAGAGAGTGAGAGAGCTGAGAGGGGTCTCCGATGTTGTTGAGACCCCGGCTTTGGGTAATATTGGGCCCAATCGCCCCCATCCACCCTGGCTAAGCCTCCAAAGCCGTATCAAAATGCTCAGCCCCATCTGGTGTTTGTGTGTTACATTCCGGTATCCTCCATTTCACATTTCAATAAAGTTCTACGTGAGATCCGCACCAAAAGAACACACACAAAAACACAGCAGCAAGACGTTTCGACGTGTTCACCGTGTATGACGGAGATAAAAAAAAGGAATATATATAAAGGAGAAGACGGGAACAAACAAACAAAATGAGTTCCCCTTTCTTTTTACGTGTATGTATTCGAGCTTATGGCCCTTGTTCTTTTAATGCTCTAACAATTACTCCCGTCGCAGGTAGTTCACCTCATTGGGCTTTACAATGTACTCTAGACCTAGAATCTACTAGCTGTTCTAGAACTAATGTATATAGGTATGAATATAATAAACAAACAAAAATATATACATATATAGAATTCAAATGTGATCATGAATGCAAATACAAGAACAAACAAAAATCAATGATGAACTTAACTACATACGACACCTGGATGCTATGCGTTGGTAGCCAAAACGAATCCCTCGCTGAACTGGAACACTGTTGATAGGGTGCACCCTCTTACGCCTTTCTCCAGGTAAGAAATTTCGTTGATAGTCTGGGTACATTGACTTCTTTTTTATTTGTATATCATTGGGTACATTGACCTCTTTTTTTTTATTTCATTGGGTACATTGACCTCTTCTTTTTTATACTTAATTGCTACTGATCTGGTACATATACATTTTATAACGTTAATGCTGGGGCCACAAAATCGGAAGGCCCGATGGGGTGAATAGCATGAGAACCTTTCCTTTACACATTAAGGTCAGCGATACTGCAATGGCGTGTCAGTAATCAGCAGGTAATTTTTCAACAATAATTTTTTGTTTTATCACTATATAACCAATAGTCCACTTTTCAGGTAAATAATGCGGTGATGGTGTCTCTGCAATCAGAAGATAATTTAGCAAAATTTATTTATTTATTTTTTATCACTAATATAACTAATAATCCACTTTTCTGGTCACTAATGTTTATCTGCACATTTCAATAAAGTTCTTCGTGAGATCCGCACCAAAGAACACACACAAAAACACAGCAGCAAGACGTTTCGACGTGTTCACCGTGTATGACGGAGATAAAAAAAGGAAGATATATAAAGGAGAAGACGGGAACAAACAAACAAAATGAGTTCCCCTTTCTTTTTACGTGTATGTATTCGAGCTTATGGCCCTTGTTCTTTTAATGCTCTAACAATTACTCCCGTCGCAGGTAGTTCACCTCATTGGGCTTTACAATGAAAGCTAGTTGCTAACAACCTTACTCTAGACCTAGAATCTACTAGCTGTTCTAGAACTAATGTATATAGGTATGAATATAATAAACAAACAAAAATATATACATATATAGAATTCAAATGTGATCATGAATGCAAATACAAGAACAAAAAAAAATCAATGATGAACTTAACTACATACGACACCTGGATGCTATGCGTTGGTAGCCAAAACGAATCCCTCGCTGAACTGGAACACTGTTGATAGGGTGCACCCTCTTACGCCTTTCTCCAGGTAAGAAATTTCGTTGATAGTCTGGGTACATTGACTTCTTTTTTATTTGTATATCATTGGGTACATTGACCTCTTTTTTTTTATTTCATTGGGTACATTGACCTCTTCTTTTTAATACTTAATTGCTACTGATCTGGTACATATACATTTTATAACGTTAATGCTGGGGCCACAAAATCGGAAGGCCCGATGGGGTGAATAGCATGAGAACCTTTCCTTTACACATTAAGGTCAGCGATACTGCAATGGCGTGTCAGTAATCGCATATATTTCTAGAACGGTTCGTCGGACAGAAAAAATGATTATAACCAATTTTATAGGATTTCATATTCTGAAGAAGTTTTTAGTACAATAAAAATGTCTTGGACTGATCGTTTTCACAGTATACATAAAAAACCAAAAATTTTATATGGCAACACCATGAAAGGGTTGCCCGATTTAGTCCATTTTTGACATTTTTTGCTAGTACAATGAGAACATCACGTACTAAATTTCAGCTCTCTACATCGACGCGTTCTCAGGCAATGTTCAAATATATAACGGAAAACGAAATTTTTGTATGGCAACCCCACGAAGGAGTTGCCCGATTTGTCTCATTTTCGAACTTAATTTTACTTTTTTAAAGTACGTGTACAAAATTTCAGCTCTCTAAGTATACGCGTTCTCGAGTTATCGTGCGCAAAGACAGACGGACGGACGGACGGACATGGAAAAATCAAAATAACTTTTAATATTATGCGTGGGTGTCCAATTCATTTTGCTCTACCATCATTATTTCGAGGTGTTACAAACGGAATGACAAACTTAGTATACCCCTATAGATTTCATCTAGGGTATAAAAACGTGTCTATACTAATGAAAGAGAATATTCACCTGAAAACTGTGCCAAGTATGTATGTGAAAAAGAAAACAAAAAAAAAAAGAATATATAAATGCGTTTATGCTAATGCTGAAGATAATTCGGCCGAAAATTGTAGCAGGTATATATATAAAAAAACAATGCGTTTATAATAATGACAAAAGTAATTCCTACGAAAATTGTTCCAATACGATTAAAGGAGAACACTGCTCTGATTTGAGATTATACGTTCTGCGTGTCCTACACAAGCAATTTATTTATACTATATGCAATTTATTTATACTATGTGTATTACTAACGTTCTTCATTTAAGAAAGGGGGTGTCGGCATGACGGATCAACGCGGAAGCACAGCTTCTTCCACACAACAACACACAAAAGAAAATCCTATTCTCCAGCCCAGCTGGGCAAAAAAAAAAACTCTCTCTCTCTCTCTCTCTTCGCTGCCGAAAATTGTTCATCTATGCACTTCGATCAGTCCAACTGTGAGCTACCGCTTGTAGAAGATAATAAAATTGTAGGACCGGCGCCTGATGATCAGGACGAACACTCTTTTACCAAGGATAAAAATCAGAAAAGGATGGACAACGTCCACCAACTTGGCAGGGGAGTGAAGCTGAGATCAAAGGCGGATGTGAGTTGTCAGTAATTCAGTGGCTGCCAGTACTCAGGAGAGAAGCAGTAGCCGATTGTATGTATTAATATCTCAAAATAATTACCAACCAAAAAAAACTGAATGCTTATGTATGCCAATTGTGATAATACAAACCTCAAAGCAGCTTTACAAAACCCAAAACTAGAATGGCTCAGAGCCCGTAACAACATAGAAATTTAATAACATACTGGCTTCTCCCTGGAACTAGCAGATGTAAGCGGAGCTAATTTCAAAAACGTATGCCTCGCATACAACGCTAACTGACCACTGCAAACCGAACAACTCACCTTTACACTAGGGAACATCAAGAGGAATTATAGAATTTTATGATAAAGGGAGTAGGGTTTGAACAAAAAAAAACAAACCCTGGTGCTAGGTTACGCACTGGAGCCGGTAAAGTGACTCTAATGCCCAGACAATGACAAGAATCTCAAGATGAACATCGTTCATCAACTTGTCAGGTTTGGCTCAGCTGACTAGCTCGTCAGCAGATAAAACTGTCAAGTGGTCCTCATCTCGGCATCCACGAGCCGAAGTTTGGCTTCAAATAAGGTACGCCTCGCGCACAAGACTCGTTTGCTGCCGAGGAGACGAGCACTTAGACAGAAGGAAGTGTTACATTAGGATGAAAGTAATTTGAACTTGACCGACGGCAATTTGCTAACAAACATGCAACCAGGACCATGGCCGAGTGACCCAGCCGCGATACAAAGGTCGAGCCTCACGAGAGCCAAGAGGGGCTATCATGAAAGTAACGCACTTTTCAGAAGCAAAAAAAAACTCTACGTAGACTCTGCCACTTGTATCTAGCCAAGCAACCCACCTCAGGCCACAAGCTGCTGTAGGCAAGAAGTAGCTATGCTAATAGATAGTGAAAGTCTCAATTAGACCGCTCTGGATTAAACGGAATCGCTTGGGTAGGCATCCGAAAGCTCTACATTAAAATAATGAGACTTTATATGGAAACAAAAAAAAATCTGGTTATGATAATAACAATAGGAACTGATTCTAGAAATGGTAATTGCACTTTAGTCAAGAGAAGCTTGACTAAAGACAAAAAAAAAAACAAATTTGGGCGCCATTTGTAACGCAAATGGGCGACCAGAAAAATCAAAAATTAAAATTGAACTTGTACTTACACTTTAGTCAAGAGAGGCTTGACTAAAAGCCGGAAAAGAAACCAATCTTGAGCGCCATTTGTAACGAAGAGCTTGTCAGGCGACAGATCCCCCTACATCCACTCTTACCTGGATATAGATGGATACTGCATTCGACACCTCCTTGCTACAAAAATCATATCCACCCACATCTCTTCAATGCTTGTTAAGCTGTGCACAAACACGAAGATAGACCAGACAGACGGACGGACAGTAAAGAAAAGAGCTGGTATGTGTGACTGCAGACGGACGGACACACAAAAAAAAGATTTATATGGGCTTCCTCCTTCTCGTGGTACCTGAAAGGCTGGAAAAAACCAAAATTTATATGATTGAATGCTGTAAGAAGAGAAGAACAGAAGACCTCAGCAACGCCGAACAAGTACTAATTCACCCGGAGAGTTTTCAACGCTGGCAGATGAACGATTGAGAGAGAGTGAGAGAGCTGAGAGGGGTCTCCGATGTTGTTGAGACCCCGGCTTTGGGTAATATTGGGCCCAATCGCCCCCATCCACCCTGGCTAAGCCTCCAAAGCCGTATCAAAATGCTCAGCCCCATCTGGTGTTTGTGTGTTACATTCCGGTATCCTCCATTTCACATTTCAATAAAGTTCTACGTGAGATCCGCACCAAAAGAACACACACAAAAACACAGCAGCAAGACGTTTCGACGTGTTCACCGTGTATGACGGAGATAAAAAAAAGGAATATATATAAAGGAGAAGACGGGAACAAACAAACAAAATGAGTTCCCCTTTCTTTTTACGTGTATGTATTCGAGCTTATGGCCCTTGTTCTTTTAATGCTCTAACAATTACTCCCGTCGCAGGTAGTTCACCTCATTGGGCTTTACAATGTACTCTAGACCTAGAATCTACTAGCTGTTCTAGAACTAATGTATATAGGTATGAATATAATAAACAAACAAAAATATATACATATATAGAATTCAAATGTGATCATGAATGCAAATACAAGAACAAACAAAAATCAATGATGAACTTAACTACATACGACACCTGGATGCTATGCGTTGGTAGCCAAAACGAATCCCTCGCTGAACTGGAACACTGTTGATAGGGTGCACCCTCTTATGCCTTTCTCCAGGTAAGAAATTTCGTTGATAGTCTGGGTACATTGACTTCTTTTTTATTTGTATATCATTGGGTACATTGACCTCTTTTTTTTTATTTCATTGGGTACATTGACCTCTTCTTTTTTATACTTAATTGCTACTGATCTGGTACATATACATTTTATAACGTTAATGCTGGGGCCACAAAATCGGAAGGCCCGATGGGGTGAATAGCATGAGAACCTTTCCTTTACACATTAAGGTCAGCGATACTGCAATGGCGTGTCAGTAATCAGCAGGTAATTTTTCAACAATAATTTTTTGTTTTATCACTATATAACCAATAGTCCACTTTTCAGGTAAATAATGCGGTGATGGTGTCTCTGCAATCAGAAGATAATTTAGCAAAATTTATTTATTTATTTTTTATCACTAATATAACTAATAATCCACTTTTCTGGTCACTAATGTTTATCTGCACATTTCAATAAAGTTCTTCGTGAGATCCGCACCAAAGAACACACACAAAAACACAGCAGCAAGACGTTTCGACGTGTTCACCGTGTATGACGGAGATAAAAAAAAGGAAGATATATAAAGGAGAAGACGGGAACAAACAAACAAAATGAGTTCCCCTTTCTTTTTACGTGTATGTATTCGAGCTTATGGCCCTTGTTCTTTTAATGCTCTAACAATTACTCCCGTCGCAGGTAGTTCACCTCATTGGGCTTTACAATGAAAGCTAGTTGCTAACAACCTTACTCTAGACCTAGAATCTACTAGCTGTTCTAGAACTAATGTATATAGGTATGAATATAATAAACAAACAAAAATATATACATATATAGAATTCAAATGTGATCATGATTGCAAATACAAGAACAAAAAAAAATCAATGATGAACTTAACTACATACGACACCTGGATGCTATGCGTTGGTAGCCAAAACGAATCCCTCGCTGAACTGGAACACTGTTGATAGGGTGCACCCTCTTACGCCTTTCTCCAGGTAAGAAATTTCGTTGATAGTCTGGGTACATTGACTTCTTTTTTATTTGTATATCATTGGGTACATTGACCTCTTTTTTTTTATTTCATTGGGTACATTGACCTCTTCTTTTTTATACTTAATTGCTACTGATCTGGTACATATACATTTTATAACGTTAATGCTGGGGCCACAAAATCGGAAGGCCCGATGGGGTGAATAGCATGAGAACCTTTCCTTTACACATTAAGGTCAGCGATACTGCAATGGCGTGTCAGTAATCAGCAGGTAATTTTTCAACAATAATTTTTTGTTTTATCACTATATAACCAATAGTCCACTTTTCAGGTAAACAATGCGGTGATGGTGTCTCTGCAATCAGAAGATAATTTAGCAAAATTTATTTATTTATTTTTTATCACTAATATAACTAATAATCCACTTTTCTGGTAACCAATGCGGTTATGGGGTCTCTGCAATCGCAGGCACTTTATCAAAACAAACAATAATCTTTATTACTAATACCACTGATATCCCACTTTTCAGGTAATAATGCTGTTACGAAGTCTCTACAACCAGCAGGTAAGTATCCAAAATAATTTCTTTCACTAATATACTATTAGTCCACTTTTCCGGTAAATAACGCTGTTACGTTGTCTCTGCAATCAGCAGGTAATTATCCAATATAATTTCTTTCACTAATATACTAATAGTCCACTTTTCCGGTAAATAACGCTGTTACGTTGTCTCTGCAATCAGCAGATAATTATCAAAATAATTTCTATCACTAATATAACTAAAGTCCCACTTTTCAGGTAAATATTGTGGTTATGGAGTCTCTGCGATCAGCAGGTAATTTATCAAAAAAATAATTTTTATCATTAATATAACTAAAGTCCCACTTTTCAGGTAGATAATGTGGTTATGGATTCTCTGCGATCAGCCAGTAATTTGTCCAAAAAAATAAATTTTTATCATTAATATAACTAAAGTCCCACTTTTCAGGTAGATAATGTGGTTATGGAGTCTCTGCAATCAGCAGGTAATTGATCAAAAATAATATCTATCAATAATAGAACTAATAACCCTCTTTACAGGTAAATAACGCTGTTACGACGTCTCTGCAATCCGCAGCTAATTATCAAAAGTAATTTCTTTCACTAATATACTAATAGTCCACTTTTCAGGTAAATAACGCTGTGACGATGTCTCTACAACCAGCAGGTAATTATCAAAAATAATTCTTATCACTAATATAACTAATATTTCATTTATTGAATTTTCTTTTGGAATCGTTCTCTTAATTTTATATATTCTGCAATTGGGAAGAAAACCTGATAAGCAGAAAAAGGTGAAGAGTCAAGGCAGCGTACGATGCGGGAGAACAAGAAAAGCCGCTTTAATCCACTTCTTCCGTGGAAAAAGGAAGACCTTTTTATAACTTTAGTAATTAGGCGAGATCAGGTGATAACTCTCTGGTCCTATCAAGGTAAAAGATTAGTCTCGAATCGAAAAAAAACGAAGATAACACATGGTGCAAACGGCACGAATTCCAAAAGGGGAATTCGGAATGCTGTCATTTACAATGAAACAAATCGAGTAAAAGAATTAATAGAGAAAGGTCAAGTTAATTATCGAGATAATTCAGGATACCCAGCTCTTCATTATGCAGTGGTAGTGCTACTCCATTGCATAGAGCCGCACTGATGGGTAATTTGGATATTGTAAAACTGCTATTAGAAACCGGAGCAGATATCCTTGCCCAAGATGAAGATGGACAGACAGCGCTACACAGATCTTCTACTAAAGGTGATTTGCCTGTATCTCAATATTTGATTGACTACTGCACAAGTTTTAAAACTATTACTGATAAAAAGATCGCCTTCCGTACAATATAGCTCCCAAAGATGATGAGCATTTACAAAACTATTAAATCCAATGGAATGAAATTTTTTTTGAATTTTTGATAGCTCCGTGCTCGTGCAGTAAGGAAACACTTACTTCAGTAGAATTCATCTATTATTTCGAAATAATTTCTTATATAAATAGATTTTAGAAATACTAGTTTTATATATGGACTAACATTTACAATTGTATTACGCATTTCATCTATTCGAATTTAAGGCTCAAATGCCTGTAGTGCGGTGAACAAGATTCACGTAGTTAAATACTTGAATTCACGCAGTATTCTAAGATTAGGTTATCAAACTTTAGTCATACAATTTTGATAGGATCGAATGCCTGTAGCGGTGTAAACCAAATTCACTTAGTAAAGTACGTGGTTCATACCACTATCCGATTGGTACATTACAAATTTAGTCAGATAACCTCATTGTCATTATATTCTATCCTGTTCGATAATGAAATTTTGGTATGAAGAGCCGGAAATTAACTATGTATAGAATAGTTTTATAACTATGGCACCCGTGGGTGTTATTACTATTAACTCATTCATCACAAAAACTATGTATTAAACTTGTGAAGTAGCCTAAGTGGGAGACTTTCAGAAGTATTCTTTCACAGAGATCCCGCATCCAGCTCCAGAAGGCCTTCTCGAGGAATGGATAGATGGTGAGTAAGCTTAGCAACTTTAAATATCTGAAATGTTTAATTTTTAAACAACACTAAAGACAAACAATTAATGTTTAACTCAGAAGTTCGATAATGGGTCTGCGGGTTCTATCACAAAAAAAAAAAAAGAGGACCAATCAATTCTAAACAGTTCTTCTCCTTGGGCACTGTCGTCAGCGATAGATAGGCATTTGTATTTGTGATGTAAGTTAGTATGAATTTGAACAATTTAAAAGAAAAACACTTGCCGGTTTGTGTTTCACGATACAAATATATTTATCATTATTTTAATAGAATAAAATAATACAAAGCCGACGCGTTTCGTTCGTTTGTATTTGCTTAAGTACTAGGCAAACCTTGTTAAGTGGTTGTTAGCGATAAGACAATATCCTTGTCAGTTTCATTGATAGAAGTAGCAGTATACATATCAAATGTATTTAGGGATAGAAATAAGAACCAAACATTGTTAATAAAAATTGGATAACATGAATCGGAATGAGAGTTCTCATTTCCTCTCTCCTGGAGCCCTCTTAACATGAAGGTTGAATAGGTTCGCTCTCGTCTTCTCTTTTCAAGTCAACAGGGACACTGTAAATGATCTGCCCTCAATGCCGATTGAGTGGTTGGGGCGAGCAGAGGAAGGCAAGTCTTCTCCGCCTTCACAAATATATTGGTAAGTGGTGTAATGGTCCCTTCAGGACTGAATGTGTACTACGGCATTTTGTTTAGCCGGGCACGAATTTATTTTGTATATGGCTGGTGGCAGCGGCAGGTTTTTGTGGAACCTCCCCACACTCTCCGCCAATAGCCGAGCCGAGCTAGCGTGCCGCCCTGCAGTCAACGCTATCCACCGAGTGATATGTCAGCTCATGCTGACAGTCTGGACTTCACGTCCAAACCATTCACTTCTGACATACATCCATAACAAGCTCCATAATCGGCAGGTTCTTCTTCTTGAGTAGATGGCCGCCATTCATCAGATCTGCCTCCGCTAAAATCTTCACTCCTACTCATATTATTATAGATGCCGAAAATCTATAAAACTTTACGATGATAATCTATTATTTGTCCGGAAGCGTTGGCTCGCAGATAAGAAATCTTTCCTGTACTTACTTCACTCTATCGATGTGCAGCTGCATCTAATGCACATTGAATACTTAATGCAAAAAATTTCTCAAAAAGCATTAATCTGTTCTCATTCATAATTGTAAAATGAACAATAAAACCAGTTTTACATTTTGTTCAGCTAATATAACCAGAAAAGAAGAAATCGCCACTAACATTTTTGCCTCCTTACTCGCCTATGTTAATAAACCCTTTCGAAAAATCATTTTCTAAAATGAAGCGATACGCACGTTCAGTTTTAGTGACCTGAGTAGGGAACATAATTTTGTCTCAGTGATCGAAGATAGCCTGAAACAAATCACAGCTAATGATTGTTAAAACTAAATAATGGATATGGTTTTGCTTATTGCTAAGGCAGTGGATGGTCAACCGTTGCACTGAAAAGTCAGAACTATAGCAAATAAATGTATTGTAAATAAATCTGAGGATGCTATATATGCATTTCTATTTGAAAACTGCCTTTCCTATATTCTTACCTATACAAGATGGGCTTGGCTGAGACTTCATCCTTCCGCTTCTGTCGGGATGCTCATGAGACCTCGGATCACCTTCTCTGCAACTGCGAAGTATTGGTCAGGCGAAAATTATTCCACCTCGAATAAGCTTTTCTCCAACAAACTAACAGTCTAAACCTAGAAGCCGACTAAATTGAATGTAACTCATAATAATCTTTAAGGTCGCAGTGAATGCGCGGCCAAGACACCTACACACCCCTACACAAATCTAATCGATCTTCTTTGTTTAATTTTTGATTGAGCATTCTGTTGTTAATGTAACATTAACTCATCTTAGCTTATCTAAAACTTAAGAGAATAAATGCTCAAACTACAATGTTTATTAGTTGACAAATACATAACAAATCTAAATGTGTATACCTTAATATGATGTGTATAAAATAAAGCTGTAGGTGAGGTAATTATTTTGTTTTATGAAATTTGACTCATTTACATACACGTTTTTTATTCTTTGCTGTTATTTTGCACCGATCAGGTATATGTATTCCACTCACTCTTTACTTCACTATATCACCAGCATTGCCTTCAAAATTCGCAAAACTTAGCAATAAACGATTATCAGTTTTAAAATAATTTGCCAACCTAACTTTCAAAAACATTCTTTCGAAAAACTTTCCATTTAATTTATATATCAGGTTAACAACTTTCTTATGTATAGCAAAATATTGCTCCTTCATTATAAAAAATTTAAATTATTGCCAGCAAAACTAATAGATCGGTTCTTTATTTTTCATTGTTGCTTTTGCTTCTTTAATTTATTTATTAAATTCTCAATTATATTTGCATCCACTAAGCCTATAAACTTATCCACAACGACCCCATTGCGAAAAGCTAGTATAGCAGGAACAGCTTTAACTTCAAAAGTCTCCACTAGATCCAAATTTGAATCTACGTCAACAACGGCCAGGTCAATTTCATTTGATTCGTGGAGTAATTCCATCATTTTTGGAGTTAAAATTTTACAAGGATCACACCAATCAGCATGAAAGTTAACAATTACGGGCGTATCGCTATTTACTACCTACAAAATTCAAAAATGATCCATTATTTGGATAAAAACTTGTGGCTAAAGAGAAAAACATCACCTTCCTATCAAATTCATAGTGATCCTTAATTACAAAACTTTTAGGACTAACACAAGAAGATGAAACATTCTTTTGCAGAAAACTTCGGGTCCGACAAATTTTTCGAACAATTTTCAGCATATCTTGGACTTATATTTAATACTGAAGAAAATATTTGAAAATTCAATTCTTTTAATTAGTAGTAAGGACACTTCCAAAGTTCAGTCTCGTAAACAAGAAGTCCAACTCCTTGAAATGCACTTTACCGCCTCTAACGATGATCGATGATAAATGTCATTGCATGTACGTCATTTAGCCTCTCAGAACTGAAACTGACATATTAAATTTCACGGAACGGCTCACAGCAAAGGTTGCCAGCCCTCTCAAGTAGGGAGTTCCGGTATTGGTAAAATTTAACGCGGTCTCCAAAAAATAGCATTTTAATGCTGGTAAAAAGTTTAAGTAAGTTTTTTGTGGAGAAATCGAAGTGTCTGCTTTTAAAATCAGAGTTAATCGGAAATATTTTTTATAATGTTAAATGATTATTATTTATAATAGATATTAATCATAAAATCGACGACGAGATTGTTGCTGCAGCAGGTCTAAAAGGCCTTTCACATTAAAACCGAAAACCGATAAGTTCTACACCGAAAATTCGCTTTTGCTTTCACATCAAAAACCGAAAACTTTTTTCGGTTAAATAAAAGTAACATGTAATTATCATCATGTATGATGAAAGCTCATACATAAAACTTATTTTAATTTTACTTCGAAGTCCCTATCCATATTATAATAATATAATAAATAATAAAATAAAATAATATAATTTTCAATGTAAACACAAAAGTGAGGTTTTGTACGACCGAAAAACATTTTCGGCCCGAAACGTTCCACATGTGGAAACCGAAAAGAAATTGACAGAAGCAACCGAAATTTCCTTTTTCGGCCGAAAAAAGATAAAAGTGGTATTTTTCTTAAAAATCTGAGATAAATAATCTATTTTATTAGTAAAATTTTTAGTTTATCCTATTTCCCATGATTTTATTAATCATTAGAGCAAAAAACTTGTGTTAAAGTGGAATAAATTGAGTTTTTCGGTTTTCGGTGCCTTTAGTGTGTATCGTCGTCAAGGAAATCCACGGAAAAAACTATAAACTCTCTTAAATGTCTGCGCATAACAATATTCAGTAAAATGACTGGAGACTTATAAAGTGCCATCTGTCTTATAATAGAAAATTGAAAAATAGATGGCACAAGAACTAGATCTCGCATGCAGTACCAAAAAAGTATACAAAATTTATATGGCTGGGTGGTCTATTCCGGAACATTTGAAATGATGTCTACGTCGAGTGATTCATATCTTTTCGTATCAGAAGTGTTGAGGAGATCGATCAAACGCATACAAAACTGCTGTTAAAAAAAACATTTGCTCTCGGCATACTCTAAAACGTGTTGTGGCCCATTCCAGAAATCACTACCCATTTCACAATTTATATACTCTGATGTAGATGCTATGCGACATTAGTTCTTCGCTTGCATTCTGGGCTATAATTCTACACGGAAGAAAGTTGTGCAGAATATGTAAAATCACAAATTACATATATGGGCCAAACATTGAATAAATAACTAATAAGGAAGCCGGGTTTCGTGCGAATACAGTGTACGTGAGCAGGAATTCAATGACAGTCAAACAAGGGAGCGGGGGAGAAATGACAAGAGGGCTGGCCACTTATTTGAAATTCTGCTTGACAAGTCACTTTAATTATCATAGGCAACGACAAGGAATATTTTAAGGGGGGCGCCAAAAATTTGTGTGTTTTACATAGCAATTTGGATTATAAAAAAAGTCGCCCTTCAAAATTTCACGGTTTCACTACTGCCATGACGAAACGAATACAAACACAGCACACTAATTCATTTCACCGAGTGGCTTACGTTTTCACCCGATTTGCCGTTTCCTTATTAGTTATTTATTCAATGGTCCCTAAAGCCTAGTATGGAGTTCGGGTATTGGTAAAATTTAACGCGGTCTCCAAAAAATAGCATTTTAACGCTGGTAAAAAATTGACGTAAGTTTTATGTGGAGAAGACGAAGTGTCAGCTGTAAAATCATAATTAATGGGAAATATTTTTAAAAATTTTAAGTGATTATTATTTATAAACGATATATATCATCATAGCAACGACGAGATTGTTGCTGCGGCAGGTCTAAATGTGTATCGTCATCAAGGAAATGCACGGGAAAAATTAAATAAACTCGCTTTGTGAACAATCAAATAAATGTCAAAGTTTTACCAGCATTTTAATGCTCCGTACATTAAAATGATCAGTAAAATGCTACGAGTAAGAAACTAAAGGAGAGGCCCATAAACAACAATTTTCGTGCCAATCTCAAAAATGTGTAAGTTTATACACATACTATAAAAAATTCGCATTGCAGGCGGATGGAAAAAAAAGTTTACGCAAGGGACTTTGGCGCGGTTTTTGAAAGTGTGACGCAAAATTCTATACCAGCAGCATGATAGTGAGAGCTAGTAATACAAAACAACTTGTGAGATTCCTGGTTCCCCAGTAAACCTATTTCCATCTTCGGTTGGCCAATAACTTGCCTTAAAATTTCATTTTTGGTAAATCCATAATAAGAAAATATATTAAAATTCTTTTACTTTTATCAAAATTACAAATATTTACCAATATTCTAATTCCTAGCTTATTATTAAAAAATAAACAACTACAGTTTTACTAAATTTCCATATAAAATATAAAATATATAAATAATATATATATAAAATATATAAATATTTTTCTATTTAGTACCCTTCCAATTTTAACCTTACCTACGGCTTTTGTGCTAGGGTAGTTTTCTTTAACGAACATAAACAAAAGTGACACCTAGGGTATATGTAGACAGAGATACAATCATATGTTAGAAAGTGAGAAAAAGCATCACGTTCGGCACGCAAAAATGGCATATATATACACGCAATGGCCTCTCTTTAGTTTCTTACTCGTAGGTAAAATGAGTGGAGACTTTCAAAACGCCATCTACCTTATCATAGAAAAAATGGCACTTTTTACCAGTGAACTCCGTACTGGACTAGTAAAGACCTCAGTAAAATTTTTGCTTGGGATTTTACCAGCGGTAACAGTTGTATGGAAATGTCACTTTTTACCTGAACTCCGGACTGTTTTACTCGAACTCCGTACTAGGCTACAGCGCCAAACATCAAATTTTCCGTCCGAAACTTAGAATATAGATAAGTGTTATACAGGAAGTGTTATAAGTCAAATTTTGTGTAGTCAAATTGTTGCCCCTGTAGTGAACGCTCAGTACAGCCGTGTAGTAGAATCAATATAGAGAGCGGGGCAACAAGATATATGGTTGAAAATATTACGTTTGCTCCCATGGAAAATGTTCTTATTCACTGTCACTACGCCATCATACTCAGGGAATTTCGCAGCTGTCACAAACGTAAACAAATCTCGGTGGAGGAAGGATTTTTCGATATTTCGACAGCTAAACATAGAGTTGTCTCTTTCTTGAATATAATGCTGAGCTACTTCATGATACTGAAAAATCCACGTTCATGCACACGAATTTTACAGGTATCAACACTTCCTGTTGTCTTATATTCTAAGGTCCGAAATAGTCTGGAAAAATTTCTCCACTTCATATTAGCGCCATCTGCATTCCATGATCTAAACATTAATTTTTTCTTTCGAACAGTATACTACTTTACGAAATCCCAAACCGAAATTTTTTACATAGATTTTGTATAAGAATCGAAATTTTCGCTTGAACAGCGTACTACGCTTTACCAGTAAACTTTTACCAGCGGTAAAATTATATGGAAATGTCATTTTTACTCGAACTCCGTACTGTTTTACTCGAAATCCGTACTAGGCTTATAAAAAAACTTCTAGAATATTCAAAAAAAAAAATTTTTATACACAATTTTAGTAATTTATTGCCAAATTTATTAAGATATCGGCATAAGACAAGATTAGGGAAAACTGTCCGATTTGGTTCAAATTTTGTGTATTGGTTCCATTTTACTGACAAATCACGAATATCAAATTTATTTTAAGCGGAAGCTTAGTTTCCGAGATATTTAACTTTAAAATCCCACACACTTCAGAACACATTTGCCATTTTCACATTTTACTGAATTTTTTTTTAGATTTTCGAAAAAACTATTATCCAACAAACGTTTAAATTAAGCCGACAATCACCAACAAACGACGATATGTGCAATAAAAAATTTAAAAAGTAGAAGTTGTCCGGCAATTTGATGGAGATCCAAATCGCTGGGGAAAGTAGTATTGTGTTTTATCTGCTAAAAGTTTCTTTAGTTTTGACAAGCAGATGGCAATAATTTCCACAATCATATATTTAGCATCAGATTTATCCACTCAATATTGTTTTTCCACGCTAAAATGTTGACGTTTGAAGGTAGATTGTGAAATCCATTTCAGGGACATTTTCATAAAAATGTGTAGAGATGAAAGAAAACGGCTGTTGAGGGTTAGCTTTAGGCAGCGACGTGAGGCGACAGACTGCAAAAACTCGGGACCAATTATCATGTAAAGAAACATTTTCGGAAGAAAGCCACAATAAAATGAGAAAAAGGTGCATACCCCGAAATAACACAGACGAGTGCAATAATAATTGCGGCGCCATAACAGAGGGATTTCGCTTAGATAGGTATAAGGAAATTTAGAAAATAAACCTAGTCACATTCAGTGAGTGACAGTGAAAAAGTACACAAGTAAAACACAAGTAACAGTTAAATTAGTGATCTCTTCAAAAATATTAAATAGAAAAGTGGGTGAAGTACATCATAGTATAGTATAGAATAGAATAGTGTAGCATTATTTAATGTGTGGTTAATGTGTGTTTAATGAGTTTAATGTTGTAGAAATGGTGCTTGTGGGGATAATTAATGAATGAATGAGTGTTCGTATAAGTAAGTAGCCTAGTATGGAAATGGTAGGAATGGAGTGAAATGGGAATGCTCTTGATTATTCACGGTGTTGTACGGAATAATTAAAGCATCCCCATCAGTGGCTTATTAATCCTCGGATCCTGGTCCGTACTCGATGCCGCAAGATACATAGCGTCGACTTATGTCGCTTTGTTGAGTGGTCCTGGCCTGTACTCGATCACCATTATTGCTGATAGATCCTGGTCCGTACTCGATCTCATGGGATATGGTCTTAATTAGACGATAGCGTTGACTCATGCCGCTGTTGCCTAAGTGCCAAGTGCAAAAAAAAAATATATATATAAAATAAATCGAATTTAAGACGATTAGAATTGTGTTTGTTTTTTAACCTACTTATATGGATTAAATTGGAATACAAGAGTGCTGTACTTTTATTATCTTTTTCTGTTAAAAAAATCCATTTTCATTTAGACAATTCATTTTAAAATAAATTAAAATAGTAGGTATAAATATAATTTTCGTTACTATTTCGAAATCATTCCAAAAGAACACGAAATAATATCTAATCTGTGCTATTTATTGGTATGCTATCCGTACTCCCGATCTATGCATTAGTCACGAAACACGTCACAGAACATATGCTAAAATTTTAGTGGGATCGCAGTATGTTTAATTACAAAGTAGCGACTTTTAAATTGCGGCATGAAAAACAACAGAGATGAAAATATTTAAAAGCTCTCTAAATTAGTATTCGTAGAGCTTAAAAGCACCTCAAAGCTTCCTTGCCAGAAAGCAACATACAATTTTTTAAATGCAAATTGTCATGGGAGCAAAGAATTCCACTATATATTGAAATCAGCTGATGCTGTCAAATACACCCGAGTCTGTTTTTACACGATAGATACATTCCGTGTAGAAAAAATCGTGTAAAAAAATACACTGTGCCTATGGAAAAATAGAGATTGGTTCCAAACCTAATAAATCAGCAAAATAAAGCAATTAACCATATGAAAATTCATGTTAGCATGTTATCGTTTCTATGTGCTTGCACCTTTTACTTCATATATAATGCATTATGTGTATAAAAATTTATTATATATATAAAGTAAATTATAATTAGAAAAAGAAAAGAAATGCCATTAATTTATATGTGTAACAATATTATATTCGCTATCACTTTCTGACAATAACATTATACGTTTGCGTTTGTTTAAAAATACAATATAACTGGAATCAGAAGAAATGCCTCCTTGGTTATCGTCGTTTTGCTTCATTGGTGAAATTCCTTTTGATGTTAATCGTTCCGTCCATGTTTTGGCTAGGCCCTTATAAATTTCCCGATAAGAAGCCATTAATAAATTCAGCTCACGTTGGAACTTCCCAGCTCGTTCTTCATTTGGATCATGTTTGACGAAATGGTTACCCAATTTATTGGCCAGTTTTAAACCTTTTTTAATTTTATCTGCACTGATAATAGGTTCCTCTTCGTCATTATCACTATGTTCTTTAGGATCAGTAGTCTCAAGGACAGCCTCTATTATTTCATCTTCGCTAAGGGGTTTATCAACTAGCAATTCATTAATATTGTTGCGAGCGTGGCCTTTGATTCGTTATTTAAAACACAATATTAAATAATTAATATATAAGTTCTTTATTACACTTAAATCATATTAAGTTCACAAACATTCATTTAATCAACTCAACTCTAATTATCGCTAACACTGTACTTTCAATTATCGCAATCTAATTACATACACTATCGCTTCTTTATTACTTTCGCTTCTTAACACTGCAACGTCTAAGACAAGACTCTTTTTCTGGCGATGACAACTGTTATATTTATACCCTAGAAACTCTCCGGATTATTCTGGAGCGTTCTATTCCAAAAGCTTCTTGACTATTCTATTTGTTCTATTCCTGTAGATTTCATAATCGATTCTCCGAACCTGAAATCGTTTACTCTCCGAACCTGAAGTTGTTTATTGCCAGTAGATGTCACCAGTTGTCTCTTTCTATTGCACGTAACAATATCTTCATGCGATAGATCATCAAATCCGTCTCCACCAATTGAATGTGCCGTAGCCCCCGCAAGATACATGCCATGAACAAAGTCGAAAAAAGAGAGCAGCGGGCCGGTCAGCAGGCGACATCCACAGTCTTCTTGCCTTGTCTTACTGAAGGAGTTTTTCATATAAAAGTTGCTTGTATTTTGTTCAAACGCTATAATTTCCGTAAATTTGTTCTACATACTATTTTTTTTTAAACTATTAGAAAGAAAACATATTTGGCTGCAATTTGTTTTAACTTCATTTAGCTGTGAGAGCGACAGATTTCGGCTTTAGGACCAGTTTAAGATGAAATTTTAGTTTTTCCTCCATGACGAGTATACAAAATGCCGTGAGAGTGAGCTCCTACTGCATGCTGTAAGGCCTTTTATTGTGTCGGTGCCTTCGGAGACTTCATGGCTTGTATTATATTCCGGGGGTTACGAATGTGCCAATATTATGATGTTGGGAAATTCGGTGGTATTAGGTATTAGGTATTAGGTTTTAGGAATCGATTTACAAGCAGAGGCTTTAACATACAATCTCCTGAAGCGTTGGAACAAAATAAAAGTGTTAAAACCACCAGCTGTTTACTGCGCTTTCGCTACGTAAGTTCGATTTGGCATTTTTTTCCAAAACAGACCAGTTTCATCCATATTCCAAATTTGATCAGGAGTGTAGCCTCCATCTTCAATTATTTTAGCTAGTTTTTGAGGGTATTCTTTAGCAGCCGACTCATCGGCAGACGCAGTTTCACCTTTAATTTTTAAATTATGTAGAGCATGTCTTTTGAGAAACCCTCTCATCCACCCCGTACTTGCACAAAATTTATACGTTCTGTTCGACTGAGATGAAGTGCCCGGCTCCATTTGTTTAATCTGTGTATAAATTCTTAGTGCTGTTTGCTTGATGGAATTTCCGTCTACTGGCATTCTTTTTTGTGCATTATCTTCTATCCACACTACTAGAGCTTTTTCCATTTTCTCTTTTACAATATCTCTTGTGTATGAAGATGACTTAGCACTCAAATTGGTTCCAGAACATACAGACTTCCTTATAGTAGCTTCATTTTCTTAATAGTTCTTACAGTAGCTTCATGCACACCAAAATGCCTACCTACAGACGTTGCACCTTGTCCAGTTGCAAGATGATCCAAAATTTGAAATTTAGTATTCAAAGAGATGGCTTTCCTTTTATTTTTTGTTATAGCCGACATTATGTAAGGGCTAGCGAGAAATAGTTCAGTTCTAATTAATAAACAAAACTTTGAAAATTATAACTTACCAATTATTAAATTTTCCAAAAAAAATTATTAATTTTATATGTGCACCAATTTTCTTTTTACTTCTTTACTGTTTAAAATTCACGACTAGAATGAAGCTTATTGATAAATCCTTAAATCATAACGGTACGATACATTCCTCTCATCCTTATGTTAATTATCCCAAGTGTCCCGTTTTGCATTTGTATTTAATTACACCATACATATTTTTTTCTGACCTGAATAAACGTTTTCTATACTAAACCAATTTCTTCAATTATCCTAAATATAAAAACTTAGTTATCATGTCTTCACCAAGCAAAGGCTACCGAAAGTACAAGCACCAGCGTCAAAAATTTACTAAGTTAGTGCGATTGTACACATCTTATGAAATTGTAAATAACCGCAGTAAATATCGGGTCATTTTCCAGGTAGTGTTAATGGGAAAATTAACCTGAATGTGATAACACATGAACAAGATGCACACATTTTATGAAATTGTAAATAAGCAGTAGTGTGCTTTCTCTTTTATTTTACCGCATGAGCACATAATTTGCCAAGGAAGGTTTTCTTAAAACTTGGGTGATCGTTGTAAATCAAACAAAACCGTGTAAAAATAAAATTATTGTTTTTTATATTCGTGTTAAATCAAACAGATCGTGTAAAATAATTCGTGTTAAATCAAACAAAACCGTGTAAAAATAAAATTATTGCTTTTTATATTCGTGTTAAATCAAACAGATCGTGTAAAATAATTCGTGTTAAATCAAACTCGTGTAAAAAAAAATCGTGTAAAAACAGACTTGGGTGTATATCGCACACTATGGTTTATGAGACTAGTGTGCAAAAATGCACTAATAGTAATTTAGTGACCAGCCGCCCTTCAAGTAAATCCTACAACTACAGATCCATTGACCAGCCGCACCAAGTAAAATCATATAAAGTCAAGTATAATGCATTTAAATTGGGTAGCCGCTACCGTGTACAGATAATGCTTCACACCAAAGAAATGAGCAGCCGCCGGAATCGAAATATTTATTATAATTTTAATTTAATGTCACCGTGCGAGAAGAAAATTTTCATTAAAAGTGAATGAAACACTTTATTTTGTTTTGATGCTGTGAATGCTGAATAGTGTTATAGTCGAGTGAGAGTTAAAGTGATAAAAATCTTATACAGTAAGTAGTAAATAGGAGTAAATCTGCTGGCGGCCTTTTTATTTGTAAGGCTGTCTAGAGTTTTCTTCTAATTGCTAATTATTTTCAACAGATTGATGGTTTTTTATTAATATCGACTATTTGTGATATTTGAATGATTACAAAGTCGTGTAAAATACATATTTTTCATTAAATGATTAATTTTCAGAGCTAACACATTTGTAGAGCCGGCCAGCAGCAGCAGTGTACATATTGCTGCGAGCGTGGCCTTTGATTCGTTATTTAAAACACAATATTAAATAATTCATATACAAGTTCTTTATTACACTCTAATCATATAAAATTCACAATTCCTCAATTAATCAACTCAACTCTAATTATCGCTAACAATGTACTTTCAATTATCGCAATCTAATTACAAACTTTCGCTTGTTTATTACTTTCACTTGTTAACACTGCAACGTCTAAGACAAGACTCTTTTCCTGGCGATGACAACTGTTATATTTATACCCTAGAAACTCTCCGGATTATTCTGGAGTGTTCTGTTCCAAAAGCTTCTTGACTGTTCTATTCATACTATTCATTCTATTCCTGAACCTTCCCGAACATTTAATCATCGATTCTCCGAACCTGAAGCTGTTTACTCTCCATTGCCAGTAGATGTCACCAGTTGTCTCTTTCTATTGCACGTAACACTGCCCCCTTCTTAAATTTGATCGTCCCGAACAACAGGTGGTCCACGGTCTTGATGTTCGTAGTATTGACACAAGCGGTCCAAATGAACAATTTTATGCTTGCCTCTTGCGCCACGCTGAATCCTGTATACCACGTCATTAATTCTAGTTACTACTGAATACGGTCCTTCCCAGTGTTGTTGCAATTTTGGAGAACGTCCCTTACGTCTGTTGGGGTTGTACAGCCAAACTAGATCACCTTCGTTAAATCCTGCGGAATTAGCACGTAAGTCATAGCGGGTCTTCATCCGATCAGTATTTGGTGCTAATTTCGTCCTCGTGGCCTCGTGTCCTCGTGTACATCGGCTAATTGTTGTTTGAGCTCCGATACGTAGTCTTCTGGTAACTTTTGTTCACCTCTGGGAGTACCGAATTTGAGGTCGCTAGGTAAATGCATCTCTCTACCGAATATGACTTTAGCTGGGGTTTGTCCGGTAGTACTATGAATGGCTGATCTATAAGCCATTAGGAATATAGGAATATGTCGATCCCAATCGCGTTGATGATAGTCAACTACTTTCTTTAGATGCTCGATCAATGTTCTGTTGAAGCGCTCTACCATGCCATCAGATTGTCGGTGTAAAGGAGTTGTTCTAGTTTTTCTTATTCCCAACATTTTACACATCTCCTGGAAAGTCCGCGATTCGAAGTTCCGTCCTTGGTCCGAATGAAGTTCGTGAGGCACACCAAACCTACTGACCCAATTCGTTATTATTTGTTCCGCAACTGTGGTTGCCTCTTGATTAGGGATTGCATAAGCTTCAGGCTATTTACTGAAATAGTCAATGGCAACTAATATATAACGATTACCGCCATCCGTTTCTGGAAAAGGTCCAGCGATGTCTATAGCTATCCTTTCAAAGGGGGCTCCGACATTATACTTATGCATTTCTCCTCTGCTTCTGTGTTGCGGCCCTTTGCAAGCAGCACAGACAGTGCATCTGCGGCACCACTCCTCCACATCTTCTCGCATATGTAGCCAATATAACTTTTCTCGTATTTTGGAAATGGTTTTGTTCACTCCCAAATGTCCTCCAGAGGTTCCACTGTGAATTTCTTCTAGAACTTCTTTAACGTTTGTTGCCTGCACGACTATCTGCATTCGGAAAGTTTCGCCATTAGGTGCTTCCCACTTGCGTTTTAATATACCACATTCAACATGAAGAGAGTTCCATTGAGCCCAGTAACTTTTCAGCTTCTCACTCCGTTCGGAAATATCCTTCCAGTCTGGTCTTTCCATATTTTCTTTCCAAGCAAGAATAGGTGAAATGTCCGGAGGTCTTCGTTGTCCCAACCTGTAGATGGTTCCACGGTTGCCAACTATATAGTTGCTGTTGTTTCTTTTTCTTCCATCCGGGCGCAATGTTTGCATTCAAGTTTACATGGACGTCGTGAAAGGGCGTCTGCATTTCCATGGATATGACGTCTTCGGTGTTCTATTTCAAAATCATAAGCCTGGAGTCGCTCTAACCATCTCGCCACTTGTCCCTCAGGATTCTTAAACTGCAGAAGCCACTTAAGTGCTGCATGGTCGGTGCGAAGGATGAATTTCTGCCCGTAGAGATATTTATGAAAATGCTTTGTTGAACTTACAATGGCAAGTAGCTCCTTTCTTGTAGCACAATAATTTTTCTCTGACTTTGAAAGTGCCTTGCTATAGTAAGCTACTGGAACTTCTTGACCATTCTCCTCCTGCGAAAGCACTGCACCAATACCTTCATTGCTGGCATCCGTGTCTAATAAAAATGTTTTTACCAGCTTTGGATAGTGAAGTACTGGAGCTTCACAGAGCTGTTGCTTCAAATTTTCAAAACTTTCGTTGCATTTATCCGACCATATGAACGGCTTTCCCTTTTCGGTAAGTTGATGTAGGCTTCTTGCTATGTCTGCAAAACCTTTCACGAATCGCCTGTAGTAGGTCGCTAAACCAAGAAAACTCCGTTATTGATGTTTATCCTTTGGAACTGGCCAATTTTTGACGGCTTCTATCTTCTCTGGATCGGTTCTCACCCCTTGTGATGAAACTATGTGCCCTAAATATTTAACTTCATTTTTTAATAGAGCACATTTACTCGCACTGAGCTTCAATTTTGCATCTTTGAGTCTTTGAAGTAAGTTGTTTTTATGTTCCATGAATGTCCTTCTGATTACTATTATGTCATCCAAATAGACAAGGCATGTTTTTCAGGTTAAACCACGTAGAACACATTCCATTAGTCGTTCGAATGTGGCTGGAGCATTACATAATCCAAATGGCATTACTTTGAATTGCCATAAGACACTGCCAACTTAGAAAGCAGTTTTCTCTCTGTCCTCGGGATGTATTTCCACTTGCCAGTAACCACTCTTTAAATCCAGCGTGGAAAACCATTGCGCTCCGGAAAGGGTATCCAATGTGTCATCAATCCTTGGTAATGGATAGCTATCTTTTCTCGTCACGTTATTTAGTTGGCGGTAGTCTACACAGAATCGGGTGCTGCCATCCTTTTTCCTAACCAGAACAACCGGCGATGTCCAAGGGCTGTTAGAATCCTCTATTATGCCTTGTTTCTTCATGGAGTTCATCATGTCTGTAACTTCTGGTTGTTTGGCTAATGGCAATCTTCGTGGTGTCTGTCAAATAGGCCTGGAATCTCCTGTATTCATCCGATGCTGGACAAGATTTGTTTTACCATAGTCATCATCATTTATTGCAAATAATTCCGAAAATTCATCGATCACCTCTTTGGCATCGTTGTTTGTTGTTCACTTAAGGCACTGGACGAAAAAAGTTTCTGAACCTGTTGGTTAGTAGCTGGTATAGTTTTTATCTCCTTGACATTACTACCATTATTCAAATTGACGATTTGGTAAACGGGTTCACAATTGCCAATTATAGCACCTTCTTTTAGTTGTACCTCATTTTCGGATGTGTTAAGCACTCTGACTGGTATTAATGTGGCACCTTCTGCCTTCACTAAAGTCTTGCCAACAATGATGCTAGATATAACTTTTGTGGGGTAAGGCTCCACCAGATAGAATCGGCAGGTCCCGATGTCATCAGTAATCTTTGTCCATATTAGTGTCTCGGAGCAAGGTGAAATAGTAATATTTTCGCAGACCATCGTCCTTACTCTTGCAGGATAATCTGGTCCTTCTTCTATTCTCTCTATTTGTGAATCCGCTCTCCGACATCCAGATTTATTTTGTACGTGGTCATGAAGTCTATTCCAAGAATGCAGTCATCCATTATGTCCGAAACCAGGAAAGTGTGAGGAAATAGTAGTTCACCTAGTTGAACATCTAACGTTATTTCTCCAAACACCTGAGCTGCTGCTCCAGTTGCTGTTCTAAGTAGATATTTGGCGGTGTTGTAAAGCCATTTATTCTTAACAAGATCTGCTCTAATAATTGATCTTGAAGCTTCAGTATCGATAGTGACTGCGCAGTCATTTTTTCCTACACTGCCATATATAACAAGACTGCTATTATTTCTCTGTAGCTGACCTACTTGGATGATGACTTCGGGGCTGTCGATTCCACCAACCAACTTCTGCCCCACAAAGTTGGTTTTTACTAGTTTTCCAACTGCTCAAGAGGAGAGGCGATGAGACTAGTCGCTGCTTGATATCTAGTCTCTCTTTGAAGGTGCCCTGGTATATTACAATTCCAGCATCGAAGGACACCACGTGAAGGCGGGCTCTGTGATGATTGCACTCTGTTGCAAGTACATTCTTCCACTGAAATTTCTCTCACTCGTGCTGCGCTCCGTGAAGCTTGTCTGGCGGATTCATACGCTAATGCATAGGCTAGTGCTTCTGCTGTTGATTTCTTTCCTGCTAGCCTTAATGATTGTTGTAAATTTTGATCTGTGATAGCGGTCACAAATGCTTCCGTTGCCACTTCATTGAGAAAATCTGCATTCACGCTGGAGTATGAAAGATGCGCTAATGCCATGTTTTTGAATCCTGTTGCGCAACTGTAGGCGATATACTTTCTGCATGTGTTCATCTCCGTAACGTAATTCTATCGCCTGTACTAATGAAGAGTAATTACGTTGATTTTCAATCGGTACAGTTTGTAAGAGTTCTCACGTAGGACCTTGAATAGCTAACACCAGAGCTATAGCTTTGTCTTCATCATTCCATCCATTTACCTCTGAAGCTGCCTCGAATTGTCTCTTGAAGATATGCCACGAATTTTGTCCATCAAACATTGGAGCTTTCATTTTACCTGCTCCGGTTATTTCAGCTGCTACGTTTAGATGCTGACGATGCTTTATTCTTTCCAGATTTGCTTTAACGTTTTCAAGTTGCTCGGTGACTTTTTGTTGAACTTCCGAAACCTTTTGTTGAAATTCCTTCTCAATTCCTTCAATTTTCAAATTTTGTTCTTCTATAGAACTTTTTAGAAAATTTTTCTGATCCTCCAAACGAGTTTCTAGACAATTCTCCAGAGAAGTCTTTTGTTCGTCCAAGCGCGTTTCCATAGATTTCTTCTGCTCATCTAACCGGGATTCCAGAGAATTCTTTTGTTCCTCAAAAGCATTCTTTTGCGCATCTAAACGGGATTCCAGAGATTTCTTTTGTTCCTCGAGAGAATTCTTTTGTTCGTCGAGAGAATTCTTTTGTTCGTCCATAGATTTCTTCTGTTCCTCGAGAGAATTCTTTTGTTCATTGTTGTATATGGTAATGCCTAGCAACCAACTCTGTAAACATAGCCTAAGTAAGATAATGCAACAGTGACACTGAACTGTCACTCTTCTACTTGTTACAAGCCAGTCAACTTGTATTGTTAAATTAGAAACTAAATAAAGTATTTTGTATTCATAGAACAAACTGTGTTATAAACATTAAATCCTCCCTAAAGACACAATAGTGGTGTCAGAACATAAAAGTGGTGTCAGAATTGTGGAAGCCAGGAACTTCACGCCAAATTAACAAAAGTACAGGGAATTCACGCCGTGTAGTACCGAAAAAAATCCATGCAGTAGTGGTATCAAAAAAACGCCGTAGTGGTAACAAGAACATAATGAAAATATATATTTTCAGAACCTTACGCCGAAGTAAAACAAATAATCGGAATTGTAAAGGGGGAAAAACGAAACAAAGGAAATTAAAAAAAATAAATTAATTTCCATCATGACTCCTCCACCAGACACTCCAGTTCCAGTCATTTCGCCAGAATTAATCCAGGCAATGACAACTCTGTTAACAACTGCAATAAAGTCGGCTGCAACCGAAGTAACGACTTCAGCACGCACAGAAAACATCGCACAGGTGAGACCACCATCATTTGCAGTCAGCGAATATCGGTCAAGTGACGGAACAACAGTAGAAGATTATTTTGCACGCTTTGATAGTGCATTAGAATTGAGTCGAATTCCAGAAAATCAACACGAAAGTTACGCACGCGTATACATGGGCGCAAAATTGAGTAGTGCACTCAAATTCCCACGTAAACCAGAGGAATTAAAATACAAAGAAGCGAAGTGCTTACAAAACATTTTGACCGTCCAAGGGACAAATTTGTAGAAAGCATCAAATTTCGCCGTTTAAAACAAAAAAGGGTGGAAACTGTAGCACAGTTCGCGTTGCGCCTTCGTCAAGGAGCCGTACATTGTGAATATGGTTCATTCTTAGACAGGATGCTGATCGAACAGTTCCTGCATGGTCTCGAGAACCGTGACATGTGTGATGGAATCATTACAAAGAAGCCGCCCACATTCTAGGCCGCATTCCAGAGCATACCTACATACCACAATAATAAAGGCATATGCACGTACCTCAACAACAAATAAAAATAAACGAAACAAACATAACAAGCAAAAGTAAATAACAACAAAGAAAAAGAAATATGATCGGAATAGCCATGCGCCATTCTACGATCCATTCACGAATTTACGCTAAGTGAAAGAAAGTTGTAAAAATGTAATATGATCACCACTGGTCACCGTTGCACCGTGATGACGCAATGACGCAATCGATAGCTGTGTCATATCTACTTAGCATTTGTTCAATAAGAAAAAGATTGCAAAGTAAGCATCTAAGCAATGCTATGCTTGTTCATGTAGGGGTTAATGTATATGCATTTATCGATAATATATATTTTTGATCGATATTGCTAATATGAGCAAGGTAAGCAATTTTGTAATACTCTTTGTAATATAGAATAGTTCTCATGAGAAACAATATTTCGTATTAAGGTTTTAACGATGTAAGCAATTTTCAAACACCAGATATTGAGCCTTTGGCTCTAACTTGGTGCTCGTTTAAAAGATTGAGCTCTTTAGCTCTAGTATTAAAAGTCATTTAATTAACAGATCGAATTGAAGAAGGCAAGCGGAATCTAGGAAAGGAAGCAACTTATTTACACGCATATGAAGTGGCGCACAGAATAGAGGCAACACAGAACACATCCGCAGAAGTCAGGGCAACTGCAGAAGTGACAAATGAGACGACTAATCCACTAGGCTTTACGCCTCCACAAATTAAGAGAGGTAAACAAACCAATTGTCAAAAATCAGGAGTATGGAGAAAAGACAATCGAACTGGGGCAAATCAAAGATATCTAAAACAGTTCAAATAAAAACAAACTAAACTTGCACAAGTGTGCAAGGGTTGCGGAGGGCAACATGTACGCAATAAGTGTCCATTCCTAAAGACAGAATGTCATAACTGCAGGAAAATAGGGCACATAGCAAAAGTTTGTAATCAGGGCAAGATGTCGCGAAGCACTAACCAAATCAACAATGAAGAGCAAGCCGACGAACAAATTGACAGTGTGGAAACTTTTAATAGAATCAACTACATCGAAGCCAAGTCATATAACAAACAAATGATTGAAGTTAACATCGATAGCAGCAAAGTAGAGATGGAAATCTACACAAGTGCTCCATGTGGCATTATAAGCACAAAAACTCTACGCAAAATTAAACCAAGCTTCACCGTGAAGCCAACTAAGAGGCAGTTCACAAGTTATATACGTCATCGCCTCTAATGCGTCGGATACGTTACAGTAAACGTCACATTGGGCACAACAACGAAGAAAATGAATCTATACGTAATCGAAGGCGATTATGAGTTGTTCTCCCCAAACAACAATATACACACACTCTCAGTGAAATCTCCTTAATTAACGAAGAGTCATAAAGAAAGATTAGACAAGGTACTAGTGAAGTACGATGACATCTTTAGTGAGATAGCAAGTAAGCTCACCGGACCACCTACCAAAGTACACTTTAAAACAGACGCATCACCTATTTTCGCCAAAGCACGAGAGATTCCTTACGCGTTGCGCGGTAAGTACGCTATGGAAATCGATGCTAAAATAGCATCAGGGCTATATCAAAAAGTAGACTATTCGGAGTGGGCATCAACAACACATGTCGTCATGAAGAAGAATGGAAAAATGCGCATCACTGTGAACTACAAACCCACATTGAATCCGCGAATTATAATTGATGAATATCCAATCCCGAAAATCGAGCACTTGTTCAACAGCATGGAGGGTGCCCGATTATTCTGCCACCTAGACATGATAAGTTTAGTCATGCGCTCACCTTAAAAACACCGACGCATGGGTTGATACGTCCAACACGCGCAGTCTATGGTGCAGCTAATATTCCTGCAATATGGCAGCGACGAATGGAAGCAGTCTTTAAAGGCATTCCTAACGTATTAAATTTTTTTGATGACATTCTTGTATTTGGCGAAGATTTCGAAGACATGTTAAGGGCACTCATAGACGTGCTCAATCGAGTGAGAGAACATGGGTTGCGACTAAACCGTGGGAAATGTGTCTTCGCAACATCATCTGTTGAATTTTTGGGTCACAAAATAGATGCCACAGGTCTGCGCAAGCCAGACAAACATATCGAGGCAATCCGAGATGCCCCAAAACCAAGGACTAAAGAAGAACTAAACCTGTTTATTGGCAAACCAACTTACTACAACGCATTTATACCGGACCTAGCAACCAGAGCTCGTCCACTAAGGAATATGCTGGCAGCAGACGAGTTTGCATGGACAGCCGATGCTGAAAATTCATATAAGGAATTGAAAGAAGCTCTAATTTCATCACAAGTTCTTATGCCATATAATCCAGAGCTTCCACTATTACTGGCAACAGATGCTAGTAAAGTAGGTCTAGGAGCGGTTTTGTCCCATCGGCTGAGTAGCGGGGAAGAGCGACCGATTGCATATGCAAGTCGCACAATGACGCAAACAGAACAAAAGTATCCACAAATAGACAAAGAAGCACTTGCTATCGTATAGGCAGCGCAGAAATTTTTCTATTATCTGTACGCTAGACATTTCACGCTGATAACGGACCACAAACCACTAACCCAAATATTGCATCCAGAGAAATCATTACCAGTACTCTGCATCAGTCGCATGGCAAACTATGCAGATTATTTAACACATTTCAATTAAGATGTCATATTCAAGTCAACTAAAGAAAACGGAATCGCAGACTACTGCTCACGAGCACGATTACCGCCAACATGTAACAGAATCGGCGAAGCATCAAACAACAAAGGAAAAGAGGAAGAGGAGTGTGATGAATTTGATCAGCTTGTAATAGTACAGATCGAACAACTGCCAGTACACGCGGAACTTACAACAAAAGAAACAAAGAAGGACAAGCACTTGGGAAGAAGTGTACAACTACTGGAAGCGGGTCAAAGTCTTTCCCGGAACGGGTATAAAGCACCAGAAGTCAACTATACCCTAGCAGGTAATTGTTTAGTGCTTGAACATCGTGTCATTGTACCACCCTCACTTCGCCAACACATTTTGAAAGATCTTCATATCGCTCACATAAGCATAGTTAAAATGAAAGGAATAGCTCGTTCGTTCGTTTATTGGCCAGGCATCGATGTAGACATAGAGAAGGTAGATAGATCTTGTAGTGAATGCGCTAAACATGCGCATGCTCCAGCCAAATTTAATATTCACCATTGGGAGTACCCTAAGGCTCCCTGGGAGCGCACTCATATAGATTATGCAGGAACAGTTGCGGGAACAATGTTATTAATTGTTGTCGATGCATACAGCAAGTGGACAGAAGTAAAAAGGACAAATTCTACATCAAGCAATGCAACTATTGGAATTCTTGATGAACTATTTGCAGCTTATGGATGCCCAACCATCGTTGTATCCGACAATGGTACACAGTTTACATCACACGAATTTAAGATATTTTTACGGATGAGTGGAATGAAATACCAAAAGCTTTCGGCCCCGTATCATCCATCTACAAATCGGCAGGCAGAGAGGTACGTGCAAACAACAAAAGACTCTCTATGCAAGATGAAAACCACTCCATCTACTCTACAAAAGGATTTAAACGAATTCCTGAGATAATACAGGAAAGCACCGCACCCAACAACGGGTCAACCACCTGCACAACTTTTCCCGGGAAGAAACATCCGAACCCGAATCGACCTAGTAAGACCAGACAGCACACAAAAAAAGAATAGCTGAAAAACAAAAAGTTAAATTTGACCCTACCTATCGGCAATTTAAAACAAAACAACCAGTATATTTTCAGTCACACAATCCAAGAATGGATAAATGGATTTCCGGTACAATAGCAGCAAGGTTAGGCGATCTTCATTATGAAATTGACCATCGAGGAAATAAGATAAGGCGTCACGTGGACAAAATAAGAGGTTATGAGGAAAACACAGGGGAACCAACAAATAAACAAGGAGTGAAACCACAGCACCAACGAAGAATTTGGTTTTCGGAATCGTCACTGGAACTTGGAATGGATCAGCAGGTCAACCTGAGGAACCACTACAAGTTGAACAAGCTTTACAGCCTTCAACTCCACGTAGATCAACCCGACCAAGAAGACTTCCCAATCGATACTCACCGTAGGACCTCTCAACTGTAAAGGGGGGAGGAAATGTTGCATATGGTAATGCCTAGCAACCAACTCTGTAAACATAGCCTAAGTAAGATAATGCAACAGTGACACTGAACTGTCACTCTTCTACTTGTTTCAACCCAGTCAACTTGTATTGTTAAATTAGAAACTAAATAAAGTATTTTGTATTCATAGAACAAACTGTGTTATAAACATTAAATCCTCCCTAAAGACACAATAGTGGTGTCAGAACATAAAATTCATCAAAACGGGCTTCCATTTTACTCATCAAAGTACTCAAAAGCTGTTCCATTTTCATCGCAGGCTCTTCTTCAGCTTCGATTTCTTCAAAGTTCTCTTCGAAAACAAATGTTTCAGGATTCTTTCCTTCCTCTAACAAAGATTGTCTAAGTCACTCGACTAGAACTTTCTTTGTACCTGTCGTTTGTAATGACCGGTCCCCTAACTCCACTTTCAAATCCTGCATTCGAAGCTCGTCCACTTTGAGCCCCATTACTTAAGCAATTCTCTTACAGATGAATATAAATTATTTTCCAGAACCTTCACAATTTAACACAATTTCTCAAAATTAATCACACTTTGAATTTTTAAGTCAATTGCCACCACTTTATTTCGCGAATTTATTTCACTTCTGACACCAGTTGTGTTATCGCAATCTAATTACATACTTTCGCTTCTTTATTACTCTCACTTGTTAACACTGCAACGTCTAAGACAAGACTCTTTTCCTGGCGATGACAACTGTTATATTTATACCCTAGAAGCTCTCCGGATTATTCTGGAGTGTTCTATTCCAAATGCTTGTGGACTGTTCTATTCATTCTATTCATTCTATTCCTGAACCTTCCTATAGATTCCATAATCAATTCTGCGAACCTGAAGTCGTTTACTCTCCATTTCCAGTAGATGTCACCAGTTGTCTCTTGCTATTGCACGTAACAATATTATGCCCCATGTACTAACACTACTAAAGAAATCAGCAATAGTTAAGAGCAGAGTGTTTTGAATAAAATCTATAATATTGTTACGCGCCACAAAGTGATACAAGCGACATCTATTGGAAATGGAAATAACTTTAGGTTAGTGACATCCTATTAAACTGGGTTTGGAGAATGGAATATTCAGGAAGGTTCTAGGATAATTCGTAGAGTATAAATACGGCACTGCTCACATCCAGGAGGCGAGTATTATTTCAGACAGCGAAGTGAACGAAGTAAACTATTTGGATTGCGATAATTAGAAGTACAGTACTAGCGATAAATAAAGAGTTGATTTGATTATTATTTGTGAATTTGTGAGAGTAAACAGTAAAGTTAAATAAAGAAAGAACTTTTGAATTATATCTGAAATATTGTGTTTTAAATAACGAACTAAGGCCACGCTCGTAACAACTGATGTCAGAAGTAAAATAAAATCGCGAAATAAAGTGGTGGCATTTGACTTTGAAATTCAAAGAGTGATTAATTTTGTGAAATCGTGTGTAAAAATTCCGAAAGATAATTTTATATTAAACTGTGAGTGAATTACAAAAGACGCAAGAATGGGACGCAAGCTAGAGGAGCTTCGCATACAGGAATTGAAAGTGGAGTTGGGGAAGCGGTCATTACAAACGACTGGCCTAAAGAATGTTCTAGTCGAGCGACTTGGACAAGCTTTGATAGAGGAAGAAAAGAATCCTGAGACATTCGTTTTCGAAGAAGAACCAGAAATTGAGGAAGAGCCTGCAATGAACATAGAACAGCTTTTAAGTACTTTAATGAGCAAAATGGAAGCCCGTTTTGATGAACAAAAAATTCTCTCCAGGAACAAAAGAATTCTCTCCAGGAACAAAAGAATTCTCTCGAGGACCACAAGAAATCTATGGAAACCCGTTTGGACAAACAAACGAAATCTCTCCAGGAACGCAAGAAATCTATAGAAACCCGTTTGGATGAACAAAAGAATTCTATGGAATCCCGTTTAGATGAGCAGAAGAATGCTTTCGATGAACAAAAGGATTCTATGGAATCCCGTTTAGATGAGCAGAAGAATGCTTTGGATGAACAAAAGAATTCCATGGAGTCCCGTTTAGATGAACAGAAGAAATCACTGGAAACGCGTTTGGATGAACAAAAGAGTTCTCTGGAGAATTGTCTAGAAAATCGCATAGAGGAACAAAAGAATTTCCTGAAAAACTCGTTAGACGAACAAAATTTAAAAATTGAAGGAATCGAGCAAGAAGTGGCGGAAGTTCAACAAAAAGTCACCGAACAGCTTGACAACTTTAAATCAGATTTGGAGAAGATGAAGCATCGACAACCACGGCACGAAGAAATTGAAATATCCAATGCAGGCAGAATGAAACCTCCAATATTTGATGGACAAAATTCGTGGCATATTTTTAAGAGACAATTCGAGGCTGCTTCCGAAATAAACGGATGGAATGATGCAGACAAAGCTACAGCTCTGGTATTAGCACTTCGAGGTTCTGCATCAGAGCTTTTACAAACTATACCGATAGAAAGGCAACGTGATTATACTTCATTAGTACAGGCGATAGAGTTACGTTATGGAGATGAACACATGCAGCAGGTATATCGCCTACAGCTACGCAACAGGATTCAAAAGCATGGCGAATCACTACAACAACTGCAGGCTGATGTGGAAAGATTAGCTTATCTCTCATACTCTAGCGTAAATGCGGATTTTCTTAATGAAGTGGCAACAGAAGCATTTGTGAACGCTATTGCAGATCAAAATTTACAACAAGCGTTGAGGCTAGCAGGAAAGAAATCAACAGCAGAAGCACTAGCCTATGCACTAGCGTATGAATCTGCCAGGCAAGCTTCTCGAAGTGCAGTACGAGTGAGAGAAATTTCGGTGGAGGAATGTACTTGTAATAGAATGCAGCCATCACAGAGCAATTCTTCACGTGGTATTCTGCGATGCTCGAATTGTAATAGACCAGGACACCTTCAAAGGGACGGCAGAAAACGCCGTCGAATGGAATCACAAGAAGAGAAGGACAGAACAGAATGCCAAAGATGTCGAGCCAGGGAGCAAGCTATTCGGGGAGAGCCTAGAAATCAAACAGCGACTAGTCGCATCAGCTCCCCTGTTCAGCAGTCGGAAAACATGTAAAAACCAACTTCGGGAGGCAGAAGTTGTTTGGTAGAGTCGACAGCCCCGAAGTCATCATCCAAGTAGGTCAGCTATAGAGAAATAATAGCAGTCTTGTTATATATGGAAGTGTAGGGAAAAATGACTGCGTTGTCACTATCGACACTGGAGCTTCGAGATCAATTATTAGAGCGGATCTTGTCAAGAACAAATGGCTTCACAATACCACCAAATATTTACTAAGAACAGCAACTGGAGCCGCAGCACAGGTTTTTGGAGAAATAACTTTGGACATTCAACTAGGTGAACTACTATTTCCTCTCAATTTCCTAGTTTCAGACATAATGGATGAATGCATCCTTGGAGTAGACTTTATGACCACATATAAAATAAATTTAGATGTCGGAGAACGAATACTCAAATATGGCAACATAGAAATTCCTATGAAACTAGGAGGAGGACCAGATTATCCTGCAAAAATAAGGACGATGGTCTGTGAGAATATGACTCTCTCTGCATTCTCGGAGACGCTAGTATGGACAAAGCTTACTGATGACATCGGGACCTGCCGATTCAATCTGGTGGAGCCTAACCCTACAAAAGTAACATCGAACATCATCGTTGGTAAGACTTTAGTGAAGGCAGAAGGCGCAACATTAATTCCAGTCAGAGTGCTGAACACATCCGAAAATGAGGTACAACTAAAAGAAGGTGCTATAATTGGAAATTGTGAGCCTGTTTATCAGATTGTTAATTTGGAAAATGGTAGTAATATTAAGGAGGCAATACATATACCAGCTACTACTCAACAGGTTCAGAAACTTCTTTCGTCCAGTGCCTTAAATGAACAACAACAAAGCGATGCCAAAGAGGTGATCGATGAATTTTCGGAATTATTTGCAATAAATGATGATGATTTCGGCAAAACAAATCTTGTCCAGCATCGGATCAATACAGGAGATTCTAGGCCCATTCGGCAACCACCACGAAGACTACCATTAGCCAAACAACCAGAAGTTGCAGATATGATAAACTCCATGAAAGAACAAGGCATAATTGAGGAATCTAACAGCCCTTGGACATCGCCAGTTGTTTTGGTCAGGAAAAAGGATGGCAGCACCCGATTCTGTGTATACTACCGCCAACTAAATAATGTAACATGAAAGGATAGCTATCCGTTACCAAGGATTGATGACACATTGGACACCCTTTCCGGAGCGCAATGGTTTTCCACATTGGATTTGAAGAGCGCTTACTGGCAAGTGGAAATACATCCCGAGGACCGAGGCAAAACTGCTTTCTCAGTTGGAAGTGGCTTATGGCAATTCAAAGTTATGCCATTTGGATTATGTAATGCTCCAGCCATATTCGAACGACTAATGGAATGTGTTTTACGAGGATTAACCTGGAAAACATGTCTTGTCTACTTAGATGACATAATGGTGATCGAAGGACATTCAAGGAACATCAAAACAACTTACGGGTCGTACTTCAAAGACTGAGAGATGCGAAACTGAAGCTCAGCACGAATAAATGTGCTCTATTCAAGAATGAAGTAAAATATTTGGGCCATATAGTTTCATCACAAGGAGTAAGTACTGATCCAGAGAAGATAAGAGCTGTGAAAAATTGGCCTGTTCCAAAGGACAAACATCAATTAAGGAGTTTTCTTAGATTAGCTACCTACTACAGGCGATTCGTAAAAGGTTTTGCAGATATAGCAAGGAGCCTGCATCAACTTACAGAAAAAGGAAAGCCGTTCATATGGTCAGATAAATGTAACGAGAGTTTTGCAAATTTGAAGCAACAGCTCTGTGGAACTCCAGTGCTTCACTATCCAAAGCTGGGAAAACTTTTATATTGGACACGGATGCCAGCAATGTAGGTATTGGTGCAGTGATTTCACAGGAGGAGGATGGTCAAGAGGTGCCAGTAGCTTATTTTAGCAAAGCACTCTCAAAATTAGAGAGAAATTATTGTGCTACAAGGAAAGAGCTACTTGCCATTGTAAACTCAACCAAGCATTTCCATAAATATCTCTACGGGCAGAAATTTATCCTCCGCATTGACCATGCAGCGCTTAAATGGGGTTTGCAGTTTAAGAACCCTGAGGGGCAAGTGGCGAGATGGATAGAGCGACTTCAAGCTTATGACTTTGAAATCCAATACCGAAGAGGACGTATCCATGGAAATGCAGACGCCCTTTCACGACGTCCATGCAAAGTTGAATGCAAACATTGCGTTCGGGTGGAAGAAAAAGAAACAAACGGAACTATACAGCTGATGACGGTGGAACCATCGACAGGTTGGAACAACGAGAGCTTGCGAACAGCTCAACGGGAAGACCCACACATAGCACCTATTCTTGCTTGGAAAGTAGACATGGAAAGACCACAATGGCAAGATATCTCGGAGAGGAGTGAGAAACTGAAGAGCTACTGGGCTCAATGGAACTCTCTTCACGTTGAATGTAGTATATTAAAGCGCAACTAACGGCGAGTCATTCCGAATGCAAATAGTCGTGCCAGCATCCCAGGTCAAAGATGTTCTAGAAGAAATGCACAGTGGATCATCTGGAGGACATTTGGGGGTGAATAAAACAATTTCCAAAATACGTGAAAGGTTTTATTGGTTACATATGCGAGAGGATGTTGAGGAATGGTGCCGCAGATGCACTAACTGTGCTTCTTGCAAAGGACCACCACACAGAAGTAGAGGAGAAATGCATAAGTATAATGTAGGAGCCCCATTTGAAAGGATAGCCGTAGACATCGCTGGACCTTTTCCAGAAACAGATAACGGTAACCGTTATATATTAGTTGCTATTGACTATTTCAGTAAATGGGCAGAAGCTTATGCAATCCCTAATTAAGAGGCAAACGGAAAATCGTTCATCTAGATCGTTTATGTCAATACTGCAAGCATCAAGACCGTGGATCACCTGTTGTTCGGGACGAACAATTTTAAGAAGGGGGCAGTGTTACGCGCCACAAAGTGATACAAGCGACATCTATTGGAAATGGAAACAACTTTAGGTTAGTGACATCCTATTAAACTGGGTTTGGAGAATGGAATATTCAGGAAGGTTCTAGGATAATTCGTAGAGTATAAATACCGCACTGCTCACATCCAGGAGGCGAGTATTATTTCAGACAGCGAAGTGAACGAAGTAAACTATTTGGATTGCGATAATTAGAAGTACAGTACTAGTGATAAATAAAGAGATGATTTGATTATTATTTGTGAATTTGTGAGAGTAAACAGTAAAGTTAAATAAAGAAAGAACTTTTGAATTATATCTGAAATATTGTGTTTTAAATAACGAACTAATGCCACGCTCGTAACAATATATTAAAGTACAAAACTGCTATTTTTACGCGAATAAATAAAAGAGTGATTGTGTAAAAAGTGTCTTAAACTTAATCATCATCTTGGAATTTTTTGGTTGCTGGGAGAAAATCCGGTGGTGGCCTGTTCTGATTTGAGGGCTATCTCAGGTTTTTTCCTACCGACTGGATTTTAACAACAGTAATTAAGTGTTTTATTTATTATCGAACTCAACGAAGCCAACCAAATTATTATCATTATTTAACAAATTCATATTAGTAGCGTTTAGGAATTTTGTATCGTGTATTTTATGGGAAGAAATCTTTTGTTTTTAAGTATAATAAAGGATAAGGCTTGATGATTGCTGTGAAAGGAAACTTTCCAAATCCCATTCAGACGAGGACGGCTTTATCTGAATCTGATCATGTTGAACAATTTCGATAGATAATATTGTTGCGAGCGTGGCCTTTGGTTCGTTATCTAAAACACAATATTAAATAATTGATATATAAGTTCTTTATTTCACTCTAATCATATAAAATTCGCAATTCCTCAATTGATAAACTCAACTCTAATTATCGTTAACACTGTACTTTCAATTATCCAATCTAATTACACTCCTTCGCTTCTTTATTACTTTCGCTTGTTAACACTACAACGTCTAAGACAAGATTCATTTCTGGCGATGATAACTGTTATATTTATACCCTAGAAACTCTCCGGATTATTCTGGAGTGTTCTATTCCAAAAGCTTCTTGACTGTTCTATTCATTCTTATTCCTGAACCTTCCTGTCGATTCCATAGTCGATTCTCCGAACCTGAAGTCGTTTACTTTCCATTGCCAGTAGATGTCACCAGTTGTCTCCTTCTATTGCACGTAACACTGCCCCCTTCTTAAATTTGTTCGTCCCGAACAACAGGTGGTCCACGGTCTTGATGCTCGTAGTATTGACACAAGCGGTCCAAATGAACAATTTTATGCTTGCGTCTGGCGCCACGTTGAATCCTCTATACCACGTCATTAATTCTAGTTACTACTGAATACGGTCCTTCCCAGTGTTGTTGCAATTTTGGAGAACGTCCCTTACGTCTGTTCGGGTTGTACAGCCAAACTAGATCATCTTCGTTAAATCCTGCGGAATTAGCACGTAAGTCATAGCGGGTCTTCATCCGATCAGTATTTGTTTCTAATTTCGTCCTCGTGGGCTCGTGTACATCGGCTAATTGTTGTTTGAGCTCCGATACCTAGTCTTCTGGTAACTTTTGTTCACCTCTGGGAGTACCGAATTTGAGGTCGCTAGATAACGCATCTCTCTACCGAATATGACTTTAGCTGGGGTTTGTCCGGTAGTACTATGAATGGCTGATCTATAAGCCATTAGGAATATAGAAATATGTCGATCCCAATCGCGTTGATGATAGTCAACTACTTTCTTTAGATGCTCGATCAATGTTCTGTTGAAGCGCTCTACCATGCCATCAGATTGTCGGTGTAAAGGAGTTGTTCTAGTTTTTCTTATTCCCAACATTTCACACATCTCCTGGAAAGTCCGCGATTCGAAGTTCCGTCCTTGGTCCGAATGAAGTTCGTGAGGCACACCAAACCTACTGACCCAATTCGTTATTATTTGTTCCGCAACTGTGGTTGCCTCTTGATTAGGGATTGCATAAGCTTCAGGCCATTTACTGAAATAGTCAATGGCAACTAATATATAACGATTACCGCCATCCGTTTCTGGAAAAGGTCCAGCGATGTCTATAGCTATCCTTTCAAAGGGGGCTCCGACATTATACTTATGCATTTCTCCTCTGCTTCTGTGTTGCGGCCCTTTGCAAGCAGCACAGACAGTACATCTGCGGCACCACTCCTCCACATCTTCTCGCATATGTAGCCAATAAAACTTTTTTCGTATTTTGGAAATGGTTTTGTTCACTCCCAAATGTCCTCCAGAGGTTCCACCGTGCATTTCTTCTAGAACATCTTTGACGTTTGATGCCGGCACGACTATCTGCATTCGGAAAGATTCGCCATTAGGCGCTTCCCACTTGCGTTTTAATATACCACATTCAACATGAAGAGAGTTCCATTGAGCCCAGTAACTTTTCAGCTTCTCACTCCGTTCCGAAATATCCTTCCAGTCTGGCCTTTCCATGTCTTCTTTCCAAGCAAGAATAGGTGAAATGTCCGGATCTTCTCGTTGTGCTATTCGCAGGTCCTCGTTGTCCCAACCTGTAGATGGTTCCACGGTTACCAACTGTATAGTTGCTGTTGTTTCTTTTTCTTCTATTCGGGCGCAATGTTTGCACTCAAGTTTACATGGACGTCGTGAAAGGGCGTCTGCATTTCCATGGATACGTCCTCTTCGGTGTTATATTTCAAAACCATAAGCCTGGAGTCGCTCTATCCATCTCGCCACTTGTCCCTCAGGATTCTTAAACTGCAGAAGCCATTTAAGCGCTGCATGGTCGGTGCGAAGGATGAATTTCTGCCCGTAGAGATATTTATAAAAATGCTTTGTTGAACTTACAATGGCAAGTAGCTCCTTTCTTGTAGCACAATAATTTTTCTCTGACTTTGAAAGTGCTGTGCTATAGTAAGCTAATGGAACTTCTTGACTATTCTCCTCCTGAGAAAGCACTGCACCAATACCTTCATTGCTGGCATCCGTGTCTAATATAAATGTTTTTCCCAGCCTTGGATAGTGAAGTACTGGAGCTTCACGGAGCTGTTGCTTCAAATTTTCAAAACTTTCGTTGCATTTATCCGACCATATGAACGGCTTTCCCTTTTCGGTAAGTTGATGTAGGCTTCTTGCTATGTCTGCAAAACCTTTCACGAATCGCCTGTAGTATGTAGCTAAACCAAGAAAACTCCGTAATTGATGTTTGTCCTTTGGTGCTGGCCAATTTTTGACGGCTTCTATCTTCTCTGGATCAGTTCTCACTCCTTGTGATGAAACTATGTGCCCTAAATATTTAACTGCATTTTTGAATAGAGCACATTTACTCGCACTGAGCTTCAATTTTGCATCTTTGAGTCTTTGAAGTACGTCCCGTAAGTTGTTTTTATGTTCCATGAATGTCCTTCCGATTACTATTATGTCATCCAAATAGACAAGACATGTTTTCCAGGTTAAACCACGTAGAACGCATTCCATTAGTCGTTCGAATGTGGCTGGAGTATTACATAACCCAAATGGCATTACTTTGAATTGCCATAAGACACTGCCAATTGAGAAAGCAGTTTTCTCTCTGTCCTCGGGATGTATTTCCACTTGCCAGTAACCACTCTTTAAATCCAGCGTGGAAAACCATTGCGCTCCGGAAAGGGTATCCAATGTGTCATCAATCCTTGGTAATGGATAGCTATCTTTTCTCGTCACGTTATTTAGTTGGCGGTAGTCTACACAGAATCGGGTGCTGCCATCCTTTTTCCTAACCAGAACAACCGGCGATGTCCAAGGGCTGTTAGATTGCTCTATTATGCCTTGTTTCTTCATGGAGTTCATCATGTCTGCAACTTCTGGTTGTTTGGCTAACGGCAATCTTCGTGGTGTCTGTCGAATAGGCCTGGAATCTCCTGTATTTATCCGATGCTGGACAAGATTTGTTTTACCATAATCATCATCATTTATTACAAATAATTCCGAAAATTCATCGATCACCTCTTTGGCATCGCTTTGTTGTTGTTCATTTAAGGCACTGGACGAAAGACGTTTCTGAACCTGTTGAGTAGTAGCTGGTATAGTTTTTGTCTCCTTGACATTACTACCATTATCCAATTTGACGATTTGGTAAACGGGTTCACAATTTCCAATTATAGCACCTTCTTTTAGTTGTACCTCATTTTCGGATGTGTTAAGCACTCTGACTGGTATTAATGTTGCACCTTCTGCCTTCACTAAAGTCTTGCCAACGATGATGTTCGACGTAACTTTTGTGAGGTTAG
Source organism: Dioctria linearis (assembly GCA_963930735.1). NCBI lineage: Eukaryota > Metazoa > Arthropoda > Insecta > Diptera > Asilidae > Dioctria > Dioctria linearis. The sequence continues at coordinate 135,722,598 of OZ005742.1, read as the reverse complement.
GCTCCACCATGTAGAATCGGCAGGTCCCGATGTCATCAGTAATCTTTGTCCATATTAGTGTCTCGGAGCATGGCGAAAGAGTAATATTTTCGCAGACCACAGTCCTTACTTTAGCAGGATAATCTGCTCCTTCTCCTAGTCTCATAGGAATTTCTATATTGCCATATTTGAGAATCCGGTCTCCGACATCCAGATTTATTTTGTACGTGGTCATGAAGTCTATTCCAAGAATGCAGTCATCCATTATGTCTGAAACCAGGAAAGTGTGAGGAAATAGTAGTTCGCCTAGTTGAACATCTAAAGTTATTTCTCCAAACACCTGTGCTGCTGCTCCAGTTGCTGTTCTTAGTAAATATTTGGTGGTGTTGTGAAGCCATTTCTTCTTAACAAGATCTGCTCTAATAATTGATCTTGAAGCTCCAGTATCGATAGTAACTGCGCAGTCATTTTTCCCTACACTTCCATATATAACAAGACTGCTATTATTTCTCTGTAACTGACCTACTTGGATGATGACTTCGGGGCTGTCGATTCCACCAACCAAATTCTCCCCCACGAAGTTGGTTTTTACTAGTTTTCCGACTGCTCAAGAGGAGAGACGATGCGACTAGTCGCTGCTTGATATCTAGTCTCTCCACGAATAGCTTGTTCCCTGGCTCGACATCTTTGGCATTCTTCTTTCCCCTCTTCTGATGATTCCACTCGTGGATGTTTTCTGCAGTCTCTTTGAAGGAGCCCTGGTATATTACAATTCCAGCATCGAAGGACACCACGTGAAGGCGGGCTCTGTGATGATTGCACTCTGTTGCAAGTACATTCTTCCATTGAAATTTCTCTCACTCGTACTGCACTCCGTGAAGCTTGTCTGGCGGACTCATACGCTAATGCATAGGCTAGTGCTTCTGCTGTTGATTTCTTTCCTGCTAGCCTTAATGATTGTTGTAAATTTTGATCTGTAATAGCGTTCACAAATGCTTCCGTTGCCACTTCATTGAGAAAATCTGCATTCACGGTGGAGTATGAAAGATGCGCTAATCTTTCTACATCTGCCTACAGTTGTTGTAGTGATTCACCATGTTTTTGAATCCTGTGCGCAACTGTAGGCGATATACTTGCTGCGTGTGTTCATCTCCGTAACGTAATTCTATCGCCTGTACTAATGGAGCGTAATTACGTTGATTTTCAATCGGTACAGTTTGTAAGTGTTCTGACGCAGGACCTCGAAGTGCTAACACCAGAGCTATAGCTTTGTCTTCATCATTCCATCCATTTACCTCTGAAGCTGCCTCGAATTGTCTCTTGAAGATATGCCACGAATTTTGTCCATCAAAATTGGAGCTTTCATTCTAACTGCTCCGGTTATTTCAGCTGCTACGTTTAGATGCTGACGATGCTTTATTCTTTCCAGATTTGCTTTAACGTTTTCAAGTTGCTCGGTGACTTTTTGTTGAACTTCCGAAACCTTTTGTTGAAATTCCTTCTCAATTCCTTCAATTTTCAAATTTTGTTCTTCTGAAGAACTTTTTAGACAATTTTTCTGATCCTCCAAACGAGTTTCTAGACAATTCTCCAGAGAACTCTTTTGTTCGTCCAAGCGCGTTTCCATAGATTTCTTCTGCTCATCTAACCGGGATTCCAGAGAATTCTTTTGTTCAACAAAAGCATTCTTTTGTTCGTCCATAGATTTCTTTTGTTCATCTAAACGGAATTCCAGAGAATTCTTTTGTTCCTCGAGAGAATTCTTTTGTTCATCGAGAGAATTCTTTTGTTCATCAAAACGGGCTTCTATTTTGCTCATTAAAGTACTCAAAAGCTGTTCCATTTTCATCTCAGGCTCTTCTTCAAATTCGGTTCCTTCCAAGCTCTCTTCGAAAACAAATGTCTCAGGAATTTTTCCTTCCGCTATCAAAGCTTGTGTAAGTCGCTCGACTAGAACTTTTGTTGAAATTCCTGCTCAATTCCTTCAACTTTCAAATTTTGTGCTTCTAAAGAACTTTTTAGAAAATTTTTCTGATCCTCCAAACGAGTTTCTAGACAATTCTCCAGAGAACTCTTTTCTTCGTCCAAGCGCGTTTCCATAGATTTCTTCTGCTCATCTAACCGGGATTCCAGAGAATTCTTTTGTTCAACAAAAGCATTCTTTTGTTCGTCCATAGATTTCTTTTGTTCATCTAAACGGGATTCCAGAGAATTCTTTTGTTCCTCGAGAGAATTCTTTTGTTCATCGAGAGAATTCTTTTGTTCATCAAAACGGGCTTCCATTTTGCTCATTAAAGTACTCAAAAGCTGTTCCATTTTCATCTCAGGCTCTTCTTCAAATTCGGTTCCTTCCAAGCTCTCTTCGAAAACAAATGTCTCAGGATTTTTTCCTTCCGCTTTCAAAGCTTGTCTAAGTCTCTCGACTAGAACTGTTGTTGAAATTCCTGCTCAATTCCTTCAATTTTCAAATTTTGTTCTTCTAAAGAACTTTTTAGAAAATTTTTCTGATCCTCCAAACGAGTTTCTAGACAATTCTCCAGAGAACTCTTTTGTTCGTCCAAGCGCGTTTCCATAGATATCTTCTGCTCATCTAACCGGGATTCCAGAGAATTCTTTTGTTCAACAAAAGCATTCTTTTGTTCGTCCATAGATTTCTTTTGTTCATCTAAACGGGATTCCAGAGAATTCTTTTGTTCCTCGAGAGAATTCTTTTTTTCATCGAGAGAATTCTTTGTTCATCAAAACGGGCTTCCATTTTGCTCATTAAAGTACTCAAAAGCTGTTCCATTTTCATCGCAGGCTCTTCTTCAGCTTCGATTTCTTCAAAGTTCTCTTCGAAAACAAATTTTTCAGGATTCTTTTCTTCCTCTAACAAAGATTGTCTAAGTCACTCGACTAGAACTTTCTTTGTACCTGTCGTTTGTAATGACCGGTCCCCTAACTCCACTTTCAAATCCTGCATTCGAAGCTCCTCCACTTTGCGCCCCATTACTGTAGTAATTCAATCACAGTTGAATATAAATTATTTTCCAGAACTTTTAAAATTTAACACAATTCCACAAAATTAATCACACTTTTAATTTTTCAGTCAATTGCCACCACTTTATTTCTCAAATTTATTTCACTTCTGACACCAGTTGTTGCGAGCGTGGCCTTTGGTTCGTTATTTAAAACACAATATTAAATAATTGATATATAAGTTCTTTATTTCACTCTAATCATATAAAATTCACAATTCCTCAATTGATCAACTCAACACTAATTATCGCTAACACTGTACTTTCAATTATCGCAACCTAATTACACTCTTTCGCTTCTTTATTACTTTCGCTTGTTAACACTGCAACGTCTAAAACAAGACTCTTTTTCTGGCGATGACAACTGTTATATTTATACCCTAGAAACTCTCCGGATTATTCTGGAGTGTTCTATTCCAAAAGCTTCTTGACTGTTCTATTCATTCTTATTCCTGAACCTTCCTGTCGATTCCATAATCGAATCTCCGAATCTGAGGTCGTTTACTTTCCATTGCCAGTAGATGCACCAATTGTCTCCTTCTATTGCACGTAACAATATGTTTTAATTAAAAGTGAATGAGAGAGTGAGAGTTACAGTAATTAGTGAATAGGAGTAAATCTGCTGGCAGTCTTTTTATTTTTAAGGCTGTCTCAAGTTTTCTTCTAATTGCTAATTATATAGTGATGATGATAGTGCGTAAGCTATATAACTCAACTTTTGGTTGTTTAAAGTTCACTCGCTGGTAATAAAGCTGCTGCTGGAGGCTGAAATTGCTTAATATCCATCTCTGGGTGACCCGCTGCACATGGGCATCACACCATCATTTGCGACTATTGACATGCTGGCTGAAGCGTACCCGCCCCCCCCCCCCAACAACATCTTTTCCACCATCATTATAACTCAATCATTTGCCGTGAGGCTGATTATAATTGGTAACAACTATCTGCAGACATATGTAAGCATCATATTAGATCTTGATCTTCATGCATATATTTAATTGCATATTTTCGGCAACTATCTGCGTCCATCGATTATAGACTATATACTGAATCCCGGTAGAGACATATGGAATCATTTTGTTAGATTTTGATCTGTATACACGCATTAGCCACATATATGTATCAACTATACGCGTCTGTCATTAGAAGTTAACCATTATATATATATTTAACCATCTCACTAGAATATGCTAATTATAAATCATCTTCCGTATCTTATGGGGATCTGATCTATTTATCCCTGAGTGTAATGCTTTGAATGCTGTTTTTCGAACTATTTCCTTGAAGAGTTGTTTATACCTACATTTTTCTTAGTTAGGTTCTCTATGTCAGCATTTATCTTTAAGTATATATCTTTTTGAATATCTTATTGAACTTTGAAATTTCCTTTTGAAGATCTGCATATCTTTGCATACATCTTGGTTTGCACGTTATTGTAGCACCTATCCTTAAATTAATTTACGTTCACATGTAGCTATCTACATATATTCACTTTGCGTGTGCGAGTATGAGCCTCGGATCTTTTACATCTCTACATTCGCTTCTTCAAGGAAGAGGATTGTGTCGCGTTCTTTCAGGCTTACATCAGGCAACTTCGTGTATCAGGCAACTTCGTGTGCAGCCAATTGCACATAACTCCGTTATTTCCTGTAGCACTAAAGCAAAAGTCTTCATTACTGAGGACTTAGATTCGGATGAGCTCGAGCTTCTCCACCTTGCATTGAATCTTAAAAGAGACTCTTCCAATTTTACCAATACGAGCGTTTACACCCCCCCCCCCCCTAAAGCACCAGCTTCTCTCACTTGCTTCCCAGTCTAATCGACACGATGCATCACATTCTTCCCACGCAGGATGCGCTCCGAAATATTCTTTCTCCCAGTAAATTTAACGTCGCCTTATTTAATGCCCGTTCTTCTATGAAAAATCTCTTGAAGATCAGACACTCGAACGACCCGAGTGCTGTTATGGTTGTCAATAGGCGGGTGACCACCTTCACTGAGAGCGATGTATCTATTCTCCACAACGCCCTGAGCTTAGCTTCCAGCCAGTTCTCGAGATTGATTATTGCAGGCCACTTCAATATTGATGTCAACGCCTATTCCCACCTTTGCAGTTGTCTCAGGGACGTTCTGGAGGAAGTTGGGGTCAGTCTCGTAAGTTACTCACCTACTCATTATGGTACATCCTCTGAATTTGATAATAACTTCACCCTCCATATCACCTTTGCTGTCTGGCCAGTGTCCTGGAGTGTCTAATTAATCATACTTCGGTGGGAATAGCTTGTATTCTGAGTGTTCAAGTGGCACAAATATTGTGTTTTTGTATATGTATCACCGTTAGAGCACACTTTAAAACGTTTACTACATAAAAAACATGTAAAACTCAACCAATCATATGAAATTTTACACCCGTAAATCGATTTAAATTAAAAAAATATATTTTCTTGTGTCCAAGTGATATTTTATTCGCTTATAAGGAATTAAACTCATTCCGACTTTAATTTTCAAAAATTATTCTTACCTGAATTCTGCTTATGGGCAAGAGAGACGGTGCATGGTACCTTTACCTTATTCTTTCTGTGGTGATTGCATCTGCAGCTAACATAAACACATCAAATGGCTTAAGAAAACGTTCAGTAAGCAATATTTTGTATTGGTAGCTCCAACTCAGCCTTAGGGCGAAAGAGAAAACCATAAAACTTGTGTCATTCTTTCCTATAGGAGAAAATGGCAATAAGCTCAGTCCATTGTTATAAGTCAGTACCTTGCTCCCGATCGAAACTTGGTACCACGAAATTTTTCCTACCCCCGAACACTTATCAACATTAAAAACTGTCTAAAGGCACTTTCATGTCAAAAACAAGAACAGAAAAATGTAAACCGAAAAACTCAATTTATTCCACTTTAAAACAATATTTTTGCTCCAATGATTAATAAAATCCAGGGAAATGCGATAAACTAAGAATTTTACTGAGAAAATAGTATTTCAAATTTTTAAGAAAAACACAACTTTTATCGGCCAAAAAACTTTTTTGGCGGAAAAATTCGACTGATAAAACATAAAAATTGTGTTTTCCTTAAAAATCTGAAATAAATATACCATTTTACTATTAAAATTATTAGTTTATCCTATTTCCCATCATTTTATTAATCATTGGAACAAAAATTTTGTTGTAAAGTGGAATAAATTGAGTTTTTCGGTTTACATTTTTCGCGTATGGGCTATGGCGGAACCCCCGGAATATAATACAAGCCATGAAGTCGCCGAAGGCACCGTCACATTAAAAGGCTTTAACGTGCCGGGTACAGCATGCAGTAGGAGCTCACTCTCACTGCTTTTTGTATACTCGTTGTTATGTACGGAAACTAATCTATAATATAAGGCAGGCGTGCCTTGGCTCGTTTATTCGTTTGGCAGATTGGAGGCGGTGTAAAGAATTAAACTCCACTTTTCTCATATAATATGTATGCGCGTGTGTCGCATGTGGTACGTGACGTGCGTGGTTTATTCTCTATAAAAATAATACATTCAGTTTTCTATAACTAATACATTGAGTAATTCACTTTAACTTACTTTGTTTGGTGCCTTCAATGGCTTAAGCTTATACTATAAATGCACGTTCAATATTTATCCCGTACTAGTTCGATATTTGGCAGAGAATAACTTCCCTCGCTTTTCTCTTCTTCTTCTTTATCCCTTCTGTTTAATACGGCCGTCCAGGTTCTCGCCGCCAATTACTAACTTCGCGCTCGTTCCCACGACATTCCGCCCCCTGTGAATTGCCACGGCTCCAGTACCAGGATCTTCCAGTGGTAGTGGTATAGGATCCGAAAATTCACGACTGACAACATCTAGTACTGCGAGCTTTGATACAGGCTTCCTCAGTATTGAAGTTGCTGATTTAACTGCGGCAGTCCGAACCTGACCGTCTGGGCCAGGAAAGTTTCACCGACTCTCCCTCTTTGCCATTTACTTCTGGGTTGATCATTGTCACATATTATTACCAAATCTCCAGTTTTGATTGGTTCTACCCTCTCGTGCCATTTCGTCCGCCGCGTCAATGTTGGCAAGTACTCCTGGATCCATCTTTTCCAAAAGCGATTCTTCAGCTGTTGAGCGATTCGCCATTGCTTACGCAATGACCATAACTTGTCGTCACACGAACCTGGCGTTTGGGTTGAGTTCATCGTATCAATAAGAAAGTGATTCGGTGTAAGTGGTTCTTCTTCATCACTCGATACCGGTAAATGTGTTAGTGGTCGACTGTTGACAATACATTCGGCCTCTATTAGTAAACTGCGAAGTCTATCTACCCCGTGGAGCCTGTTCATGGAGAGTGCAGGCTAGAACTCTTTTAACTGATTGGACCAGGCGTTCCCAGCAGCCTCCAGCATGTGGATTTCCTGGGCAGTTAAAGATCCACTCAATACCTTGATTTGATAATTCAGCTTGGATCTTGTCGTTATCGAAGTCATCAATCGCAGTTGGTAACTCTCGTCTTGCACCCACAAAATTTGTTCCATTATCACTTCTTATCCTACTTGGTATTCCGCGGCGATTAACGAAGTTGCGAATGCATAATAGACAGGCATCTGTTGATAGGTCGGCTGCTAATTCAAGATGTACCGCTCGAACGGTCAGACAGGTGAAAAATGCTACCCAACGTTTTTCTTTACGGCGCCCGACACTTACATAAAAGGGTCCAAAGTAATCGAGGCCTGTGTATGTAAATGGGCGGATATACGGTGTTACTCTATCCTTTGGTAGCTGTCCCATCAGGGGAATTTTTGGCATCACTGATTTGTTCTTACATACCTGACAGTTTTTGCCGTACTGATTTACCAGAGATCGTAGGTCAGGAATCCAAAAGCGTTGACGAATTTCATTCACAGTTGCTTCTTGGTTTTGGTGAAACAGTTTATTATGTTAGTATGTGACAATTAGTTGCGTTAGGGAGTGTCCTTTTGACAAAATGATTGGTCTCTTCATTGTTATTGGAACAGATGTAGCTGCATCGATTCTACCTGAGATTCTAAGGAGTCTTCCTTCTCCTAAGACCGCCGTGAGTCGGTACAGGGAACTTGATTTATCGATGGTTTCACCATTGATGAGTAACTTTATTTCATCGGCAAAGTCCTCAAACTGTGCTTGACGACACAGTAAGTGCTCAGCATTTTGTAATTCCAGTACTGTTAGTTCTCTGTTGACGGCGGAATACCTTTTCTGTTGACAGTTATTAATCAACCTTAAACACCAGGCTGTTATCCGTTTTAGTCTGTAATAGTCGGAAAATTTAGTCAAATCTATAATGCAGCTATTGCCTACCAACTGGTTGAACAGCACATGTTTTGCTCGGAGCTCTTCTTCGCACTCGTGACCGGAAATCTGTTCTGGAGTATTTGGCCAGAGTTTCTCTTCGCTTTGTAGAAACTTTGGACCATTCACCCATCTACTTCGTGGATCGAAACGAGCTGGATACTTGGCTCTCGTCGCATCATCTGCTGCATTCTGTTTACTGGGTATCCAGCGCCATTCAGACGTTTTGGAACTCTCTAAAATTTCAGCTATTCTGTGGGCTACGAACGGTTTGTAGCGTCGGTGATCAGAGTGGATCCAGTTGATGACTGTCGACGAATCACACCAAAAATATTATTACTGACTATTCCATCATGGGTTTCTATTATATTGTTACATAATCGTATACCAATTACTGCTGACTGTAGCTCTAGGCGTGGCACTGATAAGGGTTTTAATGGTGCACATCTTGTTTTGCTATTTACGAAGGCTATCTGGATACCATTGGCTGACTGAATTCTAAAATAGCATACGGCGGCAAAAGCGTTCTCACTGGCGTCGACGAACATGTGTAGTTGGACATCTGTAGCGATGCACAAGTGGGATGAGTAACATCTTGACAAACGAAATTCTTTCACGAATTCCAGTTCCTTTTGCCACTGTAACCACGATTTATAAATGTCATCAGGGAGTGCCTGATCCCAACCGATGCCACTTTTCCAAACCTTTTGTAGCATAACCTTGGAGTGCATCATGAAGTATGCCAGCAGTCCGAACGGGTCAAATACAGACATGGACATGCTTAAAAGTTCCCGTTTGGTAGGTCGTCCTTTACCCGCAAGCACGTCCTTATCTACTCGGTGAAACTTCAGCTGAAACTTCAATGTGTCATCCTTTGTGTCCCAGTACATTCCCGATATTTTGTCCGTATCAGCTGAGGATTCCATGTTCATGCTGACCGGATGTTCTGGTGTCTTGTTATGGCCATTCAAAGTTTCAGCCACGATGTCGCTATTTGAAACAAAGTCTCTTAACTCAAATCCTCCTAGGTTATGAATTTGTTTCACGGATTATGATACTTCAATCGCTTCAGCTTTAACTGCTCTTGGGTACTTTTCGATGAAGTCCGCGGCGTTTTTATTTTTTATGAAATGAGCGGAGCATGGTGAGCAAGTTGCACCAAATGTCATTACCTCCATCGCGTAGACTCCTGGCAGCTTTAAGGTGTTTCCATCCCTCCATAGAAACCATTGTGCATCTCTATCTTGAGGTTGAATCAAGATTTGATGAAACATTTCTCTGATATCTCTTACGAAAGTTGTATAATACTGTTGTAAGACACTGACACTGATCTGGTCCCTTAATTAGTTCAGTGTTCAGTGAGGTACTATTCACTGTCGCAGCTGCATCAAACACTAGCCGCAACTTCTCAGGCTTGTTCGGATTTCGTACCGCGAAATGTGGTAAGAACCATGTTTTCGGACCTCTTTTGTTAGCTTCGACATCTGTTAGTTTTCTGGCATAACCTCTGTTTAAGTGGTTTGAAATGATTTCACTGTAGCTGGCTGCGTAATTTGGGTCTTTTTTCATTTTATTTTCAATACCCTCAAGTCTTCTTTTGGCCATATGATAGCTATCTGGAAGTACGACGTCTTGGTTTTTCCAAAGGAGACCGGTTTGGAACCTGTTCCCCACTCGAACGGTAGTCTCATCAAGAATTCGTCGAGCTTGCATGTCAAGATCTGATTCCAAGTTTATTTCACTCTTTTTTACGCCAAAATTTTCCGTGGAGAAATATTCCTCGAAGAGCTGATGCAGGTGATCGCTGTTTTCACTTGCTGCTTCCTTAGTATGAAGAACAATGGTGTTGTCGTGGCCATCAAATTTGTTAGTACTATTTTGTCCATAAACAATCCACCCTAATTTCGTTCGAACTATGACTGGGCCGCTTGACGAATGTTGGATGGAACGATTTGGTAGGCCGAGATGACAGTTGTCTATTCCTATTAGTAATTTAAGACTCACATTATTGTATTCACTTATTGGCAGGTCTTTTAAGCCCTGATATTTGCTATATATCTCTGAAAGTTTCAACGTTTGAGATGGTAGGCTAATGTTTTTGACGGTTCTCACGTTGTTTATAGCAAACCTTTTGGCTCTGGGTTTATTTTGACTTATTTCTAGATTAGCCAGCGTGGATAGTTCTGTTGTCCTCTTGTTGCCAAACCATTGCAACGTAAGCGGCTCTTCCCTTCCATTTATTTTTAATTGTTTAGCTAGGCTTTCATCCATTAGTGTTATAGAAGAACCTTCATCTATCAGTGTTCGGCCCAAACAAGCGCACAGGCAGAATTTTAAATAACAATTCCACTGGCTTCTCCATTGGCCTTTCGGTATAACAATTAAGTACTGAATGTGTAATATCAGGCTTGTCTTCCTTTGTTACTCCATAGTTCTTTGGCTTTTGTTCTACTTTTTCCTCATGAAGCAGAGGATGATAAATCCGTTGGCAGCCTTCTAATTTCTTTGGCTTTACACCATCGTTGGCTAACGTTTAAATTGAGAAAAGAGAAACATTCAGTTATAGAATGGGACTTTTCACACATACTGCAGCCTAACTGCAATTGCTTCTGGCTGTGATCAAGTGTATGGAGGACCACATTTTTCGGTTTAGTTCGCTTGTCACTTTGACTTTGATAAGTTGACGGTGTAGCCGTGACAATGCTTACTAATCTGGACAATTGATTTCACCAATCACTAAAGTTTTCTACAGTTGCATAAGGCTGGATATTTATCGCATACAGTGCCCACTCGAGCCTTTTACTCATAGGTAATTGGGCAATTAACTCTTCCATTAAAGTCGGGTTACCTAATTGTTGTTGGCTGTTGGTTGTTTCCAAAAAAATGGCAAGATTTCTTACCTTAATAGCAAATGGTATCAATAAATCTAGTCTACTTTCTTGTATTGGCGAAATGTCTTTAACTTTACCTATCTGACTTCTAACAAGACGGTCAGATCGACCAAACATAAATTCTAGTTGAGACATAACTTCTTCCACATTATTTGGATGAATTAGTAATGACTCTACACTTTCCTTTGCTTCACCTTTGAGGCATTTTTGTAGTCGAAATGTATTCTCGAGGTTGCTGAACCCATAAGCAATTATTGACTGGCGATATGTTGTAGAAAACATAGGCCATTCCTCCGGCTTACCGCTGAATTCTGGCAATTCGTGCAACTTTGGACGGTTTTCATATCCATTTTGGCTTAATGGAGTCTGAAGTGGCGATATAATTGGCAGTATGTTGTTATTAACTGGCATTGACAGTTGACGAGTTTGACTATAATATGGCATATAAGGAGAATTGACTGGAACTGACGAAGTACGTTGTGAAGACTGCCCTTGAAATGATGACTGACTACTTGCAGGCGGCAAGTAGATTGAATTGGTGTTTGGCAAACTAGGCTGTTGGACTGTAGAGTTGATAGTTTGTGATTGAGCTGTACTCAACGGCAGTGGGGAGGACAGAGAGCCTAGTTGCACTGTTCCGGCATGTGAACTGGCACCTATATCTGTAGATAAGATAAGATAAGATAAGATAATATTTATTAGCGTGATAACTATTAAGATAACATCTGATTCACAACATTCAAAATTGTTTTATACTTAATTAAAATACTATACTTATATTATTAAATATTTAGCTTGCAATATATAATCACTAAAATTTTAAATTTTTTTATACTTCTTTCAATTTTAATTTCATTGGGTAGACTATTGAACATGTGTAGGCCTTTATGCATCAGCTGATTTTGTGTCCTCATCCTGCGCGCGTAGGGTAGTCTGAAGTTATCAGCATTCCTTAGGTTGTATGGTTGCTCCTCACTAACATATCTCAAATTATTTGCTAGATAGTTTGGCATAAGCTTGTATTTGATTTTAAACACAGTAATCAACACAATATATGATATTCTCTCTCTAACATTCATCCATTTCAAAGACTCAAGCATACCTGTCAATCATTTCAACAGTGCACATATATAAAATTGTTGCACAATAATCAAAGTGTGGTAGTATTATCGTGTTATATATCGTTTGCAAACATTCCTTTGGCACGCTTCTTCTAATTCTGCTCATAACCCTTATTTTCTGCGCGATCTTTTTACACACCATAGATACATGGCTTTTAAAATTCAATTTACTGTCAATAATTATACCTAAATATTTCACTTCATTAACACACTCAATAATTTCATTAGCATTAATCGTCACATTCATGTTGCTGTTTAATACAATACATTTTGACTTATTTATATTAAGCTTCAACTTGTTAACGTCCAACCACTCTATCAAGCGTTTAAGTTCCACGTTCATTATCCTTTCGCATTCACTAACATTTTCTCCTTTAATAAATACTAATGTGACGTCAGCAAACAACATTAACTTAACACTATTAAGTACTGATTTCATGTCATTAATATAGATTATAAATAGTAATGCACCTAGTATAGACCCTTGCGGAACTCCTATAAGAACATCCTCAGGTTCTGAGTATTTGCCAAATTTCGTACGTTGTTTTCTATCTTTCAAATAGTTTATGAACCATTTCAGCTCTACGTTCTTAATTCCATAATTATTTAATTTTGCCACTAATATGTCCCTGTCTATTGTTTCAAAGGCTCTCCTAAAATCAAGAAATACCGCTATTATTATCGACCCTTCATCGATAAATTTTTTCCACTCTGAAATCATCCAGATTAATGCCGTTTCGCATGAGTGCTTACTCCTGAAGCCTTACTGTTGCTCTACTAGTACTTCATTTTTTTCAATATATTCCACTAGTTGTTTGTACACTACTTTTTCCAACAGTTTTTCCATTACTGGAAGCATATTAATTGGTCTAAATTCTTCACATACTTTAGTTCCTTTAATTTTTTCAACAGGTATTACAACTGAGCTCTTCCATGTTTTAGGAAATTCTCCACTAGTTAATGACTGGTTTATTATCTTTATCAAAACTGGGCTTAATAGTTCGTAATTGTCTAATATCTTCTTTATATTCATACTATTATCATCTCTTTTTTTATTCAATTCTTCACAAAGGACTTTCAGTGCTTGCACATTAACATGTTTAAACTTAAATCGACTTTCTACTGGTTAAAGTAAGCTCCTATCGAAATTTTTCACTGCAATAGTTTTATTTATATCTTGAATACTTTTAATAAAGTATTTGTTAAATTTCCTTGCGATTATAACATCTTCCTTTATATTCTCATTGCCAAATTTAATATCGATTTTCACACTGTCATTTATCCCTCCAATTACTAACTCTTTCAACATTTTCCACATGCCTTTTTGATCTCCCATCTTACTCTGAATTTTCCCTCTAACATAGATAGTTTTAGCTTGTTTGATTTCAACTTTATATTTATTCCTTATTTCCTTATATAAATTCCAGTCATTATGTGTACCGCTTAGTTTAGCTCTTCTGAATTGTATTATTTTATCTGATTTCATTCTTTTCAGGTTGTCACTATACCACGGCTTATGGTCTCTACTGATTATTTTAGTTTTAATATACCTTTGTGTTATATATACCAGTTTATCTTCTAATACCATCGCAAATTCATGTAAATCATCGAGAAGTACTAGGTCAATTATATTATTTTGTACAAGGTCATTAGAAAATGCAGATTCATCATATTTAAGAAATGTTATTTCTTTGTCCGGTAATTCAATTCTATTATTCCCTATCTTAATGTTCTTCTCAATTGTTTCGTGGTCGCTTATTTTATAAAGATTGTTAACTTTCGCATGTACTCCATTAGAGTTTGTTATAATATAGTCAATAAGTGTTCTAGAATTGTTTGTCACTCGCGTTGGTTCATCTATTAATTGGTTATAGCAGTGATCTATTATTATCTCTAAAATACGTCTTTTATATATACTGTTCGCATTACTCAATAAGTCTATATTAAAATCTCCACAAATAATAATTTCATTCTTTCCCTCACAATACTCCTCGCACCATTCATCAAATATTTCAGAAAATCGAGACACAGAACCGCTAGGAGATCTTTATACTACTCCAATCCAAAATAACTTAGAGCCTTCATAGATTTTACAAAACAAAAACCATATTTCATTATCTATATTACATTTATATATTATATCAAATTGCTTATTGTTTTTTATATATAATACTGCTCCACCTGTTCTATTTGATTTGGAGTCAACTCTAACTACATAATAATCTTTTAATTTTATTTCATTGTCTTGAATTTTATCGGTAGTATGCGTTTCAGATCAAATCAAAATTTTCCTCGTAACACAAAGTTTCCAATTCCTCAAAATTTTTTATTAAACCTTGGATATTCATATACGCACATTTCCATTCCTTTGGTTGCTAGTACTCAATTCTACGTCGCTCTAATTTCAGTTTTCTTTCGTAAACTGGACATTTACGACTGCGAGAATTGTGATTTACGTCTAGCTTCAGATTTAATTTTTGAACCGCTTCAATACAGTTTGCACATTTTTCGAAATTTGCATCACATTCTTTCCAACTGTGACTACCTGCGCAGCTCGAACATGTATTAGGTTTTGTACCCTCAGTCGATTTATGATTATAGCCCTGACATTTAAAACATCTGAGTACATGTATACATTCGAATGCCAGACATGTGTCCCAGCCTATTTTCAATTTTTTTCCTTCATAATCCTGTTAAAACTTCCACTATCTACTTCGATTATGGCACTAAATGAGTTTTGTTTTTTAGTAGGTCTGCTGCTACTTATGACTTTTATATTAGCATTCTTACAACATTCATTCTGCGCAACCAATTTACCTATTAGTTCATCATTTTGGTACTCATCTTTTAATCCAACAATGGTAACTTTGGGCTTTCTGTAAGTAGGTATTTTAATTTCATACAACTCACTCAATTTTTCACGCGCTTGTTTCTCAATATTTTTGATTGACTCACTATTTTCACACTCAATAGCGATAACACCGTTCTGCTTCTTATAAACACCACTCACTTTACACTCAGTGGGATCAAGATTCTTTGTTATATCATTTTTTGCAGCCTGGCAATCTTGTTTACTTTTTGGCTTAATTAATACTGCTGAGTTATTCTTCAAAGCTTCTGCATATGACGGTTTTACTCTTTTTTTCAATACTTTTATAACTTATTTTTTTTACTTCATTTAGAATGTTCTCCTCACTATTCATCACATCCTCTTCAATTTTCTTCATTTTGTCAAACATTTTGTTCTTTTCATTAATTTCACCTTTAAAAATATCATTTACATTCTTAAAACACTCCATAAGCTTATCTAATTTCTCATTCATGCATCTTAAATTTACTCTGCACTCATCACAAATAAACCACACATTTTCTTTCATATTTATTTCTTTAGTTAAATATTCAGACAGACCCGTGCATCTGACGTGATATACTCTCCCGCAAATTCCGTTAAATGGAAAACCTAGTTCCCCCGTATGCCTTTTTCACATTTTTTGCATTCCATTACTGGACTGATTCTTCACTGATATGAGAAGTTTTATGTACATACACACACACACTACTAATAAACTTAACGGTTAAATAAATTTTTTCTGTCACTATCAGAATTTTTAATTATAATTATTCTTGTATAATTTGCTTCCGATTTATATTTCAGATGCACCATAAATAAAAACATTTGAATGCTTAAATTTCACTAAATTCGAATAAATTTGCGGTACTTAAATTCACAGCGTGATCACCCGTCGATCGATCTCATGCATGCATTATAGATGACACAGAGGATGTTATTAAATTGGTTAATTTTATTCGTTCTGCCTTTTCAGAAACGACTTCAGCTTGTGCAGCTTCAAGTTTTTTTATTTAATTCCAACATTTGGCTGATCAAGTTGTTCAGAAGTAATCGTGTGTCACTTTCGTTGTCATGACTGCCTACAATTGTTTGATTTAAACTAGTATCCAATGTATCTGGAGTATCCTCCAGGGTTTTGTCTCCGTTTTCAGACATGTTTGACTGATGTTCCTCAGTATAGGAACTGAATATATTTGAAGGTAAAGATGTTACCTGGTAGCTACTTAAGTAGCTTGGGAGTTGGCCTTGATTTGACCTACAACTTCTCCTAGGTTCGCCTTCTCGTTGGCTTTGGCTGTCCGAGGATTGTTGCGGCTGGTTTGTTAGTTGCGACTTTAGTGGCATAAAGAAGCAAATAAAAGAATAAAGTTGTTATGTATGGAAACTAATTTATAATACTATATAAGGCAGGCGTGCCTTGGCTCGTTTATACGTTTGGCAGATTGGAGGCGGTGTAAAGAATTAAACTCCACTTTTCTCATATAATATGTATGCGCGTGTGTCGCGTGTGGTACGTGACGTGCGTGGTTTATTCTCTATAAAAATAATACATTCAGTTCTCTATAACTAATACATTGAGTAATTCACTTTAACTTACTTTATTTGGCGCCTTCAATGGCTTAAGCTTATACTATAAATGCACGTTCAATATTTATCCCGTACTAGTTCGATATTTGGCAGAGAATCACTTCCCTCGCTTTTCTCTTCTTCTTCTTTGTCCCTTCCTTATTAATACGGCCGTCCAGGTTCTCGCCGCCAATTACTAACTTCGCGCTCGTTCCCACGACACTCGTCATGGAGGAAAAACTAAAATTTCATCTTAAACATGTTGTGGTCGTAGCGTATTGCATATAGCAATATGCTACATGGAGAATTAGGTTTGTTCGATGAAAACACCGTGTAAAAACACGGTGTAAATTTTCCCCTACAATTTTCCCCAAATTTACCCGGGGTTTTGTGCACTCATCGAACAAGTTTATTAAAACACCGGGTAAATCCAACGAGGTAATAACTAAAGGAGATGCAATCATATGTACGATCCGTGTACATGAGCGTACCCAAAATTGCCCTGCATTTGTGTATGTTTCATTCCGCCATTTTTGGTCTTCACTGTCAGATCCATACTAAGGTTTGGTTTGATTTAGGCTTGGCGCATTGACGCAGGAAAACTCATGAAATAACCGTAAGGGCACGAAGTAAATATTACTCAAAAACTTTTTATCACTGAACTTTTCTTCATAATTATTAACTTTTTTATGTTCATGTTTGCAAATTCAGTAAATACTTTTAAGTATTTGAAAATAAAAGCGATTAAAATTGCGAACAGGTTGTACAATTATGTACAGGTGTACAAATTTTACGGCGCTTATGTACAAACAATATCAGTGTCAATGTGTTAGAAATGGGTACGTGCAAAACCAAAACCCTCGAGAATACTTCACAAGCCATGAAACAGACTCCCTCCCTACCACATGCGAGGCCCAACGTATTCCTTACATTCTAATATATTTGCAGTGTTCTTATGTAAAAGTGACAAAAGTTTGATTTGAATAGCTCCTCCGCCATAAACTACTATTCATACAGAAAAATGGCGTTCTGTTAATCTTAAGCTTGCTTTCTTATCTTCCGAACCGTAATAAAATTTTTATACCTTTCCTAACAAAATTATTTAAAAAAAATTATCTTAACCAAATGATTACGATTCCTCAAACAAAAATTCTCAGCTGAGTTATCATTGTGATGTCGCTGTGCCGTCATGGCATTCCGTGGGCTGACGATATCGAATGTAGCTGCCTACAGATACGGCTGCACATACACACATGTATTTTGTTTAGTAAGGTATCTAGGAAGTGTAGCCTTTGGGAAGGCAAGCAACCAAGCTGTAAATTATTACAAGACTATTTTCCTGTATGGATAGTAGTTTAGGCTCTATAGCATATCTAAAGTCAATGTTTGCACTTTTCCACATGTATCAATATAGAATATTTTTGGAAACGGACTACGCACGCACTCATATAGGTTTCTGTTTCATGGCTTGGAAAAGTATTTCTCGAGGGTTTTGGTACGTGATATTTTCTCATTTGCATCTCCTTTAGTTCTTACCTCGTTGGGTAAATCTAATGAAATGACATTTCTCTGACAGTTCTCCTGAGCATAATTTAACTTCTAATTTCCAGTGATTTGTGAAAATTTGTTTATAAAATAGGTGAAATAATTAAAAATTTAAGAATAAATAAATATTACAATGCACAAACAATATTTCTCAGTTTTTTCTTAATAACATATTCTTTTATTAGCTTTTTTACATCGATATTATCGCCTTTTCTGTAACTTTACTTTGAAAAAATGACAATTGGTTCATCTGTGACCAGATATAGCTTTATCATTTCTGCAAGAAACAGTTGTGCTGCATTATTTTCACTTTTATCATCAGATGTTTTGACACTAGGTATAAAAATAATAGTTTGGATGATCAAAATCTACAGAAATGATTTTATCTATCCCGTTGGCTTCTTGTCGAGCCACTATTAAACCCTTGCCTGACATCTCATTTAAAAATTTAGAGAATTTCTTATATGTTGTTTGCTTCAAATCTATTTGCTTGGTAGCTGCAGGGATAACGTGAAGTCTATAAAAATTATTTGTTAATAATGCCAACGAAACATTTTTACTATCAAATTTCTTACTAGCTAGAAAGGCAGATCTTAAGATTTCATCCATGCTCTTCGACCTTAATCGCCTCCTCAAATATTTCCTTATAATTTTCATTCGACATTCCTATGTGCATATTATCGATGGGTATTGTGTCATCTAATTTCTTATCCAACTTCCTTATATAATCTGAATTGAGTATGAGTTCCCCGATTTTTCACTTTTATATACAGCACTCAACCGCAATTACCGAACAAATTGCATGTGACAGCTCACAAATGACAAATGTCAAACGTTTACCCCTAGAAATTTTTAGTGCAAGTTCGGGGCACGAAATCAGAAACGCCGGGCTTTCATCGAAGAAGTCTCTATAACCCCATGTAAGCCCAGGGTTTTCAAAAAACAAGATAGTACAGCCCGGTGTAGCCCGGGGCTTACCCGGTGTTTTCATCGAACAAACCTATTAGGTTTGTTCGATGAAAACACCGTGCACAATTTCCCCTACAATTTTCCCCAAATTTACCCGGGGTTTTGTGCATTCATCGAACAAGTTTTTAAAACACCGGGTAAATCTAATATTATAATGACATTTCTGTGACAGTTCTCCTGAGCATAATTTAACTTCTAATTTCGTGATTTGTGAAAATTTATTTATAAAATATGTGAAATAATTAAAAATTTAAGAATAAATAAATATTAAAATGCACAAAAAATATTTCTCAGTGTTTTCTTAATTACATATTCTTTTATTAGCTTTTTTACATCGATATTATCGCCTTTTCTGTAACTTTAATTTGAAAAATCACAATTGGTTCATCTGTCACCACATATAGCTCCATCATTTCTGTAAGAAACTGCTGCACTATTTTCACTTTTATCATCAGATGTTTTGTCAAAAGGTATAAAATTAATAGTTTGGATGATCAAAATCTACAGAAATGATTTTCTCTATCCCGTTGGCTTCTTCTCGAGCCACTATTAAACGCTTTCCTGACATCTCATTTAAAAATTTAGAGAATTTCGTATATGTTGTTTGCTTCAAATCTATTTGCTTGGTAGCTGCAGGGATAACGTGATAACATGTTAATAATGGCAAAGAAACATTTTTACGATCAAATTTCTTACTAGAAAGGCAGATCTTAAGATTTCATCCATGTTTAAAAAAACAAGAGGTTTCTTCGATGAAAACACCGGGTAAGCCCCGGGCTACACCGGGCTGTACTATCTTGTTTTTTGAAAATCCGGGGCTTACACGGGGTTACAGAAACTTGTTCGATGAAAGCCCGGTGTTTCTGATTTCGTGCCCCGAACTTGCACTAAAAATTTCTAGGGGTAAACGTTTGACATTTGTCATTTGTGAACTGTCACATGGAATTTGTGCGGTGATTGCGGTTGAGTGCTATATATAAAAGTGAAAAAATCGTGGAGCTCTTACCAAATTCAGATTATATAAGGAAGTTGGATAAGAAATTAGATGACACAATACCCATCGATAATATGCACAAGGAAATTCGAATGAAAATTATAAGGGGATATTTGAGGAGGCGATTAAGGTCGAAGAACATGGATGAAATCTTAAGATCTGCCTTTCTAGTAAGAAATTTGCAGCTACCAAGCAAATAGATTTGAGGCAAACAACATATAAGAAATTTTTAAATGAGATGTCAGGAAAGGGTTTAATAGTGGCTCGAGAAGCAGCCAACGGGATAGAGAAAATCATTTCTGTAGATTTTGATCATCCAAACTATTAATTTTATACCTAGTGACAAAACATCTGATGATAAAAGTGAAAATAGTGCAGCAGTTTCTTACAGAAATGATGGAGCTATATGTGGTGACAGATGAACCAGTTGTCATTTTTTCAAAGTAAAGTTACAGAAAAGGCGATAATATCGATGTAAAAAGCTAATAAAAGAATATGTAATTAAGAAAAAACTGAGAAATATTTTTTGTGCATTTTAATATTTATTTATTCTTAAATTTTTAATTATTTCACATATTTTATAAATAAATTTTCACAAATCACTGGAAATTAGAAGTTAAATTATGCTCAGGAGAACTGTCACAGAAATGTCATTATTACATTAGATTTACCCGGTGTTTTAAAAACTTGTTCGATGAATGCACAAAACCCCGGGAAAAATGTAGGGGAAATTGTGCACGGTGTTTTCATCGAACAAACCTAAGATAGTACAGCCCGGTGTAGCCCGGGGCTTACCCGGTGTTTTCATCGAACAAACCTATTACTACAGCATGTATGCCGGGGGGCTGCCACACCAACAGTCCGCACGCAGCCTAGCTCAAAAAAGATCGTACCTGTCAGCGGAGAAGAAAAGACAATCGGTCTGTCTTGTCAAACCGTGAAATCGAAAGGTCGCCAACAAAGTGAAGACAACAAAATCAACAATTTTCAACGGCATCGGCGGGAAATCTAACCCTTACATAAGTTCGCAATAATATTTATCCCTGCTATCCTATTATCAATTTGAAAAAATATTCTCCTCATCACCAGGAGCAAATAAATCCATCACCGCCACCATCACTATCAGCTAGAACAGCTCAAATATGTTAGAGAATCCTCAATTGCACATGCAGCTGGAATTGCAGCAGCGATTGCAACTGTTGCAGCCCCTGATTCTAATTTACCAGCAGCAAGTCAGGGTGGAACAGGTACACCACAATCACCACCACAACAAATATCATTGCGGCCACTGCCTGCACACCACTCACCTTCATAAACGGTAGTGCCTTAATCAATTTACCACTTAAATGTGGGAGCGGTGATAGTAAGGGTAATATATCTGCTAGCAACCCAAGTGGCAGTGGGACCAGTGAATGGGGTGCATTTACTCGCCCACGTTGTGGTAGCTCATATGCCCGTCCTCATGGTCCAAATTGGCATAAACGTTTGGAATGCGGTGTTGAACCGAAATTTGAGTGTCCTATTTATCACAAGAGATTCTCTACAGCATATTGAACGGATTATTACTGTCGGTCTACACATTTTATAGAATATAAAGATCAAGAAAGATACGATAATATACTCACGTTTCTTAAAGAAATTCGAGAGAAATTTTCCGATAAGTGCACAAATGAGGTAAGCAGTTCCGCAGAGTTAGCTACATTCGTTCAAAGATTGTAAAGGAAATTATGGTTATCTCTCCCTTATCCAGGTATTAATTTGTTAGTTATGTATTATTTTGTTGCATAATTTTTCCAGTTCAATTGTTCACATGAATGTAATTTTCTTTTACACAAAATCTCAAATCACGTTCACATATCAGAGAATAATTTTTTTTGAAAAGAACGTATGGCGATAAATAGATTTATTATAATTTTCTTTTTATTTTAATTATTAGTACGAAGTTAATTTTATTTTAAATTCATTTTCGACGTATTATAATTAGTTTAGATTAATTAAATTTAGGATTGGAAATTGTTGTTGGCCTCTGAAAAAGAAGAAAATTTATGTTCATGGCTTGAGTAATAATAATGAGGCCTTATAGTTTTCCAAAAGGCGCTTTTAAGCTATAGTTTAAGTTTTTCCTTATAGGTTGCTTCTTCAAAGAAGTTCGCTTGAATTTTATCATTTCCAATTAAGTATTTTTCTGTTCATATCTCTCATTCATATAAAACTGTTATATAAGTCAAATGTCATACGCTATCTTTTCTAGTTATCTGAATAACTAGTGACATTGAAATCATTTTTGAGGATTTATATTTTCCTAAAAGGAAATTGTTTATTATTATATTATTTTTAGCATGAGATGAGAGGAGCTCCTTGAATTATTGCGTTATTAAGTTTCGTACGTAACCAGTCTCTAGGCTGTGATGTGTGCCTTTGGCTTGGTGGTCGAACTTATTTACAATAATAAATGGAATATTTAGATATAAAATTTTAGAAAAACAAAAAAAAAACATAGATGTATCCATACGTTCACGTCCAGCATCACAATTTATCAGAAAATGTGGGAGGAGAACGTGTTTTTGTTTTCATTAAAAGACAAACTCTTTTTATTAGGAACAGAGAATATTTAAGTGATTTATAAGCAAATATCGATATATATAGACAAACAGGAAAAAGTAAAGAGACAAAATTTTATTGCTAAAGAATTATTTTCTAAAATTATCAATTATAACGTGAACATGAATGTTGAAAATTTTTATTTTCTTCTTCGTTTTCCCGGAGCCCTCTTACATGAAGATCGTCTAGGTCCGCTAGTCTCTCTCTTTACAGGTCTACCAGGGACTCTGAAAATAACTGCCCTCAGAGTCAGATGGGTGGTTGGGGCGTGCAATGAAGGCATACCATCTGCGCCTTCGATATGGATGTAGGTAAGGACGTAAGGGTCCCTTCAGGACCGAATGTGTGCCGGCGTTTTAGTTTGTAGGCACGAAATTTTTTTGTATATGGCAGGCGGCAGCGGCAGGCTTTTCGTGGAACCTCCCCACACTCTCCGCCAATAGCCGAGGCGAGCTAGCGTGCCGCCCTTAAGTCAACGCTGTCCGCCGAGTGATCTGGCAGCTCATGCTGACAGTCTGGACTTCACTCTATTTAGTTCCATAACAAACAGGTCCTAAAGCCTAAAACTGTCGCTCCCACAGCAAAATGAAATTAATACAAATTGCAGCCAAATATGTTTTCTTTCTAATGGTTGTTAAAAAATAATAGCATGTAGCAATATGAAAAACTCCTGCAGTAAGACGCAAGAAGACTGTGGATGTCGCCTGCTGACCGGTCCACGGCTCTCTTTTTTCGACTTTGTTCATGGCTTGTATATTCCGGGGGCTACGGCTATGGCTAAAGACACTTTCACATCAAAACCGAAAACCGAAAAATTCAATTTATTCCACTTTAAAACAAGATTTTTGCTCCAATGATTTAAAAAATCATGGGAAATAGGATAAACTAATAATTTTACTAATAAAACAGTATATTTATTTCAGATTTTTAAGAAAAACACGATTTTTATCTTTTTTCGGCCGAAAAACGAAATTTCGGTTGCATCTGTCAATTTCTTTTCGGTTTCCACATGTGGAACGTTTCGGGATGAAAATTTTTTTCGGTCATACTAAACCTCACTTTTGTGTTTACTTTGAAAATTATATTATTTTATTTTTTTATTTATTATATTATTATAATATGGATAGGAATTTCGAATTAAAATTAAAATACGTTTTTTGTATGAGCTCTCATCATTTAAGTTTTATAATAATTAAATGTTACTTTTATTTAACCGAAATTTTTTTTTTCGGTTTTTGATGTGAAAGCAAAAGCGAATTTTCGGTGTAGAACTTATCGGTTTTCGGTTTCGATGTGAAAGTGCCTTAAGATTGAAATGGGTTGGACCGAATCGAAACAAGGTATATAGAATACAAGTTATTTCCATTATGAACCACGTTCAACCATGAATGACGAAATATCGTGAAAATGTTTTGGAAAGTACAGTACACAGAACACAATACCACAGATAAGATATATACAGCTTGGAGCAATCAACTGAAAAATTTCCGAATTCAATTTTTGAATTACCCCTGCATGTCACCACTAATATCCCTCGGATTATTTGCAGGGTATTTAATTGATATTCCATCACCGGGAAAAAGAGATAGTCATATATTTTCAAATGATTTTGACAACTGTGAATGCTGTCATATAAATTAATTATTTATACAATTTCTAAAATATTGTATGAAAGCACGAAGGGGTAATATTCTTATTATTAAATGTTAATTGCTTGTAATTAAGCTACAGTAAAAAGCAAATAAGTGTTCTATTATAGTTCCTATAAAAAATGAGTACCGAAGATCTAAGCAAGGGCGACAAAATTCAACAAGGATTTCAAATGTTGGTTTTCACAAAATTTTCAATATCATCTCATATTTTGGAAATAATTTCACACATATTTTAATAGAAATTGGATGATTCTTCGTGACGCTGATAGTGGGCTGATAGTGGAAATATAATTTGGCAAGAAAATAAAGATTTCGCATCGGCTGATATTGAACATGAAGCGCGGGTGCCGGTGAAAATCCTTGATCTTCGTGCAGTTTCACGAGAAATTAATTTCAGTACAATTGAAGCTAAGAATTGAAGCAATGGAAAATTTTCGCCTGGATCAAAAAGTTCTCTTGAAAGGACGAATAATGGCATGGCAGTCAACATTTGAAGCTGCTCCAGAATCTCAAATGATGCCTGCAAAAGTTTTAAAGTGAGTAGGTGGTGGAATTTTTTTTTCATTTTTCGTAAGTGGGTCACCTTAGCTTAAAAATATTACTCAAGCATGACATGAGCTGGGAATTAAGTTTCAATCGTTACGTGTGTGGGTGGGTGCGAGTCATTAAATTGGTGCAAATATGAAGAAAATCAGATCTTAATAGAATTTAATTCCAGATGGTAATACATATAGCTTGAGCATTTTTATTTTATTAATGATAATTTTCGATTATTGGTATTCGGGGCTATGGCTGAGGACCCTGCAAATTACTACATATCAATTTTACAAAAATTGTTAGGATCATAACTTTTTATTTTTCTTCCCTTACAAAGGTTTAGACCTCTAGAAACTTAAAATTCGGAACGTCCGATAATACTATAGTAGATCTACTTAGGCAGTTATGTCTTAAGCTAGCAATGCATATGTATTCGCCTAACATATTGTTTATAAATCTAAATTCCAAGAATTTAATTTAAAAAAAAATACTCATTTAAGTCTTTTCTCTTTTAGCGGCAATGTAACAATCGAAACTAGTTTCTACGATGGTGAAATACTAATAACAAAATCAGTGGTTCGTTTGTACTACATTTGAACCAAGGATAAAGAAAAAGTTACCTAACTCAATTTACGTGCATCAATTACATTTAAAAGAAAAAGGCATTCCCTAGCCGGGATGATTCTGTGATATTAAAATCCCCGCTAGGCTAACATTTATACTCGTTACACATGCATTTAGCACGAGTCCGGTCTAATACACATTAAAATGAACTTATTATTTTTTAAGCTTAACATTATTTTCTAACACTCTTTTTATTCCTCTATTTTTTAGGAATTATCTATGTACATCAATTAACACCACTAAATTAAAGCTATGAATAAAAGTTTATTATTTATTGTATGTTATGATTTTATACACATGTTTTGAAGATTTGTTAAGTACTTAGAATAAGATTTCTTAAATGTTATTACTTAGCAAATTCGCTGGTATATTATTATTATGTTTACTGTTAAAAATGTAAACTGCGGCCGTTGCGATCTATACAAGATATTTTGTTATATTCCGCTTGCCGTTCTCAGGAAAATCTTGATCTCTTTATGGTCATGCCTGATGGTTTTTTAAAGAATCCACAGCCCAGACTTCGTGGATCTATCGGGAGCAAATCCTTGATATTCCCAACCTCTACAAAATCTTTTGTTCTATCTACAATGGCATTGATTTATTGAGACAAATTAACATATATACATGACCTCTTGCGGGTCAGCTTACGTCTTTGAAGCCTGGTAAGCAAGTCTTGCACATTCTCAAATCAACACGCTCAACAGATTCATCTTTATTACAGAAATTGGGGCAGTTATTATCTGTGGCATTAACCATTTTGTCTTGTGTGTATAATTGAAGTCATTCTGTAAGTATATAGCTAGATCTGATCTTGACAGCCTTTTTGATATAAGGTCCATTCTCCTTATAAAGAGAATGTTATTGTTTATGCTATAATGTATAATCAGTTCTTCATTGCTAACCAATCAGACAAAAAGAGAACTATTTGCAATCATACTTACTTCCGTGGAAACTATATCATTTAAGTCTAGAGTATTAAAGCCCACTTTTAAGATTTTCTATCAGCTCTTTTATTACCATCCGCCAAAAGAATTCCAATGAACCCATTCATGTGAGCAGCTATTTGAGTTCTGATGGTAAATTATTCGCGTGGCAGTTTCCCGACTTTTTAAGCATAGCCCCTGTTTCTACGCGAATGTCGTAGAGTCAATGACTCTCTTTTATAATGCACTTTTTATTCAGACAAACATTATCAAAGGTCCTTGCGGTATCAAGGAAAGTACAACAATTAATTCCCCTTGTGAAAACTTTTGCATTCCATGATGCTTCTAATCCTTGTTTCGGATATTTTTTATCTTTTTGTTATTACAATTATTTGTTAATTATTTCAAAAAGTGTTTTATCTCTGTTTTGTAACTGGTTGAATGGAGCATAATGGGAGCATTGAAGGAGGATTGCTCTTTCCGTTTCAAATCTTAACTTTACAATTTTATCTCTAAAACAATAAATTGGTGCGTAACACATATTTTACTTTTTTTTTTTTTTTTTAAATGCCCTACCAACTAAAAACGTTCTGAAAAGTTTGAAATTTTTTGTCAGGGTTTAAAAGAAAGAAAATTAATAAAATTCGTTTCTAATTGTTGATCTACTAATAAGTAAAAATAAATATGTGCCTAATGCTAGTTATCCTCTTGTGTTTTATAAAGAGGTTGGTACACGATCTTGTACGAGTGCACAGAAAAACTGGGCAAGGTCCCGAATATTGCTTAGTTATTCTCAAGAAAGTTGCAAAAAAATTTCTTAATTAGTACCTAGACATGATTCGAATAATCGGATTATTGGAAAACTAAAATAAGTTTTAATTTTAATTTCGCATACCTGCTTGCAACACATTAAACAATAAACACACGAAATTTGGTAATGTTACACCAGCAAAATGTTGTTAAGAAAAGCACTGAGAAAAAAAAGCGATTGTTTTAATAAAAATAAAATTTTTTAATAATATTTTTGGTTACTTTTAAAATTGAAAAAGCCCCTGAATCATCATTAAAATTTATTTTAGATATAGAACATAGTGGCAACGTTTTCTAAGCCATCTACATCTACAAAATTCAATTATTTATAATGTTGGAAGACTCGGAGATCTTATAAAGCTCACTATTCATTTTTCGCCAAAAATCGGGACCCCTATCATGGATATGAAGTGAAGAGCTCCACTCGCATTCACCCGACTTTCGAATGCAATTGTTAGGACCCACGTCTAAGAGCGAAATGTAATAACTGGGATTGTAATTTCTCAACAGATATGCGATCCAATCCAGATCAATACTAGGCATGGAGCAAGACAAAATCTTACGGTAAATTATTAACTTCACTATTGACTAAGAAAGATGGATAACAGATTGTTGTCGAGGTCGGCCATCTGCGATGTTATTAGTTTTGACCACACATCAATGTTCGAGCACGGAAAAACTTCTCTCAGTAACTTGCAAACTTTACGTGACATTACAGATATGGAGCGGGAACTCAAAGCACGTTGTGCACCGTGATTTGAAATTTCAAAAAAATTTTTTAGCACGAGTAAATACGGCCAGGAAGTGAGGCAAAAATATGCAATCATTAAGGTAATCAAGTGGAAAATGCAATCTTTTAACATGTTTGCTTGTAGTATCACGTGATGCGGCAATGGCGCTTGTCCCCAAGGTTGGTCCACTTTAATTGTGCGCTTGGAAGACGCCCAAAAAACCTCCAGCACCAATCCTAACAAAGTCCGCCAATAAAACACCAACTAAAGGAAGATGTCCGGTCGGTGTCCATTCTCACTGGGCACTCCTCTCTCAGGAGTCACCTTTACAGGATGAGACTAATTGACGATCTTACATGCAGGGGGTTCGGAGAGGAGTCCGAAACAGTGACCCACTTTCTTTGTCACTGCCCGGCACTCAGGTATACGTTACAGATTCCTTGGCTCACACATCCTGGACGAGTTACACGATGTCGGCAAGGTGGGCTGGGGGCCAATACTGAAATTTGTAGGAGCGTCCGGCTGGGACCTAGGAGCGTAGCTCATGGGTCTGGAAGGTGAACAATGGGCCTTTATTTAGCCTACGTTTCGGGAGATCCCTCGGGATCGCAAACCTGTATTTCAATCAATCAATCAAGACGCCCGACCGAAAAGCGCAGATAAAGTCCTCTTCGGACAATGCTAGAGCAAAGTGATTCAACAGCAACACAAATTTTGTTAAAAAAACCGAAAATGCAACAAACTCGGCTTTTTATTTTATTCAATTAATTTTTCCTCTTCATTTTCAATCATTCAGTACAATTCTCGTCTACTGGCCAACCTTGACACCATTTCACTTTTTTTTTTCATTTTTCACCCAATCTATCTGCAATGTTCAGCTAAAATAGTCCTTTTCGCAGATCTTTCCAAAGATTTGTTTGAATTTACCAAATTTTTCCTTGAACGGAAGTTATGGGCAAAAGACCATGTCTGGAATAAAACAAATCTAAATGTAAATTAACCATGTAACATAGAATAGAAAAGTATTAGGGTTAGGTAGTAAAAGATAGTTGGAGATTACAGTTGTTTATCAAACTAACAAAGGAGAAGGAACGGAAATGTTAAATAACATAAAATGTAAGATACAAAAGTAAATATTACAATACATTCTGACATTATTAACAAAAATGCTAAGGAACTAATTTGCAGAATTACTAAGAAAGTGGGTAAGCCCAAGGAACATAGTATATATCTAGGTAAAGATATGAACGTAAAACAAACAAATGGATAAAACACCATAGCGCAGAGTGCCACCGCATTATAACACAATGTGCAGGGTATGATGAGCTTTGTCCATTTGACATATGTCCGTAATAATTTTTTTCTCATACTTCCCTTAACTTCAATGCCTTGAGTAAGGGTCAATAAGGTCAAGCAAAGCTAGCTGATTGAACAGCTTGTAAGAAGCAATTTTCCTTATGGATTCCGGAAGGGAGTTCCAGAGGTAACATTCTAATATGTCTCCCACTATTCGTGTCTTTTCACGGCTACTCAAATAAATAAATAAATGTTAAATCAAACCGCATACAGGAAACCATCTAATTGACTAAAACATGTAGCAACAAAGCGTCTATTATGACCTTATATATTCACATTTTACTAAAATAATACATAATTTTAAATATATTTCGCTTACATAGCCTTCTTCCCAAAAATTGCACAACAAATAATTTACTAAGCTTTGGAAGACTCATTCTATGTTGAAAAATTGACATTCAAAACAGCAGGACCTTTCATCTCCACCGCATTCACTAAATACATATTGATAATTAATTATTATAATACATTTTATGAAAAAAATAGGAAAAACTTACAAAAGGCAAACGCATGCTGTGCAAAGAAATGTCCCACATCCTATACATGTGTAGCCGCAAAATTCACATACAGCTAAGCTACAATTTGAACAATCACTCTTAATTAAAGCTAATTTCTTACAGCATCTTGAAGGTAATCGTACAGCGAGTTGATCTTTGAACTGAGTATAAATACGTTTTTTATATATCGTCAATTGCATACGAAATAAATATTTACCTGTGCTCCTTCTGCTTCTGGATATTGAACAGTTCCATTTGCAAATAACTTAACATTTTTGTGGTTAACAGGGAGCGCGGATAATTTCTCATTATATAAATTTCTAGCACCTTTTAATAGTAATTGAATAGTTCTATCTAAAGTTTAATAGTCGTCTATTAAATAATATTAGTATTAAATTTATGTTTTTACCTTGAATTTCTCTCATTTTATCGTCATTTCGAGAGTCAATAAGGTGTTGATTGACAAAAGTTTTCTTTTGAAAAGATGGATTTGAAAAAATGATAAATTGAACTTTTCAGTATTTTGGATATTGGAAGTACTATTAGAAGAAATTAAGAATATGTACTTAATGTACCAGATATTTTGTAATTTAATTTGTATATTAATTGCGAACCGTCTTTCTTGTTCCTTATATAGTGGGTTCTTTTAGTTATATCTCGTGTTACTTTTCGGTAACTGTAACAGTTTCTCTAGTGGAGTTCAATATAGCAGTTCCATATTGTACTCGAACTTTAGTATTTTTAATATATTACAAAGGTTCTAATAGATTATTTATTTAATGTGATTATCTTACTCCTTTCAGATAAGTCGTGTGCCGTGAAGGCCCCTAATTGGCTGTGCAAGAACGTTTTCACTCCGGCCAAGAAGCTCATCAGTTGCTTCCTCATTCCTACAATGTGGTTAATTATCTATTTGGTGTATATTAATACACAAAGGTAAAAATCTACCTCTGGAACCGGAGCATATACTTGAAAATGTGCCCACGACGGCACCAAGAAGACCTAACTTCAATATAACTCCCACTCCCAATAAAAGAACTGCAGGAAGTTACACAAAATTATAATTAGAAAACTACAGACCAACCCAAATAATTAATTCATTGATGGCAGAATAACATCAATTTGAAACCTTAGTACATTCAGCAGGACCTTCCTCTGTAAA
Organism: Dioctria linearis; assembly: GCA_963930735.1. Lineage (NCBI taxonomy): Eukaryota > Metazoa > Arthropoda > Insecta > Diptera > Asilidae > Dioctria > Dioctria linearis. The sequence goes on along the minus strand of OZ005742.1, from coordinate 135,691,455 downwards.
CAAAACAGTCAGCAATAAGAAAAAAAAAAACGAAAAATAAAGAAATACAACCAAGTATGCTATCGCATATAAAAAATTTATTAAAGAAAAATGGGTTAGTATTACATTATCTTATCCTAAAGTTACTACACACACAAATTATAAAAAAAATTTTAAAAAAAGAGGCAAATTAAAGAAAGTCATCCGCCCGGAAACGCCTCGTATTCTCCCTGACGCTGGAGCTAGGCAAGGAAAGACTCCCCGATGAGTACAACAACGCCGCCTAGACTGTTTTTCTTGTAGTTTGAGATCACTTCCGTTGCCAACTGATCCAACTAAAATTTGTTGTCCAAGCACTAAAAGCCAGACTATTACACCAGCCAGCAGGACATACATATATGAAAAATTAAAATATATTATTATTTATTTAAATATTTATTTTAAAATGAACGGGATCTTCCAGACTACCCATGAGGTGTCCCGCTAGGTCCGTTACCTTTGTTTTTTACATGGTAGGTTCCCCAGGAGGCCTATAAACCATGATGTCAGATTCAACATACCATATCTTTTATATTGAGGTTCTTTTTTCTCACAGTCTATAACAATAGATAGATACATGAAGGGATTTGCGAGCAGTCTTGCCCAAGATTTCTTCCAGAAAACTCGTACGATTACGTGACGTGTGCTAAAAAGCTCTTCGTTCGCAACACGTGAACATTTTTCATATAACCTTGTGCCATCTAGAGTGGCGTGTTGTCCTCTTGAAAATTTCAACGTTGCTCGCACGCGAATCCCATCGTGTATGGCTAGCTAACGTCCCTCTAGACATAACTAAAGTCCCTTGGCTGACCTGTTAAGAGAGACGAGAGCGGACCTAGACGACCCTTATGCTAGAGGAGAGGGCTCCAGGATGTGAGAGGAATTACAAAGACATTAAAGCGTCATCACGTTATAAATTCTGTTTATTCAGCAAATCGATATGTACTTCACTATTCACTAGTTCGGATTGCATTTAAACTGACGGATAACAAAAAAGTTGAATTGCTGAGTGTAGTGACATAAGAATCATCGAGGACTGGAAGTACGAGACCGCTAGGGCACTCGATATCTCAAAGCTCTATCAGGAATAGAAGATTCCGAATCAAAAATTACAGTGCAACGATAACCTTGTCTCTTCCTACCACTTTACATAACGTCAGAGTCAACGAGACTTATCAGCAGAAACTGCTCTCAAATGAATTATTACGTTAACTTTATCGAGCAAAGATATGTTAGATCTAAACTTACAAAACAAATTATAACCTAACACTTCTGCTTATCAGTTGAAATTCCAAAATCATCTAGACTAATATCGTTATATTAATTTAGCAAAAGGAAATATTTCAAATCGAAATCAACTGCACAAACAATGAAAAATTGAGTTCATAATTATTAATCTACGTGCAGCGCCATTGAGGCTAATCATTATTGTATTAATTTAGAAATAAACAAAAAAAGAAATTTTTTTTCTTTTTAAATCACTTTACCACACAGAAGATCCCAGATGAAATGGGTACAAATTACCTTGTTTATGAACTTGTTCCTCCATGAAGGCCTCCTGGAGAGTTCTACCGTTTCTGTAGCCCTGCAAATAAGTCACAAAAGAAACTTCGTGCCTGGGATTTTCTTCACAATAAAAATTTACTCTAGGTTTATAAAGCCGTCAGGGCCAACCTGATTACTTATATCTATATATCATGCACTAATCTAGTTATTAAACTCATTCCGTTTTCATTCCGCAAGGTTGTAGATTATCAGCCGCTGGTATACTAAATTCAAAGCACAATATGATTTTTCGCTGTTGCACAGGCTACCGTATGCCGCTTGTTATACGTGTTCTATGGCATCAATGCAAATACCTCATACCATCATATGACGTTCAGGTGCTTCGCTGCTGTAATACGTCGAATTTATTAACACAGGGTAATTAAGTACTGTTCAACTGAATGATTCAGTTAATTAGGATTTCAGATGTCCTGCAGAATTCCTTCTGGCATCAATATATAAACAATCGAAAAATGAATGAATAAATCACGGGGCAAACGGTGTATGTAATGTAGGCATATCCCTTCAAGTTCGCTTCAAGACCTCCGTATACCTTGGTCTCGTATGTATCGCGACGTACAGCCAGGTAAAACAGGAAAGATAAAAAGGCGCAAAATGTCTACCTATGGGTACCTTAATTTTTCCTTGAAATTCGCTCCTTTTCCGTGCTTCAAATTGTTTCTTGCTTGTGCATTAGGGGCTGCATGCCGATGCTGCTTCGATCAGGTTTCTATTATTAATCAGTTTATCATTTTCCGATCAACTTGATGTTTAATATCTTGTTCACCAACTTGGGATTGATACTTTTGATAACTTTTTATGACTTGATACAAAAATATAAACTTCACTTTTAATTTTCTTGTCGATTAATTTTTATCATGCCAGTAGTACTTATCACGCCTCTGCTTTTCTTCTTCTTCTTTTCCGTCATGTCTGTCGTCCCCGCATGTCACGCGAGCTTGATGAAGCATTGCTTCGTCGAGGTGCGCTCAGTACGTGGTGACGTGGTTCTACTTGAGGGCCGGCGTACATGCTGCAGTATTTCCGTGTAGCATATTGCTATATGCAATACACTACGACCATAACAATTCCTCTCTCTGTTTTTCCTGTAAAATTGTATATACATTAGTCACAGGTTATCAACTGCAATGTGCCAAATTTTAATAGAAATAGCTTGTCTTCTATATACCTTGAATTGTGTCTTTGTCACTTAAAGGCTGAAACACAGTGCGAGCGCGAGCGCAGCCGGCCTTTGGCAGGTGATGTCATGATAAGAAGTTATGGCTGGATTACATTACAACGCCCACGCCGGCGTGGTCGTCGTCGTCAAACGCCGAACAAAACGCCGGGCAAGTTACATAACACTGGGCGGCAGCGCCATATCTTAATTTCCCTTACATTTTACAGTTGAGTTATTTGCTTGTAATCTCTGCCGGTTTGCAATAAAATTTTGAATAATAATAAAAAATATATTTTCTTTTCCTTCAAATCCACATTTTTTTAATATAAAATTATTTATTTTCAGAAATTTAAATATCGTTTCATTTTGTCATGTTATTTCATGATAGATCTAGATCTGGCATATTAGCAGCAATGGAGCGCCAGCGTTAAATTTAGGATTAGAGATGGGACGACGACCACTGCAATGCATTTCATACATGCAGTACTGTCTCTAAATATTTATGACATAAAACACGACCACGCCGACGTCGGCGTTGTTAATGTAATCCGGGCATTTGGCAAGTTTCAATGTTGAAGTCGGCTGCGCAGCTTTTAAATACAGTGCGAGTACGAGCGCAGCCGGCGTTTGAGAATTCCTGTAGAATACACGAGAAGAAGCTGGGTAAGTTCTAATGATGAAGTCACCCGCGCCCATTGCGCTGAGCAAACGTTGGAGGTAAATCTAGTTTCTACTGCATCGCAACTTTTGACATTTGATACATAATTTTCGTTGTTTATAGCCAGCAGCTGATTTGAATGTAGTGAAATTCAGAAACTGGGAAAATCTCAACACCTTGAACTGATTTAATAAATAAATAAAATAAAAATGTCGGAAGAAAAGTTTATTAGTTTGGTGCGAGATGCGGAGCTAATTTATAACTTAAAATGCCGGGATTATAGAAATACAGAAAAATGTATGAATTCTTCGAATTATTTAAATTGACAACACATAAAAGCCAGAAAATAAAAGTATCAAGTACTACACTGTGTTAAAACGAAAGTTCACTACGCCGAAGTTTTAAACGGCGGCTGAGTTGAGGTCTTGTACGCTGCCACTGTGTTTCAGCTTTAAAGGCACTTCCACTTCAAAACCGAAAACCGAAAATATAAACCGAAAACTCAATTTATTCCACTTTAACAGAAGTTTTTCGCTCCAATGATTAATAAAATCATAGGAAATAGGATAAACTAATAATTTTTCTAACAAAATAGATTATTTATCTCAGATTTTTAAGAAAAACACAACTTTTATCTTTTTGGGCGGAAAAACGAAATTTCGGTTGCTTCTGTCAATTTCTCTTCGATTTCCACATGTGGAACGTTTCGGAACGAAAATTTTTTTCGGTCATACTAAACCTCACTTTTGTGTTTACTTTGAAAATTATATTATTTTATTTTATTATTTATTATATTATTATAATATGGATAGGGATTTCGAAGTAAAATTAAAATAAGTTTTATGTATGAGCTCTCATCATACAACTTTTATGATAATTAAATGTTACTTCTATTTAACCGAAAAAAAGTTTTCGGTTTTTGATGTGAAAGCAAAAGCGAATTTTCGGTGTAGAACCTATCGGTTTTCGGTTTCGATCAAATGGACTGCTTGATCTCCTGTTTCATGTGGCACCAATTTTGGTTTCAGAAAGTATGCTCTCACTGTCAATGCTACCAACTGTCGTAAGCTGGCGTAATATTTAAATTATTTGGAAATTTACGTATATGCATGGCTGTGAGATTTACCGAATTTACCACAAAAGTATTTGCGACTATTTGTATCGTTAAATTTTAATTATGAGTCGAAGGAAGTGTTTTTTACAAGGATTTTTACAAGCAATTTCCCGTTCCTTATCGTAACAGTTCAGTGGGAAAGTATGCTCTCACTGAAAGAGACAGGAATATGAAAGTGGTGCCATTTGCTTTCATGCATTTTTGGTTCAACAAGCAGTCCATTTATATACATGTCAGTGGTTTCGTTGTGTAGCAAAATGCTCGTGCCTCGTGCTGCTATGTTTGGGTTAGCCTGATGGTTGGAAATCTGTGACAGCTGTCATCGCATGATTGGATTATTCGATCTAACAATTTTCGTAGAAAAATTTTGCATTAAATTCCCACATGTATAGACGTCAAAACAATTTGGTGATTGGTGGGATATGTGTTAAATCATGCAAATAAACAAATTTATAAGTAAAGTAAATTAATATTTGTTGACAAACTCCGATGGGTATGGAAGATAAAATGGAAAGGATGGAATATGCACTAAATCCTCTGGATCACAGGTAGAGAGACTTTACGTCTCTTTAATATTACGTAATTTCTAATTAATTTGGAATTTGTTTTGATTTTATGTATCTTTCTATATCTAAATTAATTATGAATTTCATAGAAATTTATACCAGGTGGTAATGCGGTACATTTACACTTAGTTTATGTAAGTGAATATTAATAAGTAATAGACGAAATATCAACAGTTTGAAAAAAGATATAACAAAAACAAAGAAGCAATACAAGTCCAACAGCTTGTTAATTGAATTGAATGTGAACTTCGTTTATTAACTCAATACAGTTAGTTAAGTCCCCATCCAATTACTCAGATTTACCGCAAGAACATAATAGAATAGTATAGAAAAATCATTTATTAAAGAACCTCTGCTTACGCTACGTTACAACGTTAGGTACATCGAGTAAGTAATAGCTAGTTGGTATATTCAATAAAATACAAAGTTAAGCAAACCAAAAAAGAAGCAATGAACAGACTCATTGCGGCAGAAAGCAATTACAGTAATATAGTCAAATAATGAAGTCAAACAATAGAGAGCCTAAAGAGCCACTTAAACATAAACATCCATTTATTTGAGCACCCCTGCCAAAGGCACACCGAGCGTTGGGCACATCATAGCGAGTTACACAGTAGATACATATTATAGCAAAACAAAACTTAAACAAGTAAGAGCAGTGGAGGCTTAGAGCGTCCGTAGTAGCCCGTTCATTAAGAATAAACAATATTAAAATTACAGCAAAATATAAAATAGTAGATACAGCCACTTAAAGTAGAAGTAGAATGGCAAACACCAATTAACAAATGAAAACGTAAAAAGTGAAAGTAAAGTAACAGCTGACAGTAGATAACAAGATTTCAAACTTAAACTTAAAAGAACAAATAAAAATACAACTCAACTGATAATCCATTTATTTTTTTTACACTAATGATAACAAAGCGCCGGTGCACCACCACCACCACTGTTTTAGTGAGGGGGAATAGTTAATAGTTTGCCGTACTCTAAGCACACATAAGGTGACAAAGCAAACTCCTTAAATTCCTTGTATGTACCAGCTCTTCTGACAGGTTCCGGGAGTGAGTTACAGAGGCTGGCTCCCTGCCCACAGTGGTCCTTGGACCCAAATCGAGCGCGGGCTCTGTGCAGGACAATTCTCAGATCATTAAGGTTGCTCCATGAGAGCGATTGATTTATGTAGGCCGGTAGTGAGCACCATCTAGCTTTGTGTATGAAGCATAAGACTCTGAGTTCTAAGAGCTTAAGCAGGGGTTCAGGCATGAGCAGGTGGATCAAAACGGAGTGCCGTCTAAGACGAAAAATGTACCTTACGCATGGTTTCAGTGCCCTATTTAATTTTGCGATTTCCGCGGCAAACCCCAATGGTCTGTGGTTGCCATGTAAGATGGGGGTCCATAAGAAGACCAGGTTTTTTTTAATAAGCAGGTTAGGGAGCATGCCATTTGTGCTGGAGGGGTTATCGCGAATGGTGTATCTAATTGTTTGCGTTTTCGCAGGGTTGAGGATCACACCACTAGATTGACACCAGTCTGAGATGTTGCCGAGCGTCACATAGAGCGCCTCAATCAAGGACGGAAGCTCATCAACACTAGCCGCACCATAAATTTGCAAATCAGCCGCATGGAGGTGGAATTTATGACCACACAGCACTTCCGTGACATCGTTAATATAGATAGTGAACAGGAGTGGAGCTAGAACCGCCCCCTGCGGGGCACCAGAGGTAATAACCCTGGGGAGGAGAATCGGTCAGAGCCTACCAGCAGCGGACCCAAAACCAAAAGTGTTCACAAGTTTGGTAATGAGTAAATTATGAGGAACGGAGACGAACGCCGTACTGAGGTACAATAGCACATGCACTACGTGCTTGCCTTAATCGCATAGTTTACGGATGTCAGATGTTACTTTAACAAGGACAGAGGTCATGGAGTGCCCACGCCTATAGCCGGACTGAAACATTGACAGCAGTCGACTATCTTCAATGTGTTCGCCGATCTGACCAGAGACAAGGACTTCGAAGACTTTCAAGATGGAGGGGAGGATAGAGATTGGACGCCAGTCACCAGGACATGTTGGAGATGTGACTTTGGGAATGGGAGAGATGATGCCGGTTTTCCAGCTTTTGCGGAAGAGAGCAGGTGACAAATCGAGTTAAAGGATGCGTAACTAAGGGTAAAATAAAAGGGAGAATGATGGAGGTGGAGCCGTAGACTGCGCTAGGCTATTTTCAAATTCTTCAGGGTCGACATTAGTCTAAGATCTGGCTTTGGATCTTAACCTCAGATTTCGAACCTTGCGTCAGTCAACACCATCCCTAAAATTATTCCGGGTGTTCCCCTGATTAGTTTCCGAATAAAATGTACCGCAGCCCTACGCGCAAGTCTAAAGGCTTTGAGATTAAGATAAGATAAGATAATTATTTATTAGTACAAATAATGCTTTTATAAACATAGTTCCTAAGCTAGATACCAATTCCTTAAACAGCTCTATCCTTTACAAATTGCACACATTTTCTCTTAAAAATCTTAAAATTACTTTCTCTTTTTATTTCTAATGGTAAATCGTTAAATTTTTAAATCCTTTATATATTAATGAATTTTGAGTCCTATTTCTATTAAATAAGCCTAATCGAATATTTACATCTGCTCCTCTCAAGTTATACGGCTGAACATCTGATACCATCCTAATTCTCTCCTGTAGATATATTGGTAGACATCCATTTCTAATTTTAAAAATTAAAAGAAGTACATTAAGATGTATTCTTTGGCTGTAACTGATCAATTTTAAGGTTTCTAGCATCATTCTTATTGGCGTGAGTCTATTACACCTTGTATTATGCGCATAGTTCTATTTTGAAGCTTTTGAATTCGCTCTAACTATGTCTTTGTGCAGAGAAATAGTATTGAAGACCAATACTCAAAATGAGGTTTTATTAAAACATTATATATCTTAATTGCACTCAATGTCGATAAATTGCGTCGAATTCTTCTAAAATAGGCCACTTTTTTCCATTTTTTTTTCAAATATAATCAATGTGTCCATTAAAGCTTAATTTATTGTCAATAATAATCCCCAGATACTTAATTTCACTCACGTAGTCAATTTTGTCACAATCAATTTCTAAGTCGTCATTATACGTACTATTTATGGCCATAAATTTAGTTTTTTTAACATTTAATTTCAGTTTATTCTTTCTTAGCCATTCACTTAATTCATTAAAACCCATTCTTAAATCGTTACTGATTCTTTCTACATCTTTACCAGTTACAAACACCAACGCATCATCAGCAAAAAGTCTAATTTTTGAATGCCTCAACACACTCTTAATGTCGTTTATATATACCAACAACAATAATGTACCCAGCACTGATTCTTGTGGTACTCCCAATTTTATTTCAACTGCTTCGGAAAGCATGACATTAATTGGTGTTCTCTGCCTACTTCCCTCTAAATAGTTCCGAAACCAACTGTACTTCTTGCCCTATATACGATATTTTTGAAGCTTTGATAGAAGAATTTGTCTGTCTATAGTCTCGAACGCTCTCTTAAAATCTAAGAATACTGCTAGAGTACCTACCTACCTTACCTTCCTCCATTTCTTCTTTCCATTCCGTCACTACCCAATTTAATGCTGTCTCGCAATTGTGTTGCTTTCTAAACCCTGATTGTTCCTTAGCTATAAGACCATTTTCCTCTAGGTATTTTTCTAGTTGGATTTGTACTCCTTTTTCCAAAATCTTTTCGCATAGTGGTAGCATATTAACTGGTCTGAATTCTTCACATTTCTTCGTATTTTTTACCTTATGAATCAGTATTACTACGGATTCCTTCCAAGCGTCGGGAAATTCTCCAGTTATTAATGACTCATTAAAGATACGAGTTAAGGTTGCACCCAGTTCCGACCAATGCTCTATTACCATTTTAGCACTTAAATTGTTATAGTCTCTTTTTTGGTTTATTACACTACAAATATTTTTTATTTCTTCACCACTTAATATTTTAAAACGAAGTTGTTTATCCGTATGATTTAAAAGACCTGTAAACTGTACTGCTGGTATGTCACTATTAATTTTCTCTACACTTTCTATGAAATACTTAATGAATTTGTCCGCTATGCTCTTACTGCTCGTGCTCGTGCCATCTTCAAAATAGACTTCAGATATATCTGCTTTTGATTTCTTTAATACAGATTCCTTTATGACACTCCACATCTTTTGATCTTTGACTCCATCGATCCTTCTTATTATATAGTTCCTTTTAGCACACCTAATTTGTTTTTTATATTTATTTCGTATCGTTTTGTAACTTGTCCATTCCCTCTCATCATTAGTTAATGTAGCTCCTTGATAAGCATTAATCTTATGTTCTCTTAGTATTGCTAATTCTCTATTATACCACCTATTTATCCTACTTACATACTTCTTTTCCATTAGCTTTGATATTACCTCTTTCATCTTGGCATCAAATGCTTTTTTACGTATGTCCATATCCTCAATTTCAACTAACATTTCTATATTAACTTCATTAATCGCACAATTAAATTCCTTTCATCATAGCGCATAACTTCTATCTATTTCTCTACTCTAGATTCATTGACTTCATTATATTCAATATTAATCTTTAATGACTCGTGATCACTAATTTTTAAAGTATTATTCACTTTCACGCTTAAATTATTCATATCAGTAATTACGTAATCAATAATAGTTTTAGTTGTTGCCGTAAATCTTGTATATTCATTAACTTTTTGTTTACAGCCGTTATCGATTAATATTCGTTGCACTTCTCGTTTGTATAATTGTCAGTACCCCAGTCTATATTAAAATCACCTACTATGCATGGCTCTTCAGCTGAATCAGTTAAACTGTCCATCCACTCCTTAAAATATTCACAAAACTGGCGCTCTGACGAACTAGGTGACCTATACACGACTACAATAATCATGCTTTTATTCTCTCTGCAACATTTAACAGCTAAACACCAAATATCCAATCCAGACTTGAAATCTTGTACTACTTCATACTGCCACTCATTTCTTATATATAATATTACACCTCCTGTTCTGCTTGATTCCGTATCTCATCTTATTAGGTTGTAACAATCGAAGTTAATTTCGCTGTCCTCAATACCACCTTTAACCTTCTTTAATTGCTAATAACCCATTTTTCTCTTTTCAATTCTTAACTTATTATTTAAGTACACTGGACACTGCCTACTCAGAATTTCGTGATTCGCATCAATATTAAGTTTTAATTTGTCTTTAGCTTGTATACAATTAGCACATTTTTGTATATCGGGACTCTTGTACCTCTTCCAATGTGTATAGGCAATGTCTCGAACCTGACACAACAAGGACACATCAGGTCTACTGAGTATCTTGGCACTAGCGCTCCAGGTCCGAATGGTTTTGAGGGGGACATTATTGTGAAAACAGACTTGATTATGCACATGAATTACTGTGCTGTATCCTCTGGATCAGCTGTATTGTGGTTGAATGACCAGTCCCTATTGCCAAGATCCGCCTGTAGAGCATCTGGCTGTATAGTAGAAAGGTTACGATATGTGCGCTCAGGACGGTGGAGGGGGGGGGGGGCAGGAAAATTGAAGGTAGCAAAACGAATGTCGTGATCAGAGACACCAGGACATTGACTGGATGCCAACGGTGTGGAAAGAGGGAATGTAATAATGAGATCGAGTCTGGTGGCGGAGGCATGGTACTTCCTCCGTACCGCGCGTGGGAGATGACAAACTTAGTATACCCTATAGATTTCATCTAGGGTATAAAAACGACTATAATGACACACTTTTTTTTAAATTATTCTTGCCTTGAACTCAACTCGATCGCGTGATAGATACTGCATAACACGTCAACCGCTTTTCATGCCCAACAGTAATCTGTTCTGTACCTCAAGAACATTTCCTTTCCATTCACTCTTTTCCTAATTCAAACAAATATCCCTAATTGCCGGCTACCTATACCTATCATCTCTCACAACGCACACTTCCTTGAAATCCTTGAGATACCGATCTTATTACTCATGAAAAGGAGAAGACTGTATCAGTAAAAGACACACGCTACCTTTCTTCATCAAGAACTTGCTTTCTTCGTAATGTAGGAAACAAGACTAAAACACAATGTGAGCGACACGACAAAAACGCCGTACAAAACGTCCGTGAAAATACAATGGGAGCGACAAGAGCTGTCAATCCCAATTTATTCTGTTATTTGTGCTGTAAATCAAAAATAGAAAAAATTTCAACGAATAAATTAAAAAGGATTATTAAAATTGCATGTGTGATCGTTTTGGCTAATGAAGATAAAAACAGAACCAACATAGAAGATAAGGTGTGTCCAAGAGCTATATAAAACTCAGCCGGAATCGGGTTTCTATGCGGATGCGTTTTTTTTTTGTATAATATTCAACCAACTTTGATATATTCGACAGCATTGTTATTTACTGATATTTTTAATCTATCAAGTCGTAAATATGCTTGCAATGAACATATAACAATAAATATGAACGCAACCCAAAATCATAATTTTGCTAAACGTGCGACTAATTTCAATTTTCATTTAAGTTCGACGACAACGTCAAACGATGTTTTTTACGGCGTTTTTGTCGCTCACATTGTGTTTAGCCTTAACACTCCAGGCATGTCCAAGCAAATCTACAAGGTCTGCAGAAACTGTACTGCGCAAATGCCCTTTTCTAAATTACTTTATGACAAGACGCTAGAATGCCAAGTCAAAGTTAACCTAATAATAAGTTAAGAAGCTGGTGAGATTTCCGAGTGTTTTACATTTAAAATGCACACGACAAGAAAAGGAAGGAAGAAAGAAAAAAAATCAAACTCTCTTTAAAAATTTTATGAACAAAGATAAAAAATGTGAAAGCGCAAGTTGCATGCACCGAAACAGAATGGCAAATGTTTCATTTTTGTAAATAAATGAGAAGGGGCGGAGTTTTCACGTTTTTCTCTCGTAAGATGCTCCCGCGCTTTTGTGAAAACCGGTTTTTATGAAATATTAATAATGTTAGGACACATGTTGTTGCTGTAAAAGGTCTAAAAGGACACATGTTGTTGCTGTAATCCTATGATATTTGAACAGCACGTATTTCTGTTTACATTCGTTTTGCTATGAAGAGATTAAGTTGGAGAACTCATGCTGAATTCTCTGATATTTTCGGGAAAAATGAGAATTTCATTTGAGAGGAATTTTACATCTCCTTTCAGCATCTGGGCCAAAGCGAAATTTATCTTTTTCTTAAAAATGGAAGGTAGTGTGACCCGAAGTACATTATTATGAATAGGTTGAAAGGATTTTGAGGGATTTAATAAGATTTTGTCGTTCGGGTAATCCTACGTTCTCTTTATTTTTGATTCTAACTCGTTGTCTCAGTTGCACTACAATAATGCATAGCCAAGTTCTTTTCCCCCATTCATGCAAAAGACGAAAGTATACCAAATTACTTGTTTCATTCTAAAAAATACCAGAAATTTTCCCATTTTACAGCTTCTTAACTTATTATTAGGTTTAAGGCCGAAACACAATGATGCCGACACGGCAATTACGACGACGCTGTCGTCGTAAATGTCGCCGAATTAACCCAATGACACCGACCGATATTCTTATGTTCGTTTATCAAGATATGTAGGTGGTAAAATTATTTGTTGAAATTTATTAATAATATGGGAAAGATATAAAAAAAAATTGTAAAAGTGTAATAAACTATGAATAACACTGAGTTTATGTGGATTACGAAATATCATCTACCACTTATTTTCAACTTTTCTCCAATTTGTTTCCATTTTTTTTCTTTTAAATATGTATTTCGATATTGAGGATTACTTTTTGCATAAAAATTCTTCATTTCCTTCAATAAATTAATTAATTGCTCCTCGAAAGACAGTTTTTGATCATTACTCTGAACTGTCAAAATCAAATTACGACGACAACGACGACAAAAGTTGAATTATTCCCAACTCTGGTTACGGCGACAAAATCGGTCGGCGCCATTGTGTACAGCAACATGGTATTGCCATTAGGTCAACATTTAATTTGTCGTCGTAAATGTCGTGTCGGTATCATTGTGTTTCGGCCTTAACTTTGGCCAAGTAGCACATCCTTTTATTATTTTAAGAATTCTTACTGCGTGCGCCCTTCATATCACATCTTCTTAACAATACCTTTATTGAGGGGATTTTCTCGGTATTCATTTATTTTACGTTACAGCTCGGCCAACCTACCTTGTCACTGACCTCAGTGACTGTTATGTAAATGAAACATAATTGACGTTCATAGTCAAATTCTTTATTTCCACTGTCCTTACCAGCTTATTTCAATCAGTCTGCTTATTCATTCTAAAAAAAAAAATTCTTACCCACAGTCTTAGCTGTGACTAAACCAAGCTCATGTTATTTTTTTTTGTTTTAATACCTTTTATTCTTCACATTGACCTTCCGATACAACACCAGCATATGAGCCAAATAGAGTGCAAACAGTAAAAGTCAGTCCTCATCGTCATGTCATTTGCATTGAATGCCGAATGGCCACCTCAGCACAGTGTTTTGCAACAATCATTGATCATTGCCACAAGCCGCAACATACGGCGTGCAGTGATTACATCGAATCACTACCTTAACCTTGAAACACAGGGATTACATGGAATCACTGTCCAACATCATCAAAACGTTTATCAACCATCAATTGAGATTAATTAATGAAATCATTTAATATAAACATAATATATTTATTGGTCCTTTTTTTCATTTATTTACACATGTTGAATTTCTTACTTCTTTTTCGTCACCTTTAAATTAATGATTATTCTGTGGTAGGGTTCTTTAGATATTCACCTTCATCCTCCGAGCTGTCATTATCAAAATTAAGATCCTGTAAAATGCACCAGGGCTTAAGATGCTCTGCCGAGTGGACGGATTCGTATGGCTTGCGCGAGATTTGTTTTGTCCTAGTGTCGGTGATAACATATCGGTCGTTCTTTAAGACGGCTTTTATTTCAAATGGACCTCGATACCTTGGCATAATTTTCCTCGGTTGCCCAGTACTTGGAGTCTCCTGTTTGACAAGAACTAGCTCTCCTTCTTTGTATTGCCTTGGTGGAATATGCGACTTATTGTATGCTGAAGACTGTTCCTCCTGTTTTTCCTTAACCCTTTATAGTATTCGCTCTCGTAATTCAGTGAATGGTATATCATCTTCTTCTTCACCGTCTATCCTGTCACATAGTGCTAATATCAATTTGTTTTTTAGATCCGTAAGAAATTCTCGTTGCATAAGAATTCCTGCTAGACCATGACTACTTGCGTTAGTATGCATTCATGGTTTGCGTTCACATCATACAGCGTTAACACAGGCCTTTGGCATAATATGTTTTTTAGTCGTTGGAGCTAGTTAACCGAACGGAACCCGTTGAAACTCAAAGTGAACATCTGGTGTAATGAATGCTGTATACTGCTGACTGTCTGGGGCTATTGGAACTTGGTAATAATCACTAAGAAGATCAAGTGTTGTGAAAACTTTCTTATGTGCAAGGGAGTTCAAAGTTTCATTTATATTAGGAATTGGGAAATTTTCGCGTTGCGTTATTGAATTTAATTTGCGATAGTGTACGCACATACGATATTCCCCATTCTTTTTTGGAACAAAAATTGCAGGACTTGCATATTCAGATGTAGATGGTTTTATTATATGTAGGTCTAATAATACTTGAACAGAATTTCTTAATGTATCCCGTAGGCCATACGCTAAGTTTCACAGAACGCTTAACAAAATGGTTGAACTTCTCTCTTATAGATCTTAGATCTTAGTGACAGTTTTTAAAAGTCTTCTTCTTACTTATCATATGTGTTGTGCTTAGCACTCACAACCAACTGACAACTACTGTCATTTCTGAATTACTAAAGCAGAATTAGAGTTGGCAGTAATGCCTTACACTAAAGAATATAAAATTTTATGGATTATGGAATACCAATATCAATCACTAAAAATAATGCAGAAACGTTGGAGTCAATGATGGCAAACATTGTAAATCAATCTCTTTGTGAAGCTTGGTACCTACCTCTTGTTGAATGGCTACTCCATTCTTCTTCCTGACTATTAAGGGAGGTACTTTCGATGTACCCCTTTGTTGCCTTGTGTTTACCTAGAGGAAAAAAGATTTTTAAATAGAATTCATAAAAAAAGCATTTCCTATTTGGGTAAATTTTAATCTTCGATCCTGATTGTGGGTATCCATAAATTTGTTACAAAATTCATTTTAAATAATCCAAGAATTCTTTGGTGTCTTTTCCGATTACATGTCTAATATCTATGGTAATTTGACCGATATATTCCAAATGTTGCAATTGCCGTGCTAATGCTTTTTCCGGGCTTTGAGGAAAAGCGTAATCTAATCACTTGTGATCTGTATGTAGAAAGGAGCTGCGACCTTCTAAAAGATACTGAAAATATTTGATACCTCTGAATGCCAATGAAGTATTGGTTTTATAGAATTTGATGTTCCGCGGCGTATGGTAAAAATCGACGATAAAAATGTATCATTCCCAAAAAACGTAATTGTTTTACTGTTTCAGAAAGCTTAAAATTTGTTATAACTTTGATGCTTTGAGGTGTGATACGGTGTCCTAGAAACTTTACCTTTTGAAGAAACATGCATTTTTCAAAGATTAGTTTTTAGACCATACTTCTGAAGTTTCTTAAAAATGAGTTTTAAATGACTGCGCAATTTTGAATTTTGAAGCGACCAAAATGTCATCTAGATAAACAAGGCATTGAGCGGCATTATATATCTCGAAGTCTTTTATGTAAACTCAGAAAGACAAAATCGAGCGCAAACAACAGTTTTTGGGGCAACTTTCGGATCAATGAGGCTATGCTTTTGTTAACTACAAAATTAAACAAGAAAAAGTTACAATTGGTCTAAGATCAATAATATTATACCCTATATGAAAATAAAAGTTAAATAAAGTGCAAATGTACGACACATAGATTACAACCACCAAGAAGGGGTTGCTCGGTTTTGTTTATTTTTGAAACTGTATTAACTATTTTATTGAAAACGTTGTGCGCAAAATTTCATCTCTTTAGGTCAACAGTTCTCAGGCAGGGTCTAAATATATAGTGAAAACAAATTTTTGTGTGGCAGCACCAAAACGAGAACGAGGTTGCCCGATTTAGTTCATTTTAGATTTTTTTTTACCAAATCTCAGCTCTACGTCAACGCGTTTTTGGGCGGTGCCCAATTATATATTGAACAAGTAAAAACGCTAGAATTAGTCTAAGACCAATTTTTATGATAGCCTAGATGAATTCCCGCATGCAATTTCGTATGGTCACCCATATGTGCAAGTGTTAGTTAGTTAAAGTTAGAACCCTTACCGCTGGTGGGGGGAATTCTAAAAGAAACTACCTGCTTGGTGACTGAATTCTAAGTAAGTTCTTTATTCATTTTTACTCTATATTTATATCAATTTTACCTTAAAGATAAGTTATGGGAACCAAGGTTATCTATTCAGAAATTCAACGTTTTCACATGAAATTTAAATGTATAAAACTTTTATGGGAATGAACGTTATCACGTGAAATTTAACTCTTTTTCACAGAAGGTGAGAAAAATAAAGTGCAAGTATGCATTTTATTTTGTGTGAACGTTGAATTTGTGGGTAGAGCATTTGATGGGAAAAAATATTATTTAAGAAATAATTCTTTGCATGATCCTGTTGATCGTTCTGGGCCCAAAGAAGTTGGGAGAACTGCAGTTCGTTTTGATGGTCTCGGGACAGGCGCCTCTACGTCAAAGCCGGTATCATCGGGGTGGTGCTTGTTGGTGTTCTTCGTTTACATTGTAGTGGGAGTTTATACCAGACTACTCCTATGATTATTCCGGCAATGATAAGGTATGTGATCGTATAATGGTGCACATGATGATTGTCGATCACGGGAAATTTGTCCTTGATTTGATTGAATTGGATGTCCGATAAAGGCTTGGTATCCAAGTGTATAAGTGGGATAGGCTTAGTATCTACCTCATCGTGTTGCTGCTTTTCTGTGAGAAGGATCGATAGGTTTGTTAGCGGTAGGAAAGATGACCTTTGGACATTTGAATATGTGTTTTGTGCGGTTATACTCATAGCTGGATGTTTTATTTGGTAACTTTCGTTTATCCTTATAATACCGCTTTTTTTTAAGACTTTTAATTAGGACTTGAGTACCACATACAATATTAATCGTGGTCTCTTCATTCACCACGAATATCCAGTGATTAGGGTGTTGAAGTTTTATCCAATACTGTGATGGATGAGTCATCTTAACATTACAAGCAGACACTGGTGGCTTTTTGTGATTTAGCAAGTCCATTTCACAGCGACTGATTGATGCCAACCTGGTGTATATAGGATGTTGTTGTTGGCAAAGATAGCCGAGACTCTCTGTGTTGATGCAGCCTGATTTTTATACCCTAGATGAAATCCATAGGGTATACTAAGTTTGTCATTCCGTTTGTAACGCACAGAAATAATGATGGTAGAGCAAAACGGATTGGACACCCCCACATAAAATTAAAAGTTATTTTGATTTTTGCATGTCCGTCTGTCCGTCCGTCCGCACGATAACTCGAGAATGCGTTCACCTAAAGAGCTGAAATTTTGTACACGGACATTAAAAGAAAAAGTAAAATTAAGTTCGAAAATGAGACAAATCGGGAAACTCCTTCGTGGGGTTACCATACAAAAATTTCGTTTTCCACGATATATTTGGAGACTACCTGTGAACACGTCGACATAGAAAGCTGAAATTTGGTACATTGTGTTTTCATAAAGATTTCAAAAAATGGACTAAATCGGGCAACCCCTTCTTGGGGTTGCCATATAAACATTTTGATTTTTTACATATACTTTGAACACGATCAGTCCTACACATTTTTATTGTACTAAAAACTTCTTCAGAATAAGAAATCCTATAAAATTGGTTATAATCATTTTTTCTGTCCGACGAGCCGTTCTAGAAATATATGCGAGAAACCAATGCAAAAAATCTCAAATGGGTGACCACACGAAATTTCATACGGGCATTCATCTAAGGTATCATAAGAATTGGTCCTAGACCAATTCTAGCTTTTTCTCTTGTTCATTTTGAGTTAGAGGATAGTAATGATCTCTATGTAGGGTGGTTGCTAGGAATTCTGATGATGGTTCTATGTAGAAGTACTCTCCATTGCGTTCTGTCGGAATAGGATACATTTTAAAAAGCTCGAATAATGTTGTGTCTGGCAGTGGTATTTGTATTTTAAAGATAATCTTGGTATCCATTACCCTACTTTTTACGTTATAATCTTGTAGAGATTAATTCTTCGGAATGTGTTTCACCGGGAATGATCAGTGATGTTGGAATATTTTCTCGAATATGTTTTATTTGAGCGTGAAGTTGTTGTGGGGTAAGTAAAAATGGACTGATTTTACCATTGTGGGCATCAAGTATTAATTCGATTAACTCCTTTTGTACCCTTTCGTAATTGTTTGTGATAAGACTTGTGTATGCTGTTAGGGCGGTGAAGGTTTGTACTATTTCACTTTTCTGGATGCCCGCTTTCAGCACTTCCAAATTGGTCGTTATACGATTATTGAAGACTTCAAATTGTTGCTGGATCTCTTCTGTTGTTTTCTTTACTACATTTACGCTCACGTCAGCTATTGAGGTTTGATTTTTTGTTAAGGAAAGCAAGTAGTTTTCATTCTCTTTGAGCTTTTCCATTTCTTTCTATGTAATCCGCGTAATTTTTATCCAATACTCCGAATAAACTATGTTGAAGTGTTCCTATGATTTCTAAAAGTGCCCTTCTTTGTCGCTCTTTCATTAGATGATTTCCGTTTCGTTTATGAAGAATCAGGTTGTTATGGTGCATTTCTTTTATTTTTTGTTGTAGTTCCACTAAAATGGAATTGCAATAGTATTTATAATTTATCGTTTCACTACACAGATCTCTCAGTTTTTCTAGGCAGCTTTCGAATCCGAATCGGTAGTATTTCCACTGGGATATTATTAGTGTTGGATGGTGACTGTGCAACTGCGCTTAAAACGAGGTTAAGTACCAGTAGCCAACTGGATGTCCTTATTCGCTTAGGCTGTTTCGTGGGTAGTGCGGTACGCTGAAGTTCTTCTATTACTGGTCGAACTGGAATATTGGTTGGGTGAATTTTTATACTTCCTGGATGTTTCCTTTTAAATTCATGGCGTGTTGTTGTAGCTACCGTGAGGCTTGCAGATTGATGATTATTAGTGTATGTGATTTTGTCTATTCTCGGTATATCATCTGTATTAAAAGGCAGCTTGCATATTTTGCTTATTGGCCTTTTTAGGGTGTTTTTTACTGTTTTAACGGTTACTACGCGTACCAGTCCATCTGAACCAGGGTGTGTGTCTTCAATTCTTCCTAACGCCCAACGACCAGGAGGTTGATTGTCGTCTTTTAGTATAACTATGTCTCCCACTTTGACGTTTGTTGTTTTGTCATGCCACTTGGCTCTTTGTTGTAATCTGGATAGGTATTCCGATGACCAAATCTTCCAGAAATCATTTTTCAGCTTGGTAATTAATTTCCAACGGGTTAAGCAATGCATTGGTTTTTCTAGTGGATTCGGTTCTGGTGGCGTTAATAAGGCGTCTCCTACCAAAAAATGTCCTGGTGTCAGTACTTCCAGATCATCAGGATCATTACTTAGCGGGCAGAGTGGTCGTGAGTTCAGGCACGCCTCTATTTGGGCTGGCAGAGTACTAAATTCCTCAAAGGTCCAATTAACTTCGCCAACAATACGTTTTAGGTGGACTTTCGTCGATTTAACTCCCGCTTCCCAAAGGCCTCCGAAGTGGCGAGACGTTGGCGGGATGAAACTCCACTGAGTACCATTATTTGCAATATACTGGGATGCCTCGTTATGAGAATTCTGTACTATGTTGGAGAATTGCCTGTCTAGCTCATTTTTAGCTCCGACAAACGTTGTACCACAATCACTATCCATGTTTGTGCAGTGTCCTCTGCTAAAGTGGCTTGATTTCCGCCATGAAGTGTTTTTAAGTGAGCATCTTGAATGATAAGCGAGGTAACTTGATGTCGATGCGGTAGTATTATGGGATGCTTCTCATTGAGTGTCAATTGGGAGTGGTAGCCTTCCACCCATACGTAACAGCTGATCATTATCTAAAAACGGAGTTAGAGAAAGTAGCTTACTTGATCGTGGTAGTGGTTTTCTCGTGGATATAGCTGCAATTGCATTAGGAAAGCACTCTTGTTGTACAATTTTAATACATCATATACGTGTTTGATATAGCTCTTCAGCTTGTATTTTTCCGGCTTTACGTTCTGAATGGTGGATACCAGCATATATGAACCGGCGACAGTGGGTTAGGACCCGGAGCATCCAAGTCAAATTGGAAAATTTACTGAAGATGTCGTTAGGTTGAGTCGTTATCATGGGAGAGGTGACGGCACATCCAGTTGTCACCGTTTCAAGACTGTCTTCTTTAGTAGATGGATCAGCAGGCCAGCTTTCCTTGGATAACGTTAACCACTGTGGACCTGTCCACCTTAGTGGGTGTGCTTTTAAATGCGTTGGCGATATGCCTCTGGAGGCATACTGCCATGCTGAGGGTTTTATTGTCGCTCTGATTTCGGCGACTCAGTGAGCAACAAAACTTTCCCACTATTTACTTTCGTCTTGAATCCATGCTAAAGTGATTTTTGAATCTGTCCAAGCGTACAGGTTAATAGCCTTGAGGTCAAGAGCGTACTTAGTCCTCATCATTAGTTTTGCTAGCAGTACTGAAGCACAAAGCTCCAGCCGGGGCAATGATGTTTGTTTCCAGCTAGGCGCTACTTTTGTTTTTGCCGTTATCATAGTGACTAAGGATTCTCCTTGTATAGTTTGTACCTTAGTATATATAACTGCGGCGTACGCCTGCTCAGACGTGTCACAGAATCCATGAATTTCTATATTCTGGCAAGTGTTGGTGTACTTTATCCATCTTGGAGTGATAATACCTTCAACAGCCGGAAGTTCTTCTTTGAATTGCCTCCATTTATTAGGTAGATCAGATGGTAATGGGCTGTTCCAGTCCAAGTTTGTGAGCCACAAATCTTGCATTATAATTGTAGCTCGTATGATCACAGGTGATAACCAACCAACGGGATCGAATAATTTCGCTATCTCTGAAAGAATAGAGCGCTTCGTTATTGCACTATGTGCTCTTAGGAAATTAACGCGAAATTTGAACGAATCGCTTGCTGGTGACCAATGCAGTCCTAGAGTCTTAATCGGTTCTCCATCGTTGATTTCTAGCAGATTCTTTTCGCGCAGGTCTTCGGAGATGCTTTGAAGGAGTGATTGTTGATTTGTTGTCCTTTTTCGGAGTTTGAACCCTCCAGACTCTAACAGCGATATCAGGTCTCTCTGTAATGTCTTTGCTTCTCGGAGAGTGTCTGCTCCAGTTAGCACATCGTCGACATAAAAATCTGTCGACAGAACATGAGTTGCCAGTGGATATTTTTCATTCTTATCTTGTGCCAGTTGGTGAAGTGTCCTGATAGCGAGAAAAGGTGCTGCTGCGGTGTCGTAGGTCACCGTTGTTAATTTATACTCCTGGATTGGTTCCTGTCTTGAGGCTCTCCAAAGGACCTTCAGATATTTTTGGTCGTCGGGATGGACCTTTATCTGCCGGTACATTTTCTCAATGTCGGCAGTAAAGACATATCTGTGCTTCCTCCAGCGTATTATGATGTTGGTTAAATCCGTTTGGAGCTTTGGATCTGTATATAGAGTATCGTTGAGGCTTATGCCGGTATTAGTATTTGACGAGGCGTCAAATACGACTCGTAGTTTCGTCGTAGAGCTATCTTCTTTTGTTTCAGCTTGATGTGGTAGATAGTATCCTTCTTCAGCACCCGATTGAATTGGCACCATGTGTTTAAGCTTTGTAGTCAGCTTCCATCTTTTTATTGGAGACAAACCTCTTTTCAATTTGTAGAAGTCTAGCCAATGCCTTTCTTCTGGATTCTCCAAGTTGTGCCTTGTTAGATTTAAACGGCATTCTAACCGTGTAGCTTCCATCATTATTTCGAATATGATTATGAGCAAAATGTTGCTCACACGCTGCGTCATCAGTTGATATTGGAGTGCTGACTGCTTCAACGTTTTCTATCTCCCAAAATTTTTTTAATGTCTTATCCAGATTTATATATGACACCATGCTTGTAATTTTATTGACGGTGTTATTTCCGCACTCAACCGGTCCGGCTAAGATCCAGCCGAATTCCGTTTGCTGGCCAAATAGCCCACTGTCATACTTCTTTACTCCTTCACACATTATAGCACTAAATATATCAGCTCCAATTATTATGTCGATAGGGCCTTGAGTGCCAAATGTCGGATCGGCTAGGAGTAAATTATTTTCGAGACGTAGGTTTTTGTAATGTGTTACCTTTGAATCTGGTAATTGTCTCGTTAGCTGAGGGAGCACAAGTGCCTCAATCTTTATAGAAAATTGTGATGAAAAGCGTGGCGACAGATACAACCTGACCTTATGTCTGACAAGTCCCGCCTTTGTCATGCCTACACCACACACCTGTGCGTTTGCTTTTAATCGAGGAAGTCCAAGAAGTTGAGCGGATTCCTCAGAAATGAAGGAAGCTTGCGATCCTTGATCGATCAAAGCACGCAAGAGCTCGAATCCTCCATTTGCAGCTCGGGCCCTCAAAAGAGCAGTGGCTAAAACAACCTGGCATTGTTGACGTTTAATTTTTGTAGCCTCTCTTGTTTGGGCTGTTGATATATGCACAGTGGCTTGTGTTATATGCTGTCGATTTTCATTACTTTGGTGTAGAAGCGTATGACGATGACGCTGGCAAATATTGCAGCTGTATTTACTGAGGCATTTCTCGCCTTCCTTATGTGTCAAACAATTTGAACACAATTTCATTGTTTGAATGAACTATCTCCTATCATTCGTTGAAAGTCATATGAACTTCTGACATTGATAGAGTCTGTGGGACTGCTGACAGTAGCTGCATCTAAGTGGCTTGACGGCCGTGTGATATGATTTATAGCGAGAGTAATCAACGGGTTTTATTACCTGGTTTTGCCTCGTCAATGAGGAGCTCTCTCTCTTTTTTGCGTCTTTAAGTAGTTCTAACGACTGGAATCGCGTCTCTAAGAAGCGAAAGAGTCCCTCATTTGTTGCTAGATTTCGGGGTTTTTCTAATGTTTGCTCGTACAGTTTGTGACTGTCGACATCTAATTTGTGGATTATAATGTGAGTGATTATTGGCACCCAGGTACTGGTATCTATTCCCAGATTTGACAAGGCATGTAGGCACTCTTTTGTCGTATCTTGAAGTTTCCGTATTCCATTTGCTGATTCTTGTTCTAATTTTGGTTGAGATAGCAATATTTGCAGTTGTGCTGAGCAGATCTTTCTCTTATTATTAAATCTGTCATTGAGTAATTGCCATGCAGTTTTATAATTGGCATTTGATATTGTCAAATGTTGAAGCAAGTTGCTGGCTTCCCGTCGCAAGTGAGTCTTGAGATACTGCATTTTTTTGGCGTCTCCTAACCTTGTGTTGTTATGTATGTGACGCACAAAGATATCATGAAAAGAAGTCCAGTGCTCGTACTCTCCCTCAAATGTCGGAAGCATAAGCCTGGGCAGTTTGATTTCATCATCTGTACGCTGTGTTGTCCCAAGTAGTTCTTCTAAGTGTATTGTTATGTTATGAAATTTATCTAGTGATTCATATGATTCTTGGCTTAAGTAGTCGTCGTAGGCTTCGTGTGGATTGGCTATGATGTCAGAATGAGTAAGAGTAATCTTATTCCAGTACGATTGAATGGTGGCCAGTTTATGTTGATAGTAGAATGGGGAGTGTGAATTAGTGACTTCCTTCTGTGTACTTTCGATGATTCTCTCTAATAACCTCATAGTTTCTTGTTGGACTCGAATTATTTTCACAGGATAGTCATCTTCTTCTATCTGACCTGACTCCACCTTTGATTTTCCGGTGTTACCTCATTACTTTCTATGTCTTCCATCTTGCTTTGTAAAGTATCTTTAAAGTCTTCATAATAAGTTTCGACTTCCCCAAAGTAATTTTTTACGAAGTATGCATATTGAGCATTTGCATCTTCAATTTTCTCAATTTCAATATTTCTCTTTACAAATTCGTTAAAGCGTGATTCTAGCACAAGATTGGACTGTTTAAATGTATGTTTTTGTTTTCCTATGGTCCCCGTCTTTATTAAATTTGATTGTAGTTTTTCAATTTTTTTATAGTATTCTTGTTGTTTTTTCGCCAGTGCATCCATATTTACTTTTCTCAATTCGTCTTTCTGGAGTTGATAGATTTGATTGCTGTATAACGCTAATTATGCCAGTTGATATGCAGCTTGTTGTACTATACCTCCTAGCTGATAGTTCTGTGAAATAGATCTGGAACAAAGTAATTGTAAAAATTAGTATATAAAGAGCTTGGATTCTAGCTCTGTAGACTTCTAGTCAAATCCGGGATGACCACTCTTTCAATTGTGAAGTCAGCTTGGTGGATGGCTGGATTACAGTAATGCAGCTACCTGGATTGGCAGTTGGGTTGCCAGCTTGTAGAAAATCGGTGTGACCTCTGTTTTAGCCTGTCTTCGTAGTAATACAGCTACCTGGAATGGCAGCTTTGTTGACAATCGTTGTGTCAGTTCGGTTTATAGCTGACTATGTAGCTTCGCAGCAACCTTAATTGGCAGCTTTGTTAGGCTGGCTTTGCAGTTCCGCAGCAACCTGGATTGGCTGCTTTTTTAGCCAGCTGGTTTCTCTGCTCTATGGATGGCTGGGTAGATGCCTTTGCAGATCCCTGGCATGATTGTTATAGAGAAACTTTGGGATGGTACTACTGTAGAGTCCAGTCCAGTCAGCTCTACAGATGCAGTTCGCTTAATCCAAATTCGCTGTTCAAGTAGGCTCGAAGGACCAATGTTAGTTAGTTAAAGTTAGAACCCTTACAGCTGCTGGGGGAATTCTAAAAGAAACTACCTGCTTGGTGGCTGAATTGTAAGTAAGTTCTTTATTTAGTTTTACTCTATATTTATATCAATTTTACCTTAAAGATAAGTTATGGGAACCAAGGTTATCTTTCCAGAAATTCAACGTTTTCACATGAAATTTAGATGTATAAAACTTTTGTGGGAATGAACGTTTTCACGTGAAATTTAACTCTTTTTCACAGACGGTGAGAAAAATAAAGTGCAAGTATGCATTTTATTTTGTGTGAACGTTGAATTTGTGGGTAGAGCATTTGATGGGAAAAAATATTATTTTTAGAAATAATTCTTTGCATGATCGTGTTGATCAGCAAGTTTGATTTTTTAAGCGGTTTTTCGCATATATTTCTAGAACGGTTTGCTCGGACAGTAAAAATGATTATAACCAATTTCATAGGATTTCATATACTGAAGAACTTTTCAGTACAATAAAAACGTCTAGGACTGATCGTTCTTGCATTATACGTAAAAAACCTAAATTTGTATATGGCAACACCAAGAAGGGGTTACCCGATTTAGTCCATTAATGAAGCTTTACTTACTATCACTATGAAAACACCGTGTACAAAATTTCAGACCTGTACGTCGACGCGTTCTCAGGCAGTGTTCAAATTTATAGTGAAAAACGAAATTTTTGTATAGCAGCCCTGCGAGGGAGCTGCCCGATTCGTCTCATTTTCGAACATACTTTTGCATTATTTTTAAAAAATCTCCACGTTCACGCGTTGTCAAGAACTGTCCAAATAAATAGTAAAGAACGAAATATTTGTATGGTAACCCTACGAAGTAGTTGCCCGATTCGGCGAAATTTCAAGCTTAATTTTATGTTTTTTTAAAAGCTCCTGTGCAGAATTTCAACCCTCTAAGTGAACGCGTTATTGAGTTATCGTGCGGACGGACAGACGTACCGACTTGCAAAAATCAAAATAACTTAATATTATGCATGGGCGTCCAATACATTTGGCTCTACCATCATTTTTTCTATGTGTTACAATCGGAATGACAAACTTAACCAAAGTTAAACTTAAAGTCAACCTTTGCTTGAACAAAAATCTCGACAATCAAGACTTGAAAACTCAAAGCTCGAAAAACTTCAAACTTTAAAAAGGTAACAAACAACAGTTAGACCCAAGTCCGCGTGTAACTTATGAGACTTCAGGTCAATCAGCTAGAAAATTTCCAGATGATCGTATCGCTCTAAGTCCCGAGTAAAATTTACACTTAGACCACCGAACGGCGCCAACATAACATTAGTCGCGCACCACGTTATGCTATGGCCCCATGTTGGTTGCCATTTTGTTATGGAAGCATGTGAGTGAGTGCTTTTGAATGTGAAGTCCAGTCTGTCAGCATGAGCTGACAGCTCACCCCGTGAGCAGCGTTGCAAGTGCAGGGCGGCACGCAAGCATTGCGGCTATTGCGGGAGAGTTAGTGGGGTGGGTAACCAAATTCTGCCGCTGTCACGACACCATTAAAACAAAACACATCCGGTCCTGAAGGTACCCTTACGCCACTTATATTGACTCACTTTGAAGACTCAGATGGAATGTCTTCTTTGCTGTGCCCCATCCACTGTAATCGAAAGCGAAATCACTTTTCAGCCAATCATGCAATCAGCCTTAAATCCGCAAATTTATCTCTTTTCACAAATTTGCAGATAAAATCCGAACCACATCAACCAGCTGCCATGAACCCTTCGGTTGCTTGCAAAATTCACCGTAGGGAGAATTGTAGATGACCGCACAGCAATTTGCCTCTGCAGTCGGCTGGGGTAGGTTCTTGTCATCTGCCTCCTTAAGGGTGTTAGAAAGCTGTAAAAAAAAAACAAAGTCCTAGACCTCCATAACTTGGACGGACTGACAAAACCAACTTACACCATGCAGGTCTAATTGTAAGACCAGAACACCATATGCAAACCACCATTGAGGGAAAGAGAGAGATAGAGGGATTAAAGAAGGGTCTCCCGCTGATTCTGAAGTCCGACTGCAGCTCGTGAGCCCCACGCTCCCTGTCACCTAACTGGTCAAACCACTAACGACCCACATGTATTGACGTTTGATCTCTTCCTTTCTAAACTCATCCAAGTTGCATGCGTCGACAGGAGTCGAATCTCCCCACAACGTTCAGCAACCCCCCCCCCCCAATTATTCACCACATCATCGCAAAAGTACAAATAATCAAATGAAGAAAATCTACTTATTCAGCAGCTTCATCAACTCGTTCGTGATTACAGCGTGAAACCCCAGACAAAATGCTTGGTCACTTTCAGGAACAAAACCAGTGCAATATTGGTGCAACTTTATTAAGGCAGACGGCAGACACTGAACACAAATCATTTTTCAAAACGGATCGGTATGATAAGTCTACGGTGCGTAAATAAATTTCAAGTCTGTCACCAGAATATTCAACTTGTCAAAATCAAATTATTGTCAGAAAAAAATAAATTTTAAGAAGATTGATATACAAGAAACTCCTAGGTATTTCACCTGAATTTTAAAGAAATTAATATATAAAAAAACTTGCAATACCATTTTCCTTCCAGGTATTTCACCAAATGAGTTTTAAAGAAAGCAATTAATATATTTTACAAACGTGCAATACCTTTTTCCTTATAGGTTTTTCACCAAATGAATTTTAAAGAAATTAATATATTTAAAAAAACTTGCAATACCTTTTCCCTTATAGGTATTTCACCAAATGAATTTTAACACAGTCAATATATTTTACAAGAAAATTGGAATATCTTTTTCCTTTGAGGTAATTCTCAAATAAATTTTTAGCACAGTCAATATATTTTACAAGAAACTTGGAATACCTTTTTCCTTTGAGGTACTTCTGCAAATAAATTTTTAGCACAGTCAATATATTTTACAAGAAACTTGGAATACCTTTTTCCTTTGAGATAATTCTCCAAAAATAATTTTTTAACACAGTCAATATATTTTACAAGAAACTTGGAATATCTTTTTCCCTTGAGGTAATTCTCCAAATAAATTTTTAACACAGTCAGTATATTTTACAAGAAACTTGGAATATCTTTTTTCTCTGAGGTAATTCTCCAAATAAATTTTTATCGCAATCAATCTATCAGTACTTCAGCACTTCAAACTCAAGTAGGGTTTTTGTTTGAATAATTCCAATTACTTGACTTGAAAGTTACTTGAAATGATATTTTACTTTAACTCTGCATTAGGTTCAATACATAGGTGCGGATATTTAGAGAACTATCTTGAGAAAAGTGCTAAAAATCACTACCTGAATTATCAACAATAATCTTCTTGTTCCTCTTTGCAGTTTTGATAATTCGCATAAATGAAAAACGTTCAAGTACTGAAGTTGCGTTTACATGAATTTTTTCAAGTAAATCGAACAAAATTTTGTGATTTACTTGACTCAAGTATACTTGAAGTCAATGCGCGTTTACATGATATTTTGATTACTTGATCTCTACTTGAAGTATTCTTGTAAACGTACTGTATGTTTATAAACTTGCAATATCTTTTTCCTTCTAGGTATTTCACCAAATGAGAATTTTAACACAATCCAGATATTTTACAAGAAACTTAGAATGCTTTTTTGATATCGGTTACAGCATCAGGTACATCAACAAAACGCACGCTATATTCTTGTATCGATCACACAAAAAAAAAAAAACAAAAAAAAAACAAATTCGTACAGTTTGCACTGGTACTCTTTCTTTTTTAGTTCACAACCCAAAAACCTTTCGCCTCAAGGTTTGGTTGGCTGTATGTGTATCAGTTGATCACTGATTTTCCAATCCTGAGAGTTGGGAAGAGAACCAGTTGACTTACTGATTTTCCAATCTTGAGGGTTGTGAAATTAGTTCTCGACACCAATCGTTATCAATCGGATAAGCTGTATAGAATCTGCAAGCGTCATCAATTGGATAAGCGGTATAGAATCTGCAATCGTTATCAATGGGATAAGCGGTATAGAAGTTGCAAGCGTTATCTATTTGATAGTCTGTATAGTATCTACAATCGCTATCAATTGGATAAGCGGTATAGAATCTGAATCGTCATCAATTTGACAAGCTGTATAAATTGATTAATTCAAACTGAAGGACCCTATAACAGTTAACGGCGATAAAGATTCCTTTCCTGTCAACAATAGAGACAGCGGGCTATCCTCTTGGCAGTTGAAAGCGAGCTATACGCAAATAGGATAACTATTTTGAAGAACTGCTTTCAATTAATTTTGTCCCTATGACAATGTGATTCGGCTCCTGCTGGGAAATCTTGCTGCTTTTTAGCTCGCTGTTGAGCTTGAAAGATTTCGGTGTAGCACTAGCTTCAGATGGAGCACTGGTCCAGTTTAGTCTTGCGTCACAGCTAAAAAATAAGAATCATATGGGGACGAGCATATAGAATTAAAAGACCTCTGCTCGATTCTGATGATCCGATATATTTTCTGAATATATTTTATATTTTTTTACTTTTTGGATACTGCTCTGAACTCTGAAGTGAGCTGTCACGAGACTGCAAACAAAAATATATTTTTCACTACGTTATAAAAAAGACAAAGCCTACCTAGCCTAGCTACGGCTGTCTACGTTCAGCAAGGTATTACTGGCCTGAATTAAAAAAATGATTTACCAGGTTTATATGATGACTTAACCGGAATTTGTAAATAATGGAAACAGATCAGTCGCGTCGCCACATATACTCCCCCCCTTAACGTCTCCCAATAGAGGTTGTCGACGTCTTTCTCGATGCTGGTGTACCGGAGAACCTTCAGACGTTGACTGAACGGGTCCGTTGCTGGACGAAATGTCACGTGTTATGTCTGATCTTGGTTGCAGAATTTGATCTTCTTCAGATACGTCATGAGCTGCAAAGCGTGGTTTTAACCGAGCTATAGTGATATTAACCTGTCTGTTTTTAATCCTGAGGGTGAAGAAATGCTTTGCCCGCTTCAGAGTTTCAAAATGTCCTTTATAAGGTGCCTGTAATGATGATCTTACTGCGTCGGTTCTCAGGAACACATGGGTGCACTTATCAAGTTCCTTAAATTTGAAGACGGATTGTCGCGCGTGATTTGACGCTTGGACGGGTCTGATGTCAGTAATGATGTTACGAAGTGATACAACGAATTGATTTTGAGGTCGATACTGCGAATTCTGGAGAAAATCGGCAGGGATGCGCAAGCTTTCGCCATAAACGAGTTCCGTAGGAGTAGCGAAGAATTCCTCCCTAAAAGAGGTTCGCAAACCTAGCAATACAAATGGTAAGACCTTCGTCCATGTCTTCTCCTGATATGCCATTAAACAAGCTTTGAGTGTTCGGTGCCATTTTT
The DNA here is from genome assembly GCA_963930735.1 of Dioctria linearis. Lineage (NCBI taxonomy): Eukaryota > Metazoa > Arthropoda > Insecta > Diptera > Asilidae > Dioctria > Dioctria linearis. The sequence continues at coordinate 135,660,964 of OZ005742.1, read as the reverse complement.
CCAAAAATCCATTAGCCTGAGGATGGTAGGCAGTAGTGCGGTTATGATGGAAGCCTAATAATTTTGAAAGTTCTGCAAACAATGAGGATTTGCACCTTGATCTGTAACGATAGTTCTGGGAACACCAAAGCGCGCTATCCAAACTTGACAGAGTGCGGTTGCAACTGTCTCAGCACTTATGTAAACGATGGGAATGGCTTCTGGCCATCTAGTGAATCTGTCGATGATTGTAAGGCAATATCTAAAATTTTGCGAAGGTGGCATAGGACCGATGATGTCTATGTGAATATTTTGAAAACGTCCAGAACACTCATTGAATGAAACCAAAAGGCTTTTGCCGTGTCTGGAAACCTTGCTACGCTGACAAGCTAGGCAGGACCGGACCCAGGAATTGACATCCTTATTTGTGGACGGCTAAAAATATCTGGACGGGACCAGTTTATTGGTCGTACGGATGCTCGGATGGGATAAATTGTGCACGATCTTGAACACTTGATTTGTGAAGGCAGTAGGGATAAATGGTCGGATTCTTGTTCCTGACACCTCACAGTATAATTTAACGTTTGCGCCGAAAATCGGAAATTTTTCAAATTTGTTTTGAGAATTTTGAAAAATTTGGTGAAATTCTGAATCTTGAGATTGCGCTTCTGCCATAGCTTCGAAATCTATTGCACCGGGAAGCTGAATTTCGCCGACTTTTGACAGCGCGTCGGCCACAACATTATCTTTTCCTGACACATGTCTAATATCCGTAGTAAACTGACCTATGAAGTCCAATTGACGTAATTGTCGAAGCGAAGCCTTCTCTGGATTTTGTTGAAAAGCATATTGAAAGGGTTTGTGGTCCGTGTAAAGCGTGAATGTACGACCCTCAAGCAAATACTTGAAATATTTTATACTTCTGTAAACCGCTAGCAATTCTCTGTTGTAAGTGCTATACTTTTGCTGAGCGTTGCTCAACTTGACGGAGTAAAATCCTAAAGGTTGCCAGTTATTATCGACCTTCTGTTGAACTGCAGCACCAATGGCAGTATCCGAAGCGTCTACCCATAATGATAATTCCACATTGTAAAAGCGAGAAGTGCCGTTCGGGCCAGTTGAGCTTTAGCTACTTCAAAGGATTCCTTTGCGTCGTTGGATCAATCAATGCGCTTAACGCCATCCTTTTTGAGCCAGTCAGATAGCTGTTTAAATTAGCATGAAATTCTGCTGCATGAGACAAGAAACGGCGATAGAAATTTATCATGCCCAGAAAGCGTCGTAATTGTTTTACATTTTCCGGAATTTTAAATTTTGAAATTGCTTCCAGACGATCGGGAGCTGGTTTGATGCCTTGTCGTGTAATCAAATGACCCAAAAATTGGACCTGCGTCCGCAAAAAGACGCAAATCTCAACGTTTAATATAAGGCCATACTCCTGAAGGTGCTTGAAAACTTGCTCTAAATGCGAGTAATGTTCGAGCTCAGATTTAGAAGCGATTAAGATATCGTCCAAATAAACTAAGCAGAACGAAAACTTTTGCAGAACCATGTGGATGAACCTTTGAAAAGACTGAGCGGCGTTGCATAATCCGAAAGTAATCCGCGTGAACTCGAAAAGGTTAAAAGGTGTGCAAATTACCGTTTTCGGGATATCCTCGAGTTGAAAAGAAAGAACAATTAACTGATAAACAAAGTCATGAATTTATGGAACCGGGTAACGGTCTGGTATTGTACTGGAATTTAGCCGCCTGTAGTCCAGCATGGTCTCCATTCTCCATTTTTCTTTTGGACCAGGTGCAGTGGTGACGACCAAGGACTGTTTGACGGTCGACAGATTCCCTGATTCAACAGGAATTCAAACTCCTTTTTGGCCACTAACAATTTTTCGGGAGAAAGCCGACGAACTTTGGACGAAATGGGAGCGCCTTTGGTAATTATTTGATGGATAACCATGTGTACTACCTGTTTTGTGAAACCGGTTTCGACGGTGATGTCATGGAACTTTTTAAGAAGACTCTGGAGTTTTGAATCGATTGCGGAGTTAATCAATACCGAAAGACAAAGTGACTTCTTTTTTATGTCCACTAACAGTCCATAGTAGCACAGAAAATCTGTGCCCAGTATGGTTCTGGGGATATCCGCTATCACAAATTGCCAAGGAAAAGACCTTCGTAGACCCAAGTCCACTGACAGTAATTTTCTACCAAATGTACTGATAGGAGAGGAATTCGCCGCTACCAATTGCAAATTTGAATGTGAAAAACGATGGAAAGGTGTTTTCGGGATGACGGAAACGTCCGCCCCAGTGTCGATCAGGAAACTCTTTATCGAAGACCTGCCGAAAATGTAAAGACGACTTCTTTGAACGCCGGCTCCACCCGTCATTAATGGCGGAGGGCATATTCGTTTGGGTCTTCATTACATGCTTAAAACGTTTTGTGAATTTGATTTTAAATTACTCCCTTTGAACTTACAAGGAGCAATACTTTTATTTGCTCTAGCTCCGAATTTACGGTGATACCAACAGAAATTTTGACCTTTGTTGACAGAAGAATGCTGAGAAGATGCGCGATTCCTGAAGCCACTTCTTGAAGTGCTTTGTCTAACCGGATTGCGGCGAGTGAGCGACTTCTCAAACATGCTGGCGAGGTTACTTAATTTTCGTTCCAAGTCGACTAGTGACCTTTGAGCGCTGCCTGAGGGGGAATCTACTGAGAATATCTCCGCCTTGGGACTCACCTCGGCTATCTTATCTGCGCATGTTGCGAACACTTCAAGTGCTCCTGGATTGCAGGCCAGAATCACCTGCATATTTGTCGGCAATCGCTGAAGCCAAAGCGATTTCAATATTGCCTCATTAAGTTGACCATTACTGAGTGCATGCATCTCACGCAGCAGTTGTGAGGGTTGTGCGTCACTCAGTGTAAGCTCAGTAAGGAGCTGTTTCAACTTTTGGTTATTACTTCCAGAGAGTCTAGAGATTAACGTCTCTTTGATAGTACTGTATTTGTCTACTGTCGGTAGTGTACGCAGAATGTCACTTACAAGTCGAGCGACATCTGCGTCAAGCGCCGCAACGACGTGGTAAAACTTAGTAGTGTCTTGATTAATACCGACCAAGCTGAACTGAGCCTCAAGCTGAACGAACCACATATCAGGGTCGCTTTTCCAAAAGGGAGTTGTCTTAACAGACACAGCACCCAACATCGCCGAATTAATTGAATTGGCTGGTAAGGTAGCACTGGATTTGTTCGGATCACTACCATTAGCAGGGTCCATGCTGACGTTTGCCTGACTGGCTGGTTCCATCATTCCTAACGTAGACTGAGTTGTACACAAAAATAAAAAGAACTATTGAAATTTCCAAGATGTTATTGTACAACAAAAGTGAGAAAATTTTGACGAATGCGGATTAAACCACGAAACGTAAGAGATTATAATGAACAAAGCGGAATTAGGCGAGTGCGGGAGAGAAAAGAAAAATGTTATTGAACGACTTAGAATTTCAAGTAAGACGTTGCTGAACGCAGACAGTTAACACAGCGTGTTAAATTAAACAATAATTGAGGTGCTTACACCTTGATGTAAAACAAATACGCTTGTATGACATATATATATATAAACACAAAAAAATTTATTTTGATAAGGTAAAATATGTACATATGTATATAATTGACGAGAAAGAAAAGTAAATTAAATTAATGAATTCCTAAACTATCTAATCTTTTGTAATCTTCTTTCGTTGATGAAGGTGCGACTATTGGAGGGGTCACCAATTTGGTTGTCTGTGTGTGTGTCAGTTGATCACTGATTTTCTAATCCTAAGAGTTGGGAAGAGAACCAGTTGACTACTGATTTTCCAATCTTGAGAGTTGAGAAGAGAACCAGTTGACTACTGATTTTCCAATCTTAGGGTTGTGAAATTAGTTGTCGACACCAATCGTTATCAATCGGATAAGCTGTATAGAATCTGCAAGCGTCATCAATTGGATAAGCGGTATAGAATCTGCAATCGTTATCAATGGGATAAGCGGTATAGAAGTTGCAAGCGTTATCTATTTGATAGTCTGTATAGTATCTACAATCGCTATCAAGTGGACAAGCGGTATAGAATCTGCAATCGTCATCAATTTGACAAGCTGTATAAATTGATTAATTCAAACTGAAGGTCCCTATAACAGTTAACGGCGATAAAGATTCCTTTCCTGTCAACAATAGAGACAGCGGGTTATCCTCTTGGCAGTTGAAAGCGAGCTATACGCAAATAGGATAACTATTTTGAAGAACTGCTTTCAATTAATTTTGTCCCTATGACAATGTGATTCGGCTCCTGCTGGGAAATCTTGCTGCTTTTTAGCTCGCTGTTGAGCTTGAAAGATTTCGGTGTAGCACTAGCTTCAGATGGAGCACTGGTCCAGTTTAGTCTTGCGTCACAGCTAAAAAATAAGAAACATATGGGGACGAGCATATAGAATTAAAAGACCTCTGCTTGATTCTGCTGATCCGATATATTTTCTGAATATATTTTATATTTTTTTACTTTTTGGATACTGCTCTGAAGTGAGCTGTCACGAGACTGCAAACAAAAATATATTTTTCACTACGTTATAAAAACGACAAAACCTACCTAGCTACGGCTGTCTCACTGACATATATAATATGGACTGCTTAACTTTCTATTTCATGTGGGCTCAATTGCTTGTGTCAATAAAAGTTCTTACGCCGGTGCAGCAGCGGCCTTAACATTTTTGGCGCCCTGTTCAACCGGTAAAGGGGCGCCTTTATTTTCCAGTGTTTGTTTTTTCGTTCAGAATTTATATGGCCATTATATTAAAGACGTAGTAATAATATTATGTAGGCGTTATATTTTATATGTACTTACTCATGAATGTGAAATCTACCGTTCATTTAAAAGAATTTGTGTTTCTAAATTTATTAATCAGAGAAAATTGTGTTATTGTTCTTATATTTCCATGTATACAAGTTTCGCAATATTAAATAAATTTGAATTCAAAGAGTTAGTAATACATTGAAGCCATTTCTACATCACCTTTGAGGTAGACTTATGAAGGTGCTGTTATGGTAGTATATTGATGAGTGATTGGTCAGGACGTGAAGTCCAAACTGCCAGCATGAGCTGACAGATCACTCGATGACAGCGATAGCACAGGGCGGCACGCTAGTACGTCGGCTAAGGGTGGCGGAGAGTGTGGGGGGTTCCCGAAATAACCTGCCGCTTGTCATCACCCATAATCAAAAAAAAAAATTCGTGCCTACTTACAACAAGCCTAGCATACACTCGGTCCTGAAGGGACCCTTACGTCACTTACCTACTTTCCATGGAAGGCGCAGATGGCATGCCTTCCTTGCCAAGCCCCATCCTCCCATTGACCTTGGGTGGCACAATCGTCCAAAGTCCCTTATTGACGTGCAAAGAGAGAGAGAGACTAGGCGAGCCTAGACGACCTTCATCCTTTGTGAGAGGGCTCCAGGAAAGTGATAAGAAAATTAAAACTCTAGCGTTCCATTACGTTATAATATCTCTATTCAAATTGCTATTACTGTCCATACATAAGCAGAGCAATCTATCTATAACTACTACATGTAGTTGCTTAATTTCACCCCCGTAGACTATTAGCTTTCATACCTCAAATTCTAACCTGCCATAAGGAAACTTACTAAACCTGACTAATAATTAATTAATTTACATGAAGACCTAAGAATATTACAGGAATGAAGCTGGAGACAAATCCCAAGCAGAGTTATTTTTTTTTTCTTAATTACCTTGTCCAGAACTGTCCTCCATGAAGGCCTCCTTGGAGTAACCGTGTTTCTGTAAATAAAAATATAAAAATGTAGGAAGCAAACCTATCCGCAAAGTCCGTATGGGATTTCCTTTACATTGTTTCACAATTCACCTGACTCGGAACTATATGATACGTAACATCACTCTGGCCTATGGCCATATATACTACATAATGTGTAAGATAATTAACCGAAAATCACATCATGCTATACCCTATCTTCGTAATTGAGCTTACCAACAACACGGAACACGGTACGTTAAATGATTAGGTAAGTACTTAAATGCAGATTCTTCACAATATTATGCTTATTAGCATCATATGTCCGATGTTAAAGTAAGCATCGAACCTTACTGTTAAATAATCGAACCCGATTCTGTATATATGTATAATAATGACGAAGCAGACATATAGTCTGCGATTTTCTTTATAAAAATAATTCAACTTCCGAAATAATCTTTATCGTGACGAGGTATAGATACATAGTTTGCGATTTTCTTCACAAAATTAATTCAAATTCAGAAATATTCTATATCTAAGTAGGAGATGAATAAACACTTGGCGGAAATCTTCAAAAGCTTAAATTGCATGCAACACAATATGTGGCATATATTTAACCTGTGAGTTTGAAACTAATTACGTGGTATATAATGGACTATGATTATGCATCCCCAATGATAGGGTGAGTATCTATTCTACAAAAAAACTTTCGAAAACTTAAGGTATATCTAGTTAAATATGCTTTATAAGGGCATTTAGTTAAATATAATCTATAAGTGGATTTAGTTAAATATAATATATAAGTGCATTTAGTTAAATATAATATATAAGTGGATTTAGTCAAATTTAAATTATATGTATGTCTATCATTATGAGCTGAGTATCAAAATTTTCTCTTGGAAATCTTCAAAAACTCTAAATTGCCTATATGTTTACTAATCATGAGGCATAATCTTAACTTGTACGAGTTTCGATAAGAGTTGGCTTTGCTCATTCTTTGTTTGAGTTCGTCTTCATTTCTGATTTCAATAGTGTTGGTTTCGCAGGCACAATGCTGGTATAAGACGTTCCGGCCTTTGTCATCGGCAGCACCCACGTGTAGGTTTACTTTGCTTGAAAGTTTTGCCCTCCTTTAAGTGTAAGGTTTGGGTGCCTCATATTGTGTCTCCTCCGGCGTAAATGTGAGCGCTAGCTTGCTACCTCACTACTGTGCGATGTTTGCGTGCTGGGTCTGCGGGACTTTGCGTATAGCCTCCGCGGAGACTTTTTGTGCCAAAAATACTAAAGATTATTTCGTTACAGTACCTGATTAACGAGAATTCATTTCCCTTTTCTTCCATATGCCGTCAGATGCCTAATGATAGTGAATTGTCTTCTTCCACGCTAATCAGCTTCTCAATCTCGCCTCTGTTCCAGATTTATTTCGGTAATCCTTGCCCCGATCTGGATTTTTTTTCGTCTTTTTTGTAATCGCCGCTTAGGGTGTCTTATTCTATCCCGTCTTATCACTACACCCCTTTTTCTTTCACCTTCCGAAGATAACAAATTATTCAGGACTCAAAACTTCTTTACTTTTTCATCACCAAAATCACTTTTTCTTGACAGCCCAGCAAAAACGCGGAAAAAGTCAGGCCACACTCTTCTTCTTCTCCTCTCCGGAAATTCCATTTCGGTGCTCGGTCCATTAGACTCGAAACGTGTGTCGAGTCTCGACAATCGCACGTTCGTCGTGTGGCTCACGCTAGGTGCTGCTGCTAGCCGTCGTGTAGCATATGGCTATAGGCAATATGCTACGACCATAACAGTGCACATCACAAACTTTCATACGAAAAAATTCATCAAATATCGATACCTAAATTTGGTATTCCATTTAAAAAAAATCTTAAGATCTTAAAATATTTATCTTTGTTATTTTCCGTAAAAACGGCTTTAAGCTTCCAATGTTTTTAAATTAATTAATATTTCATGTCTCCTGTAAACTATTTATCTGATTTTACAATTAACAAATAATTTTTTTTAATTTAATTATTGGAAACGTCGGTTGAATAAATAAGAGGTGAGAGGTAAAGTACACCCCCGATGCGTTTTTTTAGAGAAGTTTCCCTAATAGTCCTATTCCTCGAAAAATAAAAACAAACCAAAATTCTTAACATAATCAACAAAATAAATACCAATTCAATAAAATAAATTTATAAATAAATCCAAAATAACGAAAACATGTAAATAATTTCTTCTTAAAATTAAATTCAGAACGAATCATTTCTATTCACTGTTAGCGTCAAATCATTGAGACTGAACACACCTTGCTTTCATTTTCGCGAATTCTCCTATCAGATTGTCGTAATGCAAAGCTTCCGAGTCTTTTTCTATGGATAAATTAGGTAATCCACTAAGTCTATCTTGAGTCATTGTTGATACAAAGTAATTTTTAATTAATTTAAGTTTAGGAAAACTACGCTCGGCCGATGCCACAGTTACTGGTAAAGTATTTAAAATGTTAAGGCATATGCATATTAGAACATTTGAATAAATTGTATCTAAATAATACTCAAAAATAAGATTAAGGAGGTATATCTAAGCAAGACATCTGCTGGTTTACGAGAGGAGAAAGCGTTAATAACTCCTGATAAAGTTCCTCTGCATTTATCTCTTTACTGTTATTGTTGCTTAATGCCTTTTCTACATTTAAAAATAATTTTTTCAGGCTTTCTAATTCAGGAGCTTTATGTATGTTATATAAAAAGGAAAACAAGTCATTGTGATCACGCAACTGTTCAAATCGTTCATTGATTGAAGTTATTGCTTGATCTAATATTTTAAAGTAGAAATAAACTTTAAAAGCTTGTTTCGGATCTAATATGGGTTCATCTTGAGCTTTCCCTCCGGACATAGTTTTTCTTTTTCTAAACCGGAATGTAGATTTATGTCGAAATTGACAACGGATTTCTAAATTTATAGCAATGAGCTCTGCCTTTTTAATAAAGTCATTAAATTTCTAATCATATCTAATTTCTATTAAAGTTTCTCTTGAGTTTTTAAGAATTTATAATTATAATAATTTGCTTATTTTGTAAATATTTAATTGCTACATTAATATTTTCTAATATATAATACAAACTAATAGTAAACATATAAATTTAAATTCTAAGATCTTGCCTCCTAAATGACTCGGCATTATTTTTAATGACTGTATCACCTGATGCAGAAATTTCTATAAGAGTTTCATATATGTATATCACCTGAGTTATTCTTTAATGGCCTTCTTGCTTCTATTCTACTTTCCCACCTAGTTTCACAAAGTGGTTTCAAAGTTAAACTCGTAACATTCTTTTTATAAATACCCCACCTATTTGTAGAGCCGGAGATAGAAACTTATAAACTTTGGACAATATTGAAAAAAAATAACTGCATCTAAACTACAATGGGCCGCATCATTAATAACTATATTTAATGAATGAGAGGAGCATGGAACATAAAATGCTCTAGGTTCTATTTCCCTAATTCTTGCTTGCATTCATGAATTTTTTCCTTTCATATTTGAACCGTTATCATAACCTTGACCGCTGCAATTCGAAATTGATAATCCTAAACTATTTATCTTTTTTAGTACTATTTCTGTTAGCCTAAGCCACTTTTGTCCGTACATTTTAAAAAACATAAGAAGCGTGCTGTTATTATAAATGTATTGTCCACGTTATGCAAAAACCTATTTACTAATGTAACTTGCTCCTCCCAACTTATATCAGGAGTGGAATCAACTATTATCGAAAAGGACTTTGCTTTTTTAGACATCAGCAATATTTGATATCGACGACAGTACTAAGAAAATGATGTATGGAAGAGCTGATAGCAAACCTCAATAACTCACTAATCTCTGGTACGAACCAAAAATATTTTTCAATATAGGCAAAAATTCATTTCCTGAACTGCTTGGCTTAGATATAAAAAATTATTTAGCCTACCTGCCTGCACTCCATCAGCAAATTTTTCAAGCTTATGAACTGCTTGGCTTAGATATAAAAAACTATTTAGCCTACCTGCCTGCACTCCACCCGCAAGTTTTTTAAGCTTTTCTGCGTCAAAAGGTTTTCTTTTTACACCCGCGCCTAACATTTAAAACAAAAACAAAACCACAAAATTGTCCAAAAATATTTATACGTAATATTGTTTTAAGCAAAACAATTACTATAATCTCAACTGAATTTATTCTAAATATTCGCTTAAAAAATATCCCAATCCCACAACCCACGCAGGCGCAATTACAATGACAGAATATAGTAAACGCGCCTTAAATTTCTTAATAAGTACATACATGGAAGCACTCTGATATGAGCATGATTTTAATTTGAACAGTGTGTAGAAATAACAAATTTGCAATAATGTGCTTTTGCTTCGCATTGCAACTCACCAAAGTTCAAGTCTTGGGTATAAAGAAGTATAGACACAGATAAATAGCAACAACAATAACAAAAAATATTTGTCCGTAGTATGGTGAAAACAGAAGGATGTTCACCCTTAAATGTTGATGGCACACATTTAAAATGAATAATTTGTCTAATATTATCTATTAAAATGCAATTTTTTGGTGATAATTTTCAAAGTAGCGTCCATTTTATTGAATTTTATAACTAATTTTGGAAACTTCCAGATTAAACATATTTAAAAAGTATTAAAAATTACATTATACTTCTCAATACACAATGGTTCAAGTAACCGAGAACGAGAAGTGGATGAAAGCTACATTCAAACACATAAGAGCATGTTTCTATTTTGAACAGAATTCAAATTATTTTCTTCCTATAAAAAGCTTTGTCGCCCTTGTTGGTACTAATAATTCGTTCATAAGAAGGAGCAAACTTTGATTTTGAACAGAATGCTTTTTGAATTGCGAAGAAAGTTGAAAGTTGATTTGTGTATGTACTTGGTTTGTGGATGAAATTATTTTTGTGTTTGATTTGATGTAGATTTGCGGTAAAAGCACATTTTAAAAACTGTTTCGTGAGTTTTTTTTTTTTTTTTTGTAAAGTTTGTAAGCGTTGTGTGAATTTATAATTTCAGGAGTTTAATTCTTTTTACAATGCGGCATTTTTGGCGCCCTCTGATTACAACGCCCTGTTCAAGTGCACATTCTGCTCATATGATAGAGCCAGCGCTGCGCGGTGCCAACATTGAAAAAATCATTGGCGGGAAGTTGAAAAAATAAGCGCGCAGCTCGAAAAGTGATTATAATAAAAAGTTTCGAACTTCTGCTTCATATCTTATGAATATATTGCCTTTTGTAAAACAATTTTATCAGTAATAACTCTAAATAATTAATTTAAAAACATTTTTTCCGACAGACCCCATTTATTGTTTACAGTTTTCCTCAGTTTTTACTTGGTGCTTAGACCGAAAGAGTCAGCAATATAAAAGTGAGCCCACTTTTTGCAGTGCATGTCCATTAACGTAGTCAGTCCATATTATATATGTCAGTGGGCTGTCTACGTTTAGCAAGGTATTACTGGCCTGAATTAAAAAAATGATTTACCAGGTTTATATGATGTCTTAACCGGAATTTGTAATTGTGGAAACAGATCAATATCGCGTCGCCACAAAGGCTTGAATTGAAAACAAAATGATACTACCGGGCTCGGTTCTGTTATTGTAATTTTGATAGTATATCTGTTGACAGAAGGAAGCTGAGAGAGAAAAATTTCCAACATTGAGCAAAGCGCACATTGCGGCTAGGCCTTGAGGAGCTGCTGCTTTGGTTTTGTGTTGCATCATTTTAAAACCCGCTTTGGAAGTTTTGCCAACGCCTCGAGGATGCCTCGAGGCGGGATGTGTTTCTGCCATTACTTCCATCCAACTCAAGAAACCAAGCTGCTCAATTATCTGAATTCCCCCTTCACAAAAACGAACCTCATCTCGCCGGCGTTATTTACGACAGAAGCAGAAATCCAACATTCTGCTTTGTCAACCACATTGAAAGCAGAATCAGATGACAGTGGGTGTGTTCACTGACACGATATCGTCCTGTAGCGTTGTGATAGCGTTGTGTTGTGAACAAATGTGTTATGGATGTATGGAGAGTGATTGACATCGGACGTGAAGTCCAGAGTGAGCTGACATATCACTCGGTGGACAGCGTTGCCTGCAGGGCGGCACGCTAGCTCGCCTCGGCTATTGGCGGAGAGTGTGGGAAGGTTCCACGAAAACCTGCCGATATGCCAACAGCCATATACAAAAACTTCGTACCTACACAAAAAGCCGTCGCTACACACCCGGTCCAGAAGGGACCTTCACACCACTTACCGTTACCTTGGTGAAGGCGCAGATGTTCTTCCTTCACTGCCATTGCCCCATCCGCCCATATGACACTGAGGGCAGCAATTTGTTTTCAGTGTCCCTATGCTGACCTGAAAAGAGAGTAGTAGCGGACCTACTCAACCTTCATGATAAGAGGGCTCCAGGAGAGTGAGAGGGGAAATCAAGAGATTCTACCGTGCCATCACGTTATAAAAATTATTTATTGTAACGATACAGTCAGGTACTAATAGATATATGTTTGTAGCGAAGAACGAACTCAACCAAGACTAAATTATTTTGCTACCCTTATTCTGATAGCAATACAAAGTAATATGTCATATGTATATGTATATGGGGCAAAAAGTAGACAATAACGACTAAGTCATTTCACTACATTCATCCTAATAGATATAAATATCGTGAGAAAAGTATTCAATAAGAACCGACTTAGTTCACTACATTCTTCAAGTAGTAATAAAAAAAATTTAGTATTTCATATACAGGGTGTCCCGTCTATGGTCTGGCACCCGAAGGTCATGCTTAGACAAACGAAAAATTGTATGGGTGGGGGGAGGGAAATGGTAACGGTTTCCGAGATAACGGGACTTTAAGATATTTGGGTATGTTTTTATAGATCACCCTGTAACTTCTGAAAACGTTACACTCTATGATCATGATTTAAACTTTGGTAGATAGATAATTGTTGGGCCTTTCCAATGGTGTATAAATTTTTTGCCTCACCCTTTCCGTTTTGAAGTTATGGCTGCACAAATTTAAAATTTTGGAATTTTTACTCCTTTTTTTTTATTTAACTACTATGTTTATCAAAAAGCACGTCATCAATATCAATTTTTCATACTGAATTTCAAAAGCCCAAAACCTTAGCTTTAAAAAGACCTAGCACACTGTACCCGAAATGTAACCCTTTCAGCGTTTTTTGCACTTTTTCTTATGCATATCCAGCGAAAATGGCTGAAAAAGGTCACTTCCAAAAGATAATTGCCCCCTTTCTGGCACTTTTTGAACTTTTTCAGCCATTTTCGCTGGATATGCATAAAAAAGTGCAAAAAACGCTGAAAGGGTTACATTTCGGGTACAGAGTGTGATAGGTCATTTTAAAGCTAAGCTTTTGGGCTTTTGAAATTCAGTATGAAAAATTGATATTGATGACGTACTTTTTGATAAACATAGTAGTTAAATAAAAAAAAACGAGTAAAAATTCCAAAATTTTAAATTTGTTCAGCCATAACTTCAAAACGGAAAGGGTGAGGCAAAAAATGTATACACCATTGGAAAGGCCCAACAATTATCTATCTACCAAAGTTTAAATCATGATCATAGAGTGTAACGTTCAGAAGTTACAGGGTGATCTATAAAAACATACCCAAATATCTTAAAGTCCCGTTATCTCGGAAACCGTTACCATTTCCCTCCCCCCACCCATACAATTTTTTGTTTGTCTAAGCATGACCTATCCATAGCCTTCGGGTGCCAGACCACATACGGGACACCCTGTATATAGATATATAGTGAGAAAAGAATCCAATAAGAACTATGTTATGTCACTACATTTGTTCTAATAGCAATAAAAGTAATATTGTATATATGTATAGATATTGGGAAAAGAATTCATTCATATCGGGTGGTATTACATGTTCTATATGTTTATATAATATATACATATATATAGGAATATACATATATTGGGAAATGGGAAAAGAATTTAATAGGAACTAAATTATTCCTGTACATTCGTTCTAACAATAACATAAAAATCAATATTCTGTATATATATATATAGATAGAATTGAGTTCAATAAATGCTAACTTAGTCAGACCCATTTGAGTGGATCATCAATCAATCAATCTATCTATCAGTCTAAAATCAATAAGAGATATTTAAATACAAATTTGGCAGCACTTACATAATTCCGGTTGATGAGGATCCCTCGTCGAGGCGCCTCCATGCCACCGAATTCTATTTTTAAAGTTTAAAATTAGCAATGAGGTAAATACATTTTCTGTATGACCACACGGTTGTTAAATTTAAATCTACCTCTAACATGTGCATTGAATCTTTAAAATTTTAATAAAAGAAATCTTGCTTCTGACAGGTTGAATTGCTCCAAAAAAACTGATGGCGAGCGATAATATTTCAACAAAGTTAGGTTAGAAACGCTTCAATTCTTGGATTAATATTCGGTGTAATGCGCCATGCAAGACATATATCGCCGTCAGACGTATCAGCTCCAAATCTTGAAATTTTGTAATTTTATTTATTGAAACCACCACTTTTCTTAAAGGTTTCTTCCGTTTGTCGAAATATTACGAAATTTTGACCAAATCTCTTGATAACTGGTCCCACTACTAGAAGAGTCTCAGGAGCATCTTTCATTTCGCAAAGATGTGCTCCAGAGTACAAATATCTACGACCTCCGTACGTTCCGTGAGGAGATTGACTTATCCTTGCTGAAGTGTAGTTGCGTCCTTATGGTTTATTTAGTCGCAAGTAAACTGTGTAGACGTACAGTGATGAGATTGCTCCATCCTTTGTTGAATTATAAATTCATGCTTATGGTTTTTAGTCACACGCAGAATATATCCACGTTCTGAGATGGGATTGACTCATCCATTGTGGAATCAGAATTCCGAATTTTTTTTGGTTTCTTGTCACAAACACAATAGATATATACGATGTGTGATTATAGGATACTTTACTAATTAATTTAAAACTATCGCGTCTCTTGTTTCTTTTTATCCTCCGCGATATTTTCTGATTTTTTTTGCTTCTCTTCTCAATCACACTTGCTAGCCTTCAAAAAACTTCTTCTTCTCCTTACAAAAAAAAAACTTTTTTCTATCTGGAAGCACTGCCCTCTCAATTAGGTGGCGTTCGATGAGTACAGCCGTTCCGTCCATACAAAGAGTAGTCCGCGCTTACATGACGCAGCTAGCCTCAGTGTAGCATACTGCTGCATGCAATATGTTACGAGCATAACAAATGTTAAAGGAATACTTTGACAGTTAGTCTCTACAGTGGTGACTCTTGTGTAACCAAATTGCAGTGAACTCAACAGGGAATAACGTAGCAAATAACATTTTTTTTTACTTTTGCAAAAAATAAGTAAATTAAAAGTAAACATGAACGTCAAATTGCAAATAGCGTTATCGTTGGGAGATGAACTTTGTTCGACATTACAAGTAAATAAAGTAATGCATTGAAATTAATTCATAATAAAAAAACTTTTTGGCCCATCACGCAGGTTTTCATTAACCAAAATTGATATATTTTCTGCTTCCATTTCCATATCAATGTCACTTTGACAACACAAATTATTATCGTACAACTTTACTATTCTAAATACTGGTAGTGAAATAATGCACGTTACCTTATACTCTTCGCCGTCTCAGTGAACGCGTGAGAAAGTAAAACTTGAATTTATTAGCGCTCGAACTGTTCATGGTTTCAGAAAAAGTCTGCTTCTGTCGCTGCTTTCTGCTTTTAATGTGTCAAGGCCTTTAGTCTTTTTTTGGTTTCTTGAAACCTAAACTCAAGAAATTTCAAATTTGTGCCTTATTCGGTCATAAAAATGAACCTTCTTATGTACTAAGTTCGCTCGATACATATAAGATTGTCGAAACTCGTCATATTCGAATTTCAAGGGAAGAGCTTTAATGCCCTGCGAATGTGATTGCAACTAGGAATTTGTAATTATAAACCTTTTTTTCCAAATGTGCGAGGGTGGATTTTATGAAAATGCTTATTTATGGTGACGGATGGGACCGTTCGTTACACCATCCAAGGGACACGGCAAAAATAGTGCCCACAGTGTCATCGGGTGGATGGGGCACAGCAAAGAAGACACTCCATCTGCGTCTTCAAAGTGAGTCAGGGTAAGTGGTGTAAGGCTCCCTTCAGAACGGGATATGGTGCTGCGTTTTTGTTTTTGGTGCTAGAGTGCCGCCCTGCACTTGCAACGTTGCTCACGGACTGAGCTATATCAATTAGAAAATGTCTTAGAGAAGACTTATCTTGTATATATAGAGGTGTCGGTTGCTTTGTTACTTCCTCCTAAAGGGAAGTACAGTTTAATTTGCTAATTTTATACTATTGAAAACATTTATTACTTCGAAGTTACAAGGCGGGGTAAATTTTTGGGTAAATGTTTAATTTAATGCAAAACCAACAAAATATTTCGTTTCCTCCTGGCGATTTGTGTCTAGAATTTGAATTATGAGGAACTGTGAAAAATCTATCTTGAGATGGATTTTTCGACTGGTGAGGTCATCAAACCTTGGCTTTTATCTCTTCGTGGATTGACTTTGGCAGTTTTGTTAGCCCAAGTTGAGAGATCATCCAACGCTCCTTGCTTACAAGCTAGAATAGCTTGTTTATGAGAAGGTAGACATTGGAGCCTTATGAATTTAAATACTTTAGTAGCTGCAAAGGCTGCGAATCTACCAAATACAGCCTCGAAATCAATTGCTTAAGCTTTGACTCTTAACTTTCTGAAACTCTGGATATCAATGCTTCTTTAACCTTGCCAAATTTGTCAGATTGGGGGAGAGGGGAGGAGGCTGAACTTAACCGACACAACCTAATGCTGGAGGAGAAGTTGTACTGCAATCAGACGATTTGATCATTTAACGACACCAAATATCCGCGTGTATTTGCAAATATTGTCCAATTTTGTTGCATCATTAAGGCTTTTCTACCTTGAATAATATTAAGACACAATAAAAGTTGTTATTAAACCTAACTTTTGTTGCAACTTTTATGCATTGAGTTTAAATTTCTATTTTAGTTATTTTTAACTCAATTAATAATTTAAGTGTTATAAATCTATTGTTTTCCTATACCATACATAATTATGAGTAATAAAAAGTATTTCTGCCGGATTAATTTTACTAAAATGTGTTGTTCTTCCTATATACATAACTATCTATTTCATACACGAGTAAGTGTACTGTTCTTGTCGAAAATGTTATATCATTGCAACGTCAGTACATGGCGAAGATAACAACAAATAAGGCTTTTCATATCAGCAGGAACCAATACTCATCAGTACGGCTGGTTCCTGCCTGCCGTAGACGCCAGAGAAGGTTTGTACAGTACAAGCTTAGCTTAATATATCTTAGAAATCGATGCATTTTAGTCGTTAGGAGCTGTTCCTGGTACGCTCCAATGGGCTTATGGCGACTTCCCCAATCACAATAATCTTACTATAAACAAGTATATAATTAAAATATGTCTAGATACAGACAGGCAAAGACAAACTGTCAAACCCAAATTTTGGTTTCGTATCCGAAATTTTATTTTTTCCAACCCTTATCCGGCAACTTTCTCATGTTGCCATCATCGTACACAATAGTGAGGCAGTGACAAACCTTAATTATAAATATATCATGTCGACTTCATTGTATTCAGGCTTTAAGCAAATTGCATAATCTACCACCACTCATTGGCGGGCTAGGTCACCAAGTTCAAGGCTATGACTAATGTTTAATTGGTCAATTTAGGAATTTGTGAGATTTTTCAAAGTATAGTTAGTAAATGAATTTCATATTAAAGGTAATAATTTCTTATTGGCAGCCCCCACGATAACGAAGATGTTTTATTAACGATGTGCGAGAACTCACAAGGATCTCAAGATGTTGTTGCAGCAAATAATAATGAAGATATTCACTATGAAGTGCGAAATTCTGATGGTGTCTTACAGTATCGTTTTGTAAATACACAGGAAAATAATTCAGGAAATATGAATACACAAATCGCAAATACACCAACCGCCGCACTCCAATCGGCAAACTGCCAATTTTATGTGATAAGTGATTTAAGCTCATCTCGGCCGTGCATAATATCACCAAAACCAGAACCTCCAGATGCAGGATGCACAAGACACCTAATTGTTAATTCCAGTAAGAAAGTAAGTTAACTTCCTGAAAATTTAAATTTTAAATTTACTAAAATAGTATTCGTCTAATTCTTAATACTAGCGCGACGAAAAACGAAGAGCTACACATAATGAGGTTGAAAGGCGAAGAAGGGATAAAATTAATCAGTGGATATTCAAATTGAAAGATCTACTTCCCGACAACAGTGATCAGAAAAATAAAAGTTCTATGGGTGATTCAAAGGGGGAAATACTAATTAAAGCTTGCGATTACATTAAATCCATGCAACAACAGATAGAAAGGTTTGTCGAATTGATTGGTAATGCAGTTTCAGCTTTATAAATTTTTATATATTTTTTTTGCAGCCTTAAAGAGTGCCTTACACTGAACGAAGCCCTACGTTCTGAAAATAGCCTGCTGGCGGAGGAGAATAAAAAACTGCACGACGAAAAAGAACATTTGTTAAAATTGTTAGAAAAACGCGAAACAAATATGCAAACCGATTTAGAACATGAAGTTTCATAGTTTTGGGGATATTTTTCTATCGATGAAAGATTTTATCTTAAACGTTCTAAAATATTTATTTATGAACAACGTTTCGGAAATATCTGTTTAGTTGTGCTTATCAATTTTTATTTGATTTTCTTTACTTAAGTCACTTAGTTATATAAAAAAATCATATAACTTTTATATTATGTAAATACTGCGCTGTATACAAACTCAATCCAGAAGTAATATTGTAAGTGGGACATTTCTTATTGCCCTGTCCCATGAACATTTTTCTTTATTAGTTATATGGTTTTTGGATACTATACATACCTTAAAGCGTATTGTTTTTTATTGTAATTCTAAGTTCCAAAAAGTTAAATCATATTGTATATAAATCATATCAGCAATGAAATCTTTGCTATCATGAAAGGAAAGAAAACTTTTTCATATGACCTCATATTAATTTAATCCCGGCCTAAAAATTCTTAATTACGCCCAAAAAGTAGGTAAATTATCGATAGGGTATCCTGGAGTTGAAGCATTTAAGTTGATTCACAATTATATTGGATTTCCAACAATATTATTTAGGAAAGAAATATCCGACAATAATCAATGGTTTTTTGACATAGATACATATATTATATATATTATTATTATACATTATTAAGTGAGATAAAACACAGTTTTACAAAGCTGCGTGAATGTATGTATGAATGTAAAATTGTAAGTTGTCCGGATTGAATTTAATTGCAGCTGACGTTTGGTGATTGAGACGTCAAAGCTGTAAATTAATCATGATAATCTCAATTGATGGAAATACAATTGCAGTTTTATGCCAGCTTTAAGTCGTTGAAAAAGTGTGTAAGTGTAAGTGTGTGTATTGTACCTTACATCAGTGACACATATAAAATGGACTGCTGATACTACTGGAATTGCTTACATTATTTGACATTATTATAGGATCACTTTTCTATAGTTGTCTCTTTTTGGTTTAACTACTTTATTCCGCGGAACTACAAATAATAAGTTCTATACAAAATACACCATAGTCCAGTTTCAGTTCAGTGGTTTTCCAAATGAATATATAGAATAGAAATAGATGGCAATACAATATTTGTAATCCTTTCTCTGTCCCCTATACCTACTTTTAGGGGCAGGTAGACAGAAATTGCTTTATTTTATTTCTTTAAAAATCAAGTTTAAAAATTATTTGATGTTGTAGGAGATAAGTCTATGTACAGCAGTTAGACTAGCTGCCTACGTTGAAATCAAGAAAGTTTCGATTTTAATATATAAATCCAATCCTAACTGTTATTGTAAGACATATTTTTTATATTTCAATTTTAACTGTTAAAAAAAATACTTATATTATTTTACAGCGATATAAAACTCTTGGCCAGAGTTTTACATATTTCGTCTATTATAAGAATTAAAAATGAGTTTTATTTTTTTCCTCGGGAAATAAAACTCATAATTCGTGTTTTATATTTTCCTCGTCTTATAACAGTTAAAAATGAGTTTTATTTTTTTCCTCAAGAAATAACACTCATAGTCAGAGTTTTTTATTTTCTTAGGAAATAATACTTATCAATGGACGTTCTCTATTTTTGTTGTCATATATTTGTCAGAAGATACAATTTGTCAATTTTTTAAACAATTTTGTATAGTAACCGTACGAAACAGTTGCCCGATTGGTCCTATTTTTGAACTTAAATTTACATTTTTTTTAAAACGGCCATTTACAGTGAAAAACCAAAGCTATATATAGCAACATCAAGCAGGGGTTACCGATTCCAATTTTTCTTTCCCTAAGAACCTTACTCGAACAGGTTTATTTCTTGAGGGAAAAATAAAACCCATTTTTAACTGTTAAATGCTGAGAAAAATGATAAACTCAATTAAGGAGTTTTATTTCTTGAGGAAAAAAATAAAACTCATTTTTAACTGTTAAAAGCTGAGAAAAATAAAAAACTGGAATTATGAGTTTTATTTTTTGAGAGAAAAAATAAAACTCATTTTTAAATGTTAAACCGAGAGAGAAATATAAAACTTAAGATAAGACTGTTATTTACTCAGAAGAAAATATAATTCTTTTTTTAACTATTTCATTAGAAGATAAAATATAAAATATCAATAACAAAGTGTTAAAACCAGACTTAAAATATCTCTTATAATTCTTTCGGTCCCTGATATATTCAGTGCTTTACATTTGTAAGTAGTAGAAATTTTATGTAGTATAGTACCCAACTGCAACTAGACGTAACCTCGGGTGCAGTTATAAAGCAGGCCTTTTTCACTTGGGGGTTTTTAATTTTTTATTAAGTTGGTCGAATTGTGTTTTATAAAGTTGAAATTAAATTGTTGCTTCTTACACATTCTTATATGCTCTATGAGCATTTTTTTTTTCGTTCTGGTCAATTAGTCTTAAATATTCGTAGTTCTTCTGGAGAAGAACATTAAACGTAGGGTGATAGGCTGTTGCTGAATATTTATGTATTCGTTCGTTATTCAAAACAAATGTAGGGTGAATGCACCAATAGTTGACCAGATAAGGTGTCTTTGCTCATGTAAACAAAAATAAAAATTATGGTATTGCAAATTTCGAATTTCGAATAATGTAAATTTGGAATTAAATAATTCACATAGTGATTACTTAAGAAGATTTAAAAATCATACCATCTTTTTGTTTATATTCTTTTTTTTGTAAAAATACTCTTCACGACGTTGTTGACCACGTTGTTCCAGTTATTGAACATGGATTCAGTGTTGGGCTTAATCTGATTTCAGTGTAATTTAATTAATAATTCCATTACAGTTTAGTCAACTTGCCGAGTAATTTGATTACATTTTAAACAGATTGCTTATGAGAGAATATCTAATCTATCAAATGTGTAATCTGTTACAATATAAATCGATTATTTTGTAATCTAATTACATTGTAAATTACTGTTACATAAATAAAGGTTAGAACGAGTGAGATAAACGCAAGTACTGCGGCTTTACTGCGTTGCAGTCGGATCACAGATTTAGTCCGTGCAATAACAGTAACGTGGAAGGTGCGCGGTGCCCAGCTATAAGTGTTGTGTTCTCTCGGATAAGGAAAGAGGGTGAGTGATTGTTGTGTTTTAGTGTGTGTGCGTGTAGTGTAAGAATGTTTAGTTGAGTAAGTTTGTTGTATTGTTAGGGTTATTCCTTAGATTCAAGGTCAGGCAGGTGGTAGAGAGAAAGGCGCGGTGTACGTTTGATCTCCATCTTCTAGTGAGGACTTCATTGATTTGTCATGGCCAAACACTCTTGCCGCATCATTGAGTTGTGATGGCGGACTTAAGTGCGTAAAGGAGGCTCGGTATATAGCATCACTGATTCGTCATGGCTATGAGCACGGCAGATTTGTACCTGCGACCTTTCCTTTTCTTTCGTTGCTAGGGTATAATAGGAAAAATTAAAACTAAAGCCGATAAACTTTACTGAGATCAAACGTGTAAATTCAGCGTTTTTACCGAAGTATGGATAATAATAAAGTATTTCCAGCTCTGTAAGCGGAAATTTTTCACTTTGGGGATTTACACACGTGTTTGTTATTTCTTTATTCACAGACGCCTGCAAAGAGCATGAGTCCAACAATATTCTGTGCGACAAAGATGAATAAAACGTCTAAAAACTCTCCGCCTTACCCGCATGCGCTAAAAGGTGATAGCATCAATTGTTTGTTTGCAATTTTTTTTTCAGAAGTTTTGACAGTTCCGTTAATATTTTAGGTCTAGCGCAGAACTTTTTGCTCGATGCAGACATTTTTACTCGAATTTATTACCAAACCGATTGTTATTTTATTGGATTGCGAAAGTCTAGTTACACAGTTAGATTTTTACTCATATTTAAGAAGAGGATGTGGTGAACTTGGAAATGAAATCAGCTGAGCTGTGAAAAATATTTAAGATTAAGCTGATTGTTTTGTTATCTTGTTAAAGAGCTCCGATTTTTATATATAAGTATTATATATTTAACAAAATTTGCTCTTAAGATTGTCTAGTAACTTTCCTTCAATTATCCCTGCTTCCGTATGAAAGTTTTATCTTAGTTTTCACGTAAAGATTTTCGCACTAAATTTACCACAACCACAAATAAGAAAAATACAGATAACCATCCACCGTACTTAAAACTGACACCAATTATTGCGGCTAATCGACAACGTCTAACCGACAAACATGTGCTTAAAGCTTTTCTCTCACAAGCCATCTACCAAACTCTCATTTTTCGAGAGAGGTGTAAAGATAAAATTGAAAGCAAAAGCGGAGGGCTGTGAGAGAGTTCAAAAACAATCAAGTTTAAACAGCGATCGTACGGTACAGTGTTGCAGGGAGAAACATGTAACCATTGAGGCGCTGTATCGTAAGCGTTGCCCCCGGAATAATCTCAAAGAAACATGTTTCTCGCATAGAATCTCTCGCAAAAGCTTCAAAGCTCTTTTTCGAAACAATGTGCTTTCTATTTCAGTTGTTGACTGAACGTCACTGATCCCCATAAGGTCTGGACATCTGGGTTTATCTGTGCCACAACCTTTGATGATCATGTACTATATTGTAAGTCAATTTTATTTTTATGTTATTCTGTTTAATTCTGTTTTTATTTTATCAGGGTCTCAAAAGAGAATTTTCACAATACCGCTAACGGAAGACACATCTCCAAAGGATGCTCCGGGAAATTCTATATTCATAATATTTTCAATGTTAAACATCCATTATCCTTAACCAATGTGTAGCAATGTATGGAGCAAATATTATTCTAGAAGGGGCAGTTTTCAAGATCTATTTCAATTTTTCTCGATTGTGGACAGTTAAAGATCACATTCAACTAGCTATGGGATAAAATATTTTCATTGTGCCATTTCGGATGTCTAAAGAAAGGTTATCCGAACTAATTGAATCGGAAGTGTCGAATGAATTTCAAGATTATATCCTATCGTTTTATCAATGAAGACGATGAATTGGAAGATATTTTATGTCGTTAACCCAATCCGATAAAAATATATCAAGGTGGAAAGATGCGTTTAAATTACCTAGTGATGAAAGCGCTGCAGGCGAAAAAAATTATTCCATTTAAAAGTTTTGATGATTTTGAAAAGCAATGGAACGGTTTCCCTGACAAAATTTGCACGTTGAATTTATAAAGGATTATAAAGAGAGTGATTTTCATGTAAATCTTATCACAAAATTTTGCTTAATATTTCCTCCCCCAGCATGTATCCTCTGCCATCTGCCTGAAGTGGTTTTTCATTTTTGTTATAGGTATCAATGACTTAAATCTCTTTAATATTGTGCAAGTTTTCCGGAAATAAGATTAAAGTGAAATGGTTATTAATATTTGCTGGATTTGAATTACGCAGAGAACTCTAGTATTTCACAATAAAATTTAAAATAACTATTGTATATAAATTGTGGTGTAACGGTCTAAAAAAAAAGACCTTGGATATATGCTAAAGGCACATGTCTCATAGTCGCCGAAGATACAGACTACACTGTCGTGTAATAAGGGTAATCTGTTTCAGTCTTTAGCCTTTGAGCGGAAAGTTTGGCGGATTGAAATGACTTATCGCTGTTTTAAAATAATGATTTCGACGGCCAAAATATGGAGATAATCTGCAAGATTTCTTAGCTAGAAAAAGTATACTCGCAAAAAATGAATACAAGTATAGGATAATATAGTAATTCATATATCTGATGACACAAATAACAAATTTTATTACAGGCTGCTAACATTTAATCCGTCCGAGAAAACACCTATTATACCCAATCATACTGTCTACCTAGGTGGAGCTTGTGATCCCTCAGACCAGTCCAAATATTGGTTTAAATATATGAAGAATATAGCAGTAAGTGACAAAAATAGCTCGGCTGACTGAACACTGTCAAAGGTCACTCCCGTCCACCAATATTTCGTTTGAATGAAGGTAATAATTTCGTAAAGCAAAAACTTATGTCATTTCCCTCTAAGTACATAAGAATAGTCTAAATTGTTTGCAATTTTAAGGGAAATCTCTGCGGATAACTGCTATAAGAGAAACATTGGAAGAGGTTGGGTGTTTTGATATGCAGGAAACAAGATGAAATTAATAAAGAATTTTTTTTTGGGAATTATGGAAAAGTTTTTGACAGGAAAAAATGGCAGGAGTTAGTTCATAACGATCCAAAAAAATCCTTGGAGCTGTACCATAAATTGCAGGAAGATCCGGATCTTTGGCGTATATATGGATGGTCTGCTTGGCTTACGCCTGCCATATTCCAGAGAAAGTATTTGCGTAAATAATATTGATTCACTACATATAAAATCTTATACAGAAGTGTGACCTGCAACTCAACAAGAAATAATTTTTTAGTTTGAGACGGCGCTTTTCTTTGTTCTCGACAACATCCCGAATTTAATACCAGACATGTCCTTAATTACTGCGTAAGATTGAATTATCTTACTTTTATATATAACTTAATCTTTTTTTTTACTATTTAAGTGGAATACACCAATAGGATATCTGGGTTATCTCCACTGGAATTTTACGATTTTGTCGTCTAACTAAAAGCAAGGACATTGACGAACTTGCGAATTTAGCTAAAAACGGCATTGATGAAAGAACAACACTTCCTTCGTGCACGATCACTGCTCCGCTGGTGTTATTGGCATTTTAGTGGGTAGTCAAAGTGATACAAATCTTTGCTTACAGTAAAATATTTTTCTTCAAGGTGATGACTTTTACCCAAAGAATCCTCATCATTATAAACAAACGATTGAGGACCATGCTCACGGGAGTATCGAATCCTTTACGCTAAAAGTAAAAAAGGTTCATTGATTTTATAAGTGTTAATAAAAATTACAACGTGAAGCGAATTAAGTATTGTTCTGATAAATTCGATCACCGTGCGGATTGGCACCGACTCAAGTGGAGAACATTATCCAGTGTTGTGCAAATTAATCGCAACAGTATTTTCTAGAAAAGAAGTTATGATCATAGAAATGGCTTTACTGAATGTAGGGGTAGTGGCAATAAATTTTTATATCGGGTAAAAGGTCCTTTAAAATATGACTAATGCTAAAGGTGGTGTACGTTTTGCACTATTTCTAAAATTTATGGCTTATTTTAAACGGAAGTTTATCATACACACAGGAGAGAGGAAGGAGAAATTAAAAAATTCTGATAGAAAGGACCTGTAGAATTCTTTCATCTTCGATCAAATAGTGGATCGTTTTGTATAACTTTGTGCTAATGGTCTTCTGCATGCTCTATGTAAACTCAAAAACAACAAGGCAATAAAACAAGTTAATTTAACAAGGGCATCTTTAATATTAAGTTAAATATTTTCAATAAATTCTTAAGCTTAGTAAATACAGCAAAACACGTTATATAAAAATATCGTCGGCCTTAACTGTTCCGTCGGGGGTGGGGTCAAATACTAGTAGAAGTAATAAAGTAAATAAATAACAATAAATATCACAAAATATCAGTAATTCCAACCCATGCCATAACTCTTTACACGAAAAATGTCATTATTATCGATGCTGGGAGTGTGATCTCTGCGAATCTGAAAACTGAGGTCTGGTTATACAAATTCATGTACGCTGGTGTGGTTAGAAGGCAAACTTATCTCACATCGAAGGGACATCGTACCAAGAAATAATGGTATTTTTCAGTTTAGAAATTAGAGAGATCGAAAATTATAATTTTAAGGACAGTAGGATTTTAAAAGTTCTTATACCCCAGATGAAAACATAGAGTATACTAAGTTAGTCATTCCGTTTGTAACACCTAGAAATATTGATGGTAGAGCAAAATGGATTGAACACCCACTCATAATACTAAAAGTTATTTTGATTTTTATATGTCCGTCTGTCTGTCCGTCCTCACGATAACTCGAGAATGCGTGTACTTAGAGAGCTGAAATTTCGCACACATGCTATTAAAAAAGAAGTAAAATTACGTTCGAAATTGAGACAAATCTGGTGACTCCTTTGCGGGGTTGCCATACAAAAATTTCATTCTTCATTATATATTTGGACACTGGCTAGAACGCGTCAACGTAGAGAGCTAAAATTTTGTACAAAGCGTTTTCATAAAAATAATAAATACAATTGCAAAAATAAACTAAATCGGGCAATCCCTTCTTGGTGACGCTATATAAAAATTTAGGTTTTTTACGTATACTGTGAAAACGATTAATCTTAGATACTGAACAAGTAAAAAATCTAGAATTGGTCTAAGACCAATTCTTATGATACCCTAGATGAATGCACGTATGAAATTTCGTATGGTCACCCATTTGAGCAATTTTGATTTTTTGCATTGGTTTCTCGCATATATATCTAGAACGGCTCGTCGGACAGAACAAATGATTATAACCAATTTTATAGGATTTCTTATTCTGAAAAAGTTTTTAGTACAATAAAAATACCTAGGACTGATCGTTTTCAAAGTATATGTAAAAAACCTAAATTTTTATATGGCAACCCCACGAAGGAGTTGCCCGATTTGTCTCATTTTCGAACTTAATTTTACTTTGTTTTTTTAATGTCCGTGTACAAAATTTCAGCTTTCCAAGTGAACGCGTTCTCGAGTTTTCGTGCGCACGGACGGACGGACAGACGGACATGCAAAAATCAAAATAACTTTTAATTTTATGCGGGGTGTCCTGTCCAATCCATTTTGCTCTACCATCATTATTTCTGTGCGTTACAAACGGAATGACAAACTTAGGTTGGAAAGGCAAGATATATTTCGGGACTTTCTCTGTTAAAAGTGGATACACACGTTGCATTTGCAAGCAGAATGATGTTAAAGTACACTCCATATGTTTATTTTTCAAAAAGCCATCAGAGGCTAATTCCAATAATTGCTCTTCCTTCGCATGCGATAAATCTTCTGACATAAGGGTGACGATTTTTCCATGTTTGTAATCGGAGAAAAATAAGCTGTTTGTTGCATCCGGCGCAGTCAGTCCCGTCCCTCCGGGGGTACGCGTGCCACACTTTGGGAAAACTGATCTAGGGTATTATAAGAATTGGTCTTAGACCAATTCTAGCTTTTGTTTTGTTTTAATATATTTCATTAAATAAATAGGTCTTGTTTCTTTGTAAACACTGCGGTACTCTTAGTTTGCACATTTATTACTTTTTTATTATTTAATTAAATGTGCATTAAGCCCCCTTGCCAGGATAAGACGGTACCACATAGCATACATGTATGCTAAGCGGGGGGGGGGGGGGGACTTTTGAATGCAGAATGCGATAATATAAATTGAATCTGGTATTGAAGCAATATGATTTCAATGAGATCTTATAGGTATCCAGCCACGGCAGAATGAATCAATTCTCATATTCTCTAATACTGCCCATACTACCGTTTTGCCTTGCGGAAAAAGTTAAATAACTCAATTTAGAAACAATTCCTTGCATTTAGTAAAAAGTATAGAATATGAGGTACATTTAGACCGCAGAGTCTGTTTGATGTAGAATTCAATTCGAGTGGTATTTATGGCATAAAATGATATTGCGAAGCTGGTTAATGTAGCACGCACTGTATAAGCATTTCGCATGGAATTCCGTGTGTTTTCCATGTCATTTTAGACGAGTTTATTGGGAAATTCGTACGATCTTCGCGTCTTATCGGTAGGTACTCATTTTTGCTTATTGTGTGTAATGTTTTTTTTTATATTCATAAGAGAGCAAGAAAAGAAGTGCCGCTGATATTTTTATTTTCTTGCGCTATAATATGAAGGACACTATATGTTCAGTTTATTTATTAGGTGCAATTTGGCTGTGATATAAGAGATTTTGTGTTTTGAAATCAACGCTGTTCTTTCTGCATTAAATCTGCCTTTTTTGTATCTAAAATGCATGTTAATTTTTTCTGGTAAACTCCAATTTGAAGTAACTGTTCCATGTGTATTTCATGCAATTATTCCACGTCAACTTATATAGACACCCCCTAGAACATCGTTATAGGAATTTCCAACGTAGAGTTGCGTGCTATTTCCACGTAGAATTTACATTAGTTACACGTTATATTTTTTACTTTTTATAGCAAATGCAGTATCAATTTGGTACTAGACCGGCATGTTATGCAGAAGTAGGATCTGTTTTCTGTACGTGTTTATACCATCAAACTTTTGTATTCACTACAATGCCTGGGAATGCCTGGCTTAGTTAAGGTTTACTGTCAACATTACTTGGATTGAATTAGTAATGAGTACATGAACATACCTTACGTTTACCTAGTTTAACGAGGGAGGCGTAATGTATTGATGAATCACATTTTTGAGCATTTTATTCCGGTGACACACGATAATACACACTCGATACACCGTCCACTTTTTTGAAATGGCAGAATGAATGCTTCCACTGAATTTAAAAGGATTACTCTCTTCACCTTCCAAAGAATTTAAAAGTAACGCTTCTTTTCACCTTCCAAACAATTAATAAGGAATGGTTCTCCTCACCTTCCAAAGATGGGTTGCTTGTTGCCACCTTCCAAAGAACTAAAAAAGAAGGCTTCCTTTCACTTTACAGGGCATGCAGAAGCAAGTTGTACAAGCGACCTTATATACCTTCCCGTCGTGGGATATCAATGCTTTAAAGGAAATGAACTGGGTATGCGAGCGTATTGCGTTCATACCTTTCATAGAATGCTTTCGGAATACATCCGAAATGCTTCCATTTTCCGCTGGGTTCCCTCACCTTATAATCAGAACTCTGGCCTAACATAAAGAAAAACAAATTGGTTGGTTAGTAAGTGCAGCGCACCACCACTAAGCCACCAAAAATGTATGCCACAAAATGAATGCATAATACTATTTCTCGACGTTTGAATTTATACTGGAAGTCCCAGATTGATTGATTCAAAGTCTACATATACCTAACTTAAATATGAGCTACTATTTTATAAATTTCTAACCGAATTCAATCAAAGCCTATACCTAATTTAAATATGAACTAATATTTTATATTTTTCTAACCGAAATCAATTTATGTCTCTTGTCCGGATTTCTGAGCTGTCTATTTAAAAATTCAATTTTATAAAAAATTCTTAACCGAATAAACAACCACAAGAGCTTTATGCTGTCGAATTGATAGCAACATTTATATTGTTCTACATTTGACAGAATATCAAAAATAGAAGAATCGAAATAGTTACCTTGCTGAAACGACGAGTTTAAACTTTCTTCCAACCCTTTTATGTAATCTACAAACTCTTTTGGTGGAATTACTAGTTGGGCGTTATCGTACTGTTTAAACTTAAATTAAGATAGAGATTACTCTATAGGATTTTTTACCGGGTTAAACTTATATTTGCTGAAGAAGGAACTTTTTTTGGATTCTCCGGTATATAGCAAAAGCTAAAAAATGTTTTTAATTTGTTATTTTATTACACAACTCGTTATATTTTGGGTGACAAGTTTCAAGTCTTGGTTTGACTCATCAACAGGTCCCAAATAACGAAATTGAGTGACTTGAAAAACAAATGAAAAATTAGTACAAAGAAAAGAAATGAAAAAATGAAAAAATTGAGAATAATAGAAGAAAACAAATTTTTTATAAATTTTTTATTTTTTTAAACATTTTTTAATAAAAAATTTGTTTTCTTCTATTGTTCTCAATTTTTCATCTTTTTCTAAGAACTTAATGCCACCTATAAAATCTCGAGCTTTATTCAAAAACGCAATTTGCTGCTCACTTCCGATAAACGGTATTCTCATTTCTTTCGCTTCAGAATGTTTGGATGTGTTGAACATATCAAAAAGGTAGTCCATCCTCTTGATAAATTCTGCCGTATCCAAAGCAGTTGCAGAGAGTTTTTTCCGGCAACAAGTGTATATACTCCAGCTGCAACTGAGCAGAATTTTTCACACACATTTTCTGAAAGTTGTTGAGATATATATGTATGAGCGCCAGTCAATTTTAGTGCAAGTCTAAACTCATTTTCACTATCCATTTTATAAAATTGTTTGACATCCTTGAATGAAGCACGTTTCTCTTCATCAAAAACAACATCATATTTCGAAAAATTGTTTTTAACGAGCTTCACTAAATGAGGAGTGTCAAAGAAATAAAACATATTTTGTTCGTCAATCGTGAAGGTGGTTTTTTCAGGTCTAATATCTAGCAATTTTGATAAAACCTGAAAATTTGGACCCATATCGCTAACTAAAGCCATTGGATGAAAGCCAATTTCTCTCAAGCCTCTTACTGCTTCAATAATCAATCTTTTGGCTTCTAATGGTGGACATGCAGAATAACCATGTATGCATGATCATGGGCTTCGCCCGATCGCTACGGTAAGCTTGGCGACGACTGTCGTCGTTGTCGTCGTCGTCGTCAATGTGTTATTATTGTACCCCGTAGAAAGTTGAAATTATCTTGTCGTCGTTAGAATTTTTATAAAATTTTGCTATGTAAGGTTGGGTGAGTTAAAAATAATTTTAAATGATTTGTGATAGTTCAAGTTGTAGTAGCAAGTGCTCATATAATTACTCGAATAGTTCGTGTAGTAATTTTGTTATTGAAAATTATTGTGAAGATGCCACTACCAAAAGCGAAGAAATCTATTGGACAAACTCTGCTAAAATTCAGAAAGCCGAGTCTAGAAGACATTGTGGTAAGCGACGACGAAGCTCTGAGTTGTCCTGCGATGGATATGAAAACAACAGTGCAAAACAGCGACGAGGAGGAATTATGCCTAAATCAAGAGGGATTACAGAAGGAGACGATACCACAAGAGGAGAATTCATTATTATCAGAGAATCATCCACAGAAAGCTACGAAACAGAGTACAAATATAATTCAGACCAATCGGAAAATGAGCTATGGCAAGAAACGGAAAACAAAAAGCGACGAGGAATTTTGTCATTCATCGAAGAGGAAGAAGTTGTCAGTGAAGGAAATTTTGGAGAACCAGGAACCGAACGAGACCGGAATGGCAACGATTCTGTCATTGTGGATGATATTATGGCACGAGGGAATCATGATTCAAATGATTCCTATACTGAAGCAATTAACGATAATGGCACTGAAGGAGAAAAGGATTACAGCGAAGAAGATTGCATTTTTGATGCAACAAGGAATTTGCAGTTTGTTAAAAGACCACAAACTAGCAGAGACCGAATTAGAGCAGTTTTCGATAGAGGATTTCGTAAAATTGCTCCAAGACCACGAATTATTCACGACATATACGCAGCACTGGGTGTGCCAGGAGGATGCAGATTGGATCACAAACAATTATATAAAATGTTTACCGGAGCAGTGCTTATCGTCTTCTACCATTGCGACCACATCCATGTCTTCCATGACCGCTCGTACTCCAATAGCAGTTGTCGATGTAAATTTGCCGAGTATATCAAAAGGAATGGCACAGGAATCGGCAGGAGATATTCTCGATCAATTGTTTCGTCATTCGAGTACAGCATCGAGCACTGGTGCAATACAGCAATCTATTGCTCGAAGGGACGGAGATTATGTCATTACTTTGAAGTCGCCAGGAGAATGTGGATACCGAGTGATCAAATTGGATGTGTACGATTACTCGAAGATATCCAGCTTGCCCAAGGAACAATGTGGAAACAGGCGACATACAGGAGCACTTTCTTAACTTCATCGCCTGTAGACCAGAAGGAGGTACTGGTAGAGAAGCTTCTATCGTTGGCAGCAGTCGAATTGAAGAAAATTCCGAAGGTGCAAAAAGAGGAAAAGGTGATGAAATCGTTTTATTCTTACAAAAACGACCGACATCACCAGTAAGCCAAATATTCAACACATCAGCCTGGTTAAAGTCGAAGTATAAATTTTACGATTTGAATAGTGTTTTAATTAAAAATTGTGTTAGAATAGTGAATAATTTTTATAACGAGATGACATTAAAAGAAATATTTACTTTTTTTGAAAGTTGCGAACCGCAACATATGTTTTTTAATGCACCTCAAGGTAACATTAGTAACTATTATTATTCAATAAAAGAATCTGTAGATATTTTAGAAAAATTATTAATGTTTCAATTTAATAATAATGTTATGCAAATAAGAATTTTTTTATATCATGTATATGCAGTGTTAGATAAGTTGATTCCAAAAAAAACTCCATATTTATTTTGTCGCCCCCAAATGCAGGAAATTTTTTTTTTTTTTTTGATGCCGTAATTCATTACTTCATAAACTTTGGACAAATGGAAAATTTCAACAGATATTGTAATTTTCCTATGATGGAATGTGTGGACCGGAGAATAATCCTATGGAATGAACCAATGATGGAACCATGTGCTAGTGAAACGTTAAAAATGATTCTTGGAGGTGATACTGTGAATGCGAAAGTGAAATATCAAGGAGATGCTGTTATTACGAGAACACCTGTAATCATCCTATCAAATAATGATATTTTTCCGAAAGATGATGCATTTAGGACTAGAATGTTTAGCTATAATTGGAGAAGTTGTCCGTTTTTAAGTTTATATTACTTATTAAAAAAACAAAAAAATTTCAATAAAGATTAATGAAAATACGTTTCTGTGTTTTCTAATCAAGAATATTTTTATTTTATATTCAATTTACAATTTCAGATTAGTTGCACTTTGTTGCATTATGTAAAATTCATCGTCGCTATCGCTATCGTTGCCATTAAATTTTTTTCCAGTCACGTTTCCACTTTTCGTATCTGTGTTACCAAACCGTCTGTATATGACTGCGTTGCATTTTCTATGAAGGTCACTTCTAATGGCCAGCTAATTGCGTTGTTTTTAGAGAATGCTGAATTAACATCAAATTGAACTCGACACTGACATTTTATTTTCCAATAACATGCACTATTGAGATAAGAAACCTGTGCAGTTGCTGTATTTAATTGTGGTGTAACAACTAATCCGATATGTAATTGTGGTTGTGCTTCAAAACTTGTTGCTCCACGTGCTGGATGAAATGCGCCGTAATTTTCTATTTTTCTTACATATTCTTCTATGCATTGATTGATTAATATATAACCTTCCTTATCTTTTCCTAAACCAACATCACCAATTGCAGGTTTATTACTTGAATCGAAAAAAAATTGTAACATCATTGATCTTGGACGAGTAAAAGTTGTTTCTACTGCATTTGTGTTTCTATTCCAGGGTACAAAATGATCTTTTGCAGCTTTTATAAGACCATTTTTAGGTTTGTAGGTGTAATGTACGACTTCCTGGCCTACAGCTGGATTTATTAAAAATTGATGAACCTTCTCATCCATACGTGCTACACCATAATTATGAACCATGTATTTGGGTAATGCGCTTCTATCTGGATTTTCAGAACGGTTCCATTCGTGTACATAATATTGTTCGATTGATTGTGGTACACATAATGCATTGCTACTACTACTAAAATTGAGGAATTGTGAATTTTATATGATTAGAGTGAAATAAAGAACTTGTATATTAATTATTTAATATTGTGTTTTAAATAACGAACCAAAGACCACGCCCGCAACAACTGGTGTCAGAAGTGAAATAAATTCGCGAAATAAAGTGGTGGCAATTGACTTAAAAATTCAAAGTGTGATTAATTTTGAGAAATTGTGTTAAATTGTGAAAGTTCTGGAAAATAATTTATATTCATCTGTAAGAGAATTATTAAAGTAATGGGGCGCAAACTGGAGGAGCTTTGGATACACGATTTGAAAGTGGAGTTAGGGAACCGGTCGTTACAAACGACAGGTCCAAAGAATGTTCTCGTCGAGCGACTGAGACAAGCTTTGATAGAAGAAGGGCAGAATCCTGAGACATTTGTTTTCGAAGATAACTTGGAAGAAACTGAAGCGGAAGAAAAGTCTGTGATGAACATGGAACAAGTTTTGAGCACTTCTATGAGTAAATTGGAGCTTTCATTAGCTCTGCAGATGAAAAATGCTTTTGAGGAAACAAGCAATTCTCTTGAGAAACAAAAGAGATCTCTGGAATCCCGTTTAGATGAGCAGAAAAAATCTATGGACGAACAAAAGAATTCTCTGGAATTCCGGTTAGATGAGCAGAAGAAATCTATGGAAACCCGTCTGGACGAGCAAAAGAATGCTTTTGAGGAACAAAAGAATTTTCTGGAATCCCGGTTAGATGAGCAGAAGAAATCTATGGAAACCCGCTTGGACGAACAAAAGAGTTCTCTGTCTAGCAACTCGTTTGGAGTATCAGAAAAATTTTCTAAAAAGTTCTTTAGAAGAACAAAATTTGAAACTTGAAGGAATTGAGCAGGAATTTCAACAAAAGGTTTCGGAAGTTCAACAAAAAGTGACCGAGCAACTTGAAAACGTTAAAGCAGATCTGGAAAGAATAAAGCATCGTCAGCCTCTAAACGTAGCAGCTGAAATGAACAGATTTACCTTCAATCGATAGATTTATATTTCCATGACTATATATAAAATATAAAGCTTTCCAAGTTTCATCACTTTTTCCGACTTATTTTTCTTTAAACTTCATTACTGCATTACTTGCAACCTTTTTATCACGAAGTATCCATTGTTATTTAATTAATCACATTCAACAAATTATAAAATAAGTCTTGCACCTATGTTGACCAAATATACGAGGAAAAG
This sequence comes from Dioctria linearis, assembly GCA_963930735.1. Lineage (NCBI taxonomy): Eukaryota > Metazoa > Arthropoda > Insecta > Diptera > Asilidae > Dioctria > Dioctria linearis. The sequence goes on along the minus strand of OZ005742.1, from coordinate 135,625,922 downwards.
TAACACTAAGATTGCTCTTTAATTTTAAAAGCAACCAAGAGGTTTACCTCTATTGGCTAGATATATATTAAAGGTGTAAATATCATGTATAATAGATGTAAGGTAAATGCACAAATTTTTATCATTTATAAAATTTAAGCTTTCCGAGTTTCATTTCACAAACTAGTCACTCTTTCGGGCTTTAAATTTTCACTAATTGTCATTGCAACCTATCTTATAAAGTTAACAATTTTTAATTAATAAGATTTATTAGCAATTAATATATAAAAAAAACACGATACAGCAACTATTTTGACAACTGTTTGGTTTGTTTATTTTGTTGAACAGGTGATTAATCCCATCCCTTGGCCATTTTAACAGTGTTAGTTAGGTTTATTAAAACCGTGGCCAGTTTATTTGTATTTGAGATTTCTTATAGGCTTTTACTCGATTTCCCGTGGCGAATACAATTTGTGTTGGAGCTTCTTCGATAAAATAAAGTATCATGGAACATCAATGTATAATTCACCACAGGCAAATTACCATGGACGGCTGATATTGTATTGAGCGACACCGGCTTATCTATATCGAAAACCCGTGGCAAATGCAGTTGTATTGCTTCAAATTGTAGCGTGGGAAATAATTTTGAAATGTCACTTTCCCATGCATATAGTCACACTCTTTACACTTATGTGCCATTGCGTTTAAAGTTCTTATCTTTCATTCCTGCAAATGGCTCTTATGGGGTAATGGGCTTTCAAGAACTTTAAAGCTCTACAAACCCTTCCTTATAAAGCTTTTGAATGCCTGCATCTCTTTTACATTTCTGGCCCCCATTAAGGTGGACTTTCTTTATTATTAATCATTTTTCGGTTTTTACTATTCCCAATTTTTTATTATTATTACACACAATAGAGGTCTAGTTAGCAATTACCAAGTCTTGCTTATAACTTTTGAGTGGGCAGTTAAAATCTTAGTGGGGTTTTAGTTTTTTAACTTTATTTTTATTTATTAAAAAATATTAAAATTTTAGATTTTACTTTTAATTTAACAAACTAAAATAAAAAGATATTCATACATTAATACAAATACAATAAAAAAATTTATTTGTGCGCTTACATCGTTACTGGTTAATGCTAGATGAAAGCAAACGTGGCTTAGTAGGCTAGTTACAAATTTTATAAAATGCAACAGGGAAAATCATCTGTCTCGTTAGCTCAGTGGTAAGAGCAGTAGCCCGGCAAGCGGAAGGTCCCGGTTTCAAACCCCGGACGAGGCGTTGTTTTTTCTCCTTGTATTTATAAATTTGGTTTAGAATCGTGAAAAATAAATGTTCTTAAAATTCTTCTTTCTCCATTATTCTTGCAGTGTTTTTGATGTATCTCAGCTCTGATTCATAGTTTATTTCTCTTATTGGGATGTTTAATAATCGGTGAACCATAGAATTGAAAGCAGCCATTTTATGTTGATGACAATGATTAGAGCCTGATGTTATATATCTTTGTGTGTTTGTTGGTTTCCTATATACACAGAAGGTGATTTGGGTATCTACTCTAATCAGCACATCTAAAAAGAGAAGAGTACCATTGTGTTCAATTTCACTTGTAAATTTTATAGTAGCAAACAACTCGTTTAATTTTTCCAAAGTAGTAGAGACTTCCGTGGGAACCAATTCTCTTCTTTACATGGTTAGGGAAACATCTAGAGCACTCATTGACCATAGAGATATACTTGGATTCGCCACACAAAGAAGACTGTTAGTTTCAAATCCCAAATGTCCAAAATTGTATGGTTTACCCAAAACACATAAACCAGGTAAATGTATGAGACCAATTGTTTCTAACATCAATGCTCCATCCGAAAAATTAGCTAAGTGGTTAATGTCTGAATTCCGAAAGCTAACTCCCGCTTTAGGCATGTCCGATGAAAACTCAGTTGAGTTTGTAGAAGAAATTAAAAATATAACTCTCGAAGATGAGGAAATCTTGTGCCCATTTGACGTTACAACCTTATATTCAAGTGTACCAATGAAGAAACCCTAGAAATTTTCCAAATTTGGCTGAATAGACAATCCATTGACGAAGAGAGAAAAATAATATTCTCGAAACTGAATAGGCTTTGTATGAACCACAGTTACTTCACATTCAGAGGTAAATTTTTCAAACATTTAGACGGAACGGCGATGGGAAATGCTTTAGCGCCGTTTTAATCATCAGATATCTTCATAGGGCATTTGGAAATGCAATGTAAAGAAGAGAATTGGTCCCCACGGGTGTGGAAAAGATATGTAGATGACATCTTCGCTATAATAAAGAAGTCAGAAGTCTATACTATTGGAAAAATTAAACGAGTTGTTTCCTACTATAAAATTTACAAGTGAAATTGAACACAACGGTACTCTTCCCTTTTTAGATGGGCTGATTAGAGTAGATACCCAACTCACCTTCTGTGTGTATAGGAAACCAACAAACACCCACAGATGTCATGTCCCAAAGGCAATCGAATAAATAAACCAATTAATTACCATAAACTTCTTAGAAACAACATTCGGATTTCTTGTACACAGAATAATTCTTTATTTAGCAAATGCACTGACCTAACTTAACAATACAAAAAATCTAACCCGAACCGAAGCTGAGACTAGCTTGACTCACTCCGACTGATAACTTAACGGCACTCGCTAGACCAGTCATTGGTCCTTCATGCCCCAATATTTGGAAGTAAGCTTTCTTTGCTCACAACGCGAATGTAAACAAACGACACAACCTTGTCGTTTGCTCTACCGGTTGCAGCACCAGAGCTGCTTAGTAGTAAACAATCGCCTTACATAATATTTACCATGCAAGGTTAATTATTATTGTAATCGTCGATTGCTCCACTAAGCGCTCATCGCCACCAGCTGTTGGGCTAATCAGCAAAACATTCTACGGTTGCAGAACAATTCCATGCGAGGTAATTGTTTAGCAATCGCTGATTATTTTACCAGATGTGCTTTTGGCTGTTGGAAGAATCTTCCGTATATTGGGCCATAACAAAGATATATAACATCAGACTCTAATCATTGTCATCAACATAAAATGGCTGCTTTCAATTCTATGGTCCACCGATTATTAAACATCCCCATGACAGAAATAGACTATGAATCAGAGCTGAGATACATCAAAAACACTGCAAGAATCAATGCCTTCCATACTCGATTAATAGACGCACTAGTCCATAAACAAAAATATAAAAAATGCATTAAAGACAACACAACACTAAAAGGCAGATATGACTCAGATATTAAACGTGTAGGAATAACTTATCACCCAAAATACACCGATAAATTCAAAAACATTTTTAAGAAAATTAACAGAAAGGTTATCCCAGTGTCGTCTAACAAACTTAGAGGTATTTTGTGCAGAACCAAAGATCTGGATGATCCACTTAGTAAGAGCGGCATTTACTCTTTAAAATGTTCTTCGTGTGATCTCACCTATATTGGACAATCATGGAGAGCTGTCAAAGAAAGATGGAAGGGACACAACAGACACATAACAAAAAATGAATCCAATCGATCCAGCATAGCTCACCATATTTTAAATACTATCAACCATGAAATTCACATAACAAATTTCAAACTAATAAAGGCAGTAAGAAATAACCAAAAACTGGATGCATGGGAATCGTTATTTATACATAAGAATTCACTGTTAATGAACACTGGAGAACCCCCTATCGAAAGTAGACTATTTCATCTCTTGGATACAGATCATTAAAATTGTTATCGTTCGCCTATCACTTTTGTTAATGGATACTTTAAAACATACATAAACGTATTGCGTTATTGAATTTGGGGCACTGTTTGCTTCCCTTTTTATCATAGTCGAGTAGTCTAGCTATGCATATATTTTTAGTTTGAAAATAAAGATATCTGAAGATGGTAGCGTGGCTACCGAAAACGTTTAAAAAATAAATCAAAAATAGTGGAATAATAAGAAGATTTTTATTTACAAACTGATACAATTATAATTAGTTTCACAGTGCTCAAATAATTTAAACAACAGTGTGTTTGATTAAAAAATGTCTATGAATGTACTCTGTTTAGCATAAACGTGTGTAATCTCGATGACAAGATATTGTCCGTCTAAAGGTATAATCGGTTCATTGACGATATGCCTACGTATTAGTTGCTACAGTTAAGGCAATGATTAGTTGACCCAATAGTTTAATATTTTAATTTTATTAGAAAATGGTCAACTTTTGGTGTATGGTCATCTATGTTATGGTTGTAGCATACTGTATGCAGCAGTATGCTACACTGAAGCTAGCAACAGTCTGATACATGTAAGCTATTGCCTATGTGGACGGTGCGACTTGATTCGGCTAACCTAACGTCACCTAATTGACACAGAGGAGCGCTTCCATATAACTAAGTTTGATGACAGGCGAAAAGCAAAAGAAGAAGAAGAATATCCATGTGAGGAGACTTCAGCGCACAACAATTTAGATTAAATAAAAAGGGACGTATATGTTTTGGCCCGGGGAAAAGAAGTGCGAACGAAGAGAACATCCAATTATACTACCGGAAACTCGACCGACCATTGCGGCTTCTGCCCACGCCATGGGATTATTGTGTGTGTGCGTTCATCCGGATTGCCCTCACAAAAGTGAAAAGGGAGTTACTCGATTGATCATTCAGTGCTCTCTACTTAATAAATTTGTGAAAGACAGAAAAATCCGAGAACTTGGCATTGGGTGAGTAGAATATCTTTGGTGTATAATCTACTGATCAACACGATCATGCAAAGAATTATTTCTAAAAATAATATTTTTTCCAATCAAGTTCTCTACCCACAAATTCAAAGTTTACACAAAATTAATTGCATACTTGCACGTTATTTTTCTCACCATTCGTGAAAAAGAATTGAATTTTTCGTGATAATGTTCATTCCCATAAAAGTTTTGTACACTTAAATTACATGTGAAAACGTTGAATTTCTGGATAGATAACCTTGGTTCCAATAATTCATCTTTAAGGTAAGATTTATACTATTAATATAGAGTAAAATTGAATAAAGAGTTACTTAGAATTCAGTCACCAAGCAGGTAGTTTCTTCTAGAATTCCCCCCACCAGTGGTAGAGGTTCTAACTTTAACTGGTCCTTCCAGCCTTCTTGAACTGCGAATTTGGATTAAACGTTAAGCGAACTGCATCTACAGAGCTGGCTGGACTGGGCTCTACAGCAGTATCATCCCAAGTTTCTCTATAACAATCATCCCAGGGATTTGCAGAGGCATCTACACAGCCATCCACAGATCAGAGAAACCAGCTGGCTAAAAAGAACTGCCAATTCAGGTAGCTGTATTACTACGAAGTCAGGTCATACCGATTTTCTACAAGCTGACAGCCCAACTGCCAATCCAGGTAGCTGTATTACGGTAATCCAGCCATCCACCAAGCTGACTGCACAATTGCTCTAAAGAGTTGAAAGAGTGGTTATGCCGGATTGGACTAGAAGTCTACAGAGCTAGAATCCAAGCGCTTTATATACTAATTGTTACAATTACTTTGTTATAGATCTATTTCACAAAACTATCAGCAAGAAGGTATAGTAGAACAGGCTGCATATTAACTAGCATAATTAGCAACCTAAGAGACTGGTTCATCCTAAGCGGTTAAGCGTTATATAGAAATCAAATCTATCAACTCCAGAAAGACGACTTGAGAGAAGTAAATATGGCTTTACTGGCGAAAAAACAAAAAGAATGTAATAAAAGAATTGAAAAACTGCAAAAAAATTATCATAAAGACGGGGACCACAGGAAAACAAAAACATACATTGAAACAAGATCGGACTGGCTAGAATCACTCTGGAACGAATTTGTAAAGAGAAATATTGAAATTGAGAAAATTGAAGATGCAAATGCTCAACATGCATACTTCGCAAAAAATTACTTTGAGGAAGTCGAAAATTATTATAAGACTTTAAAGATACTTTACAAAGCAAGATGGAAGACATAGAAAGTAATGAGTTAACACCGGAAAAATCAAGGGAGGAGTCAGGTCCAATAGAAGAAGATGACTATCCTGTGAAAATAATTCGAGTCCAACAAGAAACTATGAGGTTATTAGAGAGAATCATCGAAAGTATACAGAAGGAAGTCAGTAAATCACACTCCCCATTCTACTATCAACATAAGATGGCCACCATTCAATCGTACTGGAATAAGATTACTCTTACTCATTCTGACATCATAGCCAATCCACACGAAGCCTACGATGACTACTTAAGCCAAGAAACATATGAATCACTAGAAGATAAATTTCATAACATAACAATACACTTACAAGAACTACTTGGGACAATACAGCGTACAGATGATGAATCAAGCTGCCCAGGCTTATGCTTCCGACGTTTGAGGGAGAATACGAGCATTGGTCTTCTTTTCATGATATCTTTGTTCGTCTCATACATAACAACACAAGGTTAGGAGACGCCGAAAAAATGCAGTATCTCAAGACTCACTTGCGACGGGAAGCCAGCAACTTGCTTCAACATTTGACAATATCAAATGCCAATTATAAAATTGCATGGCAATTACTCAATGACAGATTTGATAATAAGAGAAAGATCTGCTCAATACAACTGCAAATATTGCTATCTCAACTAAAATTAGCACAAGAATCAGCAAATGGAATACGGAAACTTCATGATACTACAAAAGAGTGCCTACATGACTTGTCAAATCTGGGAATAGATACAAGTACCTGGGCGCCAATAACCTCTCACATTATAATCCACAAATTAGATGTCGACAGTAATAAACTTTACGAGAAAACATTAGAAAAACCCCGAGATCTAGCAACAAATGAGGGACTCTTTCGCTTCTTAGAGACGTGATTCCAGTCGTTAGAATTACTTAACAACGCAAAAAAGAGAGGAACTTCTCATTGACCAGGCAAAAGAAGGTAATAAAACCCGTTGATTACTCTCGCTATAAATCATATCACACGACCTCCAAGCTACTTAGATGCACCTACTGTCAGCAGTCCCATAGACTCTATCAATGTCAGAAGTTCATACGACTTTCAACGAATGATAGGAGACAGCTCATTCAAACAATGAAATTGTGTTCAAATTGGAAGGCGAGAAATGCCTCAGTAAATATAGCTGCAATATTTGCCAGCGTCATCATCATACGCTTCTACACCAAAGTAATGAAAAGCGGCAGCATATAACACAAGTCACTGTGCATAAAACAACATTAAACGTCAACAATGCCAGGTTGTTTTAGCCACTGCTCTTTTGAGGGCCCGAGCTGCAAATGGAGGATTCGAGCTCTTGCGTGCTTTGATCGATCAAGGATCGCAAGCTTCCTTCATTTCTGAGGAATCCGCTCAACTTCTTGGACTTCCTCGATTAATAGCAAACGCACAGGTGTGTGGTGTAGCAATGACAAAGGCGGGACTTGTCAGACATAAGGTCAGGTTGTATCTGTCGCCACGCTTTTCATCACAATTTTCTATAAAGATTGAGGCACTTGTGCTCCCTCAGCTAACGAGACAATTACCAGATTCAAAGGTAACACATTACAAACCTACGTCTCAAAAATAATTACTCCTAGCCGATCCTACATTTGGCACTCCAGGCCTTACCGACATAATAATTGGAGCTGATATATTTAGTGCCATAATTTGTGAAGGAGCAAATAAGTATGACAGCGGGCAATTTGGCCAGCAAACGGAATTCGGCTGGATCTTAGTCGGACCGGTTGAGTCCGGAAATAACAGCGTCAATAAAATTACAAGCATGGTGTCAAGTACGGTATGCTAGAGCCAAGGAATTCGTTCATGGAATTTTTCCACTTATTTCTTAAAGTAATTTTTGACAATTTGGATTTGTCAATTGTGTTTTATTTCTGATAATAAAGAAATAATAAAGAAAGTGAAGAAATGGATAATTCCCAATGAAAAATGAAGATACACGTAAAACAATTTTTATTCGACCATTTGTCATTTTAAAATTGTTTCAAAATCGCCGTTCCTTCCATCAATTTTTCAATTATTCCACCAACGTCAAAATTCCTTACAGAAATAAGTGTATCGGTACTTATTTCTTCAAGAAATATTGACATAAATGGATTTTTCGACAAGAACGACATCTTTTTGTCAATCGAGAAGTAGAGTTTTTCTGTTCGAATTAATTTTCTCTAGCATACTGCTCCAAGGAATCGGCAAAGAAAAAAATTCCTTGAGCATTCCATGACGTTTTTTTTATATAGTTTTTGTATAGGAAAAAAAAATTCCTTGGCTCTAGCATACCGGAGTTCATATATAAATCTGGACAAAGCCAAGGAATGTTTGTTCCTATACAAAACCTATGTAAAAAAAAGTCATGGAAAGCTCAAGGAATTTTTTTCTTTGCCGATTCCTTGGAGCAGTATGCTAGAGAACAATAATTCGTACAGAAAAACTCTACTTCTCGATTGGTAAATAGAGGTCGTTGTTTATCGAAAAATCCATTTATGTCAATATTTCTTGAAGAAATAAGTACTGATATATTTATTTCTGTAAGGAATTTTGATGGTGGTGGAATAATTGAAAAATTGATGGAAGGAACGGCGATTTTGCAAGAGGTGGATCAATTTTAAAATGACAAATGGACGAATAAAAATTGTTTTACGTATATCTTCATTTTTCATTGTGAATTATCCATTTCTTTACTTTCTTTATTATTTCTTTATTGTCAGAAATATCACACAATTGGCAAATCCAAATTGTCAAAAATTCCTTGACCTAATGTCAATTTTACTTTAAGAAATAAGTGGAAAAATTCCTTGACCGAATTCCTTGCCTCTAGCATACCGCACTTAAGACATTAAAAAAATTTTGGGAGATAGAAAACGTTGAAGCAGCCACCACTCCAATATCAACTGATGACGCAGCGTGTGAGCAACATTTTGCTGCTAATGCCGTTTAAATCTAACAAGGCACAACTTGGAAAATCAAGAAGAAAGGCATTGGCTAGACTTCTACAAATAGAAAAGAGGCTTGTGTCCAATAAAAAGATGGAAGCTGACTACAAAGCTTTCATGCGAGAGTACATAAAGCTTAAATACATGGTGCCAATTCAATCGGGTGCTGAAGAAGGATAATATCTACCACATCAAGCTGTATCAAAGGAAGATGGCTCTACGACGAAGCTACGAGTCGTATTTGACGCCTCGTCAAATACTACTACCGGCATAAGCCTCAACAATATTCTATATACAGGTGCAAAGCTCCAAACGGATTTAACCAACATCACAGTACGCTGGAGGAAGTACAGATATGTCTTTACTAACAACATTGAGAAAATGTACCGGCAGATAAAGGTCCATCCAGACGACAAAAATATTTGAAGGTCCTTTGGAGAGCTTCAAGATAGGAACCAATCCAGGAGTATAAATTAACAACGGAGACCTACGGCACCGCAGCAGCACCCTTCCTCGCTATCAGGACACTTCACAAACTGGCACAAGATAAGAAAGAAAAATATCCACTGGCAACTCATGTTCTGTCGACAGATTTTTATGTCGACGATGTGCTAACTGGAGCAGACACTCTCCGAGAAGCTAAGATATTACAGAAAGGTCTGATATCGCTGTTAGAGTCTGGAGGGTTCAAACTCCGAAAGTAGACAACAAATCAACAATCATTCCTTCTTAGAATCTTCGAATACCTGCGCGAAAAGAATCTGCTAGAAATCAACGATGGAGGACCGATTAAGACTCTAGGATTGCATTGGTCAACAGCAACCGATTCGTTCAAATTTCGCGTTAATTTCGTAAGAGCATATAGTGCAATAACGAAGCGCTCTATACTTTCAGAGATAGCGAAACTATTCGATCCCGTCGGCTGGCTATCACCTGCGATCATACGAGCTAAAATTATAATGCAAGATTTGTGGCTCGCAAACGTGGACTGGGATAGCCCATTACCATCTGATCTAGGTAATAAATGGAAGCAATTTAAAGAAGAACTTCCGGCTGTTGAAAATATTATCATTCCAAGATGGATAAAGTACACCAACACTTGCCAGAATATAGAAATTCATGGATTCTGTGACGCGTCTGAGAAGGCGTACGCCGCAGTTATATATACCAAGGTACAGACTGTAGCGGATGCTACATTCTATTTTAATTTCGTTTTCTGATTAAAAGTAATTTATATTTTGGTTGAATTTGAAAGTTATCTATATTGTCAGCTCAATATTAGGGCTGACTGTACTTAAGAAAAATCAATTTTAATTTTGAGAATAACGTTTGTTTAAAAAAAAACACCTTGAAAAACTTTTTAAAAACTTTAATCGCAGACACACGACATTGTAAATGTTTAGAATAATACAAAGAAAGATTTGTTTGAAATGTAAAAAAAAATAGAAATTATGGTTGTGTCAGAAAATGATGTCAGTTCTGTTTAAACGCTAGAGGGCTAAAGAGCTTTAATAGAAAATAAGCTTTACTAAATAATAATAAATGTTCCTGTGTTTCTCAACAATTAAAAAATATGTAAATAAATATTCTATAAAATAAAAATAAAGAAATAACTTATTAAATTTTCTTCTTTATTTATTTATAAAAGGATAAAAGAATAAATGTACACAGAGCTTGATGTGAATTGGTCTATTTAAAAGAAAGCAACAACCACCACCATACCGTATAATTGGTGACCCCGAACTTTTCTAGAAAACGGTAGCCCCCCACTAGTGGTAAGATGAAAATACAGGAGAACTGGACACAATTTGAAGTAAAAAAAAAATAATAATAATTTGCGAAGAAAGGATAAAGTAAAAAACAAAATAATTTGCGAAGAAAGAATAAAGAAGTAAAAAAAGTAATTTTTTGCGAAGAAAGAATAAAGACGTAAAAAAAATAATTTGGAAGAAAAACAATAATATAAAAGAAGAACGAAATTATTGTAATTACAGTAATAGAGAATAGATTAGTGTTAGATATTATTATTATATTATTGTACAGAAAAATACTAAAGAACAAACACACACAGACACCGTGTTTTTGGTTAATACAAGACCACACATAAAAGAAATTAAAAAAATTTTTTTTTTAAGAATTAATCTTCACCATACTTTTTAAAAGTTTTTCTTTTATACATATGTGTATGTATATATATAAAAATTGGTTTTTCTCTCGATATAGTTTCGGAAAGGTCAAGTTGCAAACGTTTATGTCCATCTACGTACTAGCAATATATATATAAAAGTCAGAGTAAAGTTGTTATAAGTGTGTCTAAAATTGATTATTAATTTAGTGTGTTTAAAGTGTTCCGATCAGAAATGTCGGTCAGAAGCTTGGTTTTATCAAGCAGAGGCTGAATTCAACGCTAAAGGAATATGTGTTGACGAAACGAAATTTGGATATTTAGAACAAGCTCTTCCGTTGGAAATCATCACGAATATTTTAGATTTTCTTCAAGCTCCACCCGCAGAAGACAAATATAATAGTTTAAAGAGAATCCTTATACAGAGATTCAGCGATTCTGAGGATAAGAAATTGGAACAACTACTGTGTACCTCGGAAATCGGTGACAGGAAACCCTCAGAATTCTACAGGGCAATGAAAACTCTAGCTGGAACCACCACAACTTTTGGTACAGAGCTAATAAAGAGATTATGGATGAGAAAACTTCCAGCTAATATCAACATTGCACTAACGTCTTCATGTAAGCAAGACATAAAAGATTTACTTGTGTTAGCAGATAAGATATTTGAAGTTTCAAAATTACAGTATATATCTGAAATAAATAAAGATTTTAATTTACAAATACCTCCACAAAATATTTCAGCATTAAACAATGATAATAATCCGCTATACTACTATAGGCAATAATAACAATAACAATTACAAACATAATTTCAGGTTCCGTTCTAGAAGTCATTCTCGAAATCATTCGAGATTTAACACCGATATCATTTGGTATCATTTGAAATTCGGAGATAAGGCAACTAAATGCATTTCACCATGCTCGTTCGTTGAAAATAATAAACAAAAAAGCTAAATATACCCTCAGCGTGCTGTAAGTCAAGTACCACAATTTCAAAAAGGATTTTTCTTCTAGACAAAGAAAACAAATTTAAATTTTTAATAGACACTGGGGCGGATATATCAGTGGAACCAAACGCATATTTCGGCAAATCCAAAAGTGACCCAAATTTAATATTATCAGCAGCGAACGGATCAACGATTAACACATATGCACTAAATTATTAAAAATAGTTTACAATGAAAGTCTCTGCGAACGCAATGATACTAAAATAGACTTAAACATTTTCGGTGAAAGCCAAAGAAATGACGAAGAATTAAAATATTTAATTTTCGCAGAAAATACTTCGAAAAATTATAAATTTAAATTAGTAGAAACAGAATTACCCTATTCCAAAAATAAAATTTGGTGTGAGGTGCCAACAAAAGTTTCTCGGCCATATATTCCAAAAGCTTTGAGACAACATATTTTTGATTTTATACATACTTTATCACATCTTGGAACTAGGGTAATTAGAAAACTAATTTCTTCAAGGATAGTTTTGGCCTAATATGAACAAAAATGGAAATTTTTGGGCAAAATCATGCATATCTTGACAAAAATCCAGGATTCACAGATATACTAAATCTAGAATAGGTCAGTTCCAAATACCTAAAGGGAGATTCGAACACATACACGTAGACTTGGTAGGACTTTTACCACCTTCAGATGGCTTTAATCATTTACTAACAGTCATCGACAGACTCACTAGATGGCCTGACGTTTACCCCATAAAGGCTATTTCGGCTAAGACAGTAGTGAATACGTTATACACTCAGTACATTTTGCGTTTCGGAATCACACTGGAAATAACAACGGATCAAGGTGCTCAGTTCGAGTCTCAATTATTTAAGGAATTTTCACAATTACTAGGTGCACGTAGAATCCGTTCTACGCCATATCATCTGCAATCAAATGGGATGATTGAACGTTTTCATAGCCAATTGAAAGCGGCATTAAGAGCAAAGACGGATCGCATAAACTGGACAATGCAAATACCAGCAATACTCCTAGGTTTTAGAACCACGATTAAGGAAGACCTCAACTGCTGTTCAGCCGATTTGGTGTATGGCCAACCACTACGATTACGGGGTGAGTTCTTTGTAGATACACCAAAACTCACATTGGATCCATCAGATTTAATCAACAAACTTCGAAACCACATGCAGATTTTTACGCCAAGAAGCATTAGAGAACAAAATAATAAGACATAGATTCCTAAAGATTTAAAAAACTATAATTTTGTATTCGTAAGAATAGACAGATCGTCAAAACCTTCATTAGCTTGTCCATATGAGGGCCCCTTTAGAGTGATACGAAGAAATGACAAACACTTTTCGATTGACTTCAACGGAAGAGAATCGGTTATTTCTATCGATCGTCTAAAACCGGCATTTGTGGACACGAATGTTACTTCCATTAAACAAAAAGTTTCATTTAAATTATGATTTTATGTAATATATATATATTTAAAATAAAATAAAAAAAAATAAAAACCAGTTACATATAATACCTAGATGGACTCTCTCGCTGAAGGGGGGCTACATTCTATTTTAATTTCGTTTTCTGATTAAAAGCAATTTATATTTTGGTTGAATTTGAAAGTTATCTATGTATATTGTCAGCTTAATATTAGGGCTGACTGTACTTAAGAAAAATCAATTTTAATTTTGAGAATGACGTTTGTTTTAAAAAAAAACACCTTGAAAAACTTTTTAAAAGCTTTAATAGCAGACACACCACATTGTACATTTTTAGAATAATACAAAGCAAGATTTGTTTGAAATGTAAAAAAAAAATAGAAATTATGGTTGTGCCAGATAATGATGTCAGTTCTGTTTAAACGCAAGAGGGCTAAAGAGCTTTAATAGAAAATAAACTTTACTAAATAATATTAAATGTTCCTGTGTTTCTCAACAATTAAAAAAAAATATAGATAAATATTCTATAAAATAAAAATAAAAAAATAACTTATTAAATTTTCTTCTTTATTCATTTATAAAAGGATAAAAGAATAAATGTACACAGAGCTTGGTGTGAATTGGTATGGCCGGATTTAGGGGAGGGTAACCGGGGCTCTAGCCCGGGGCCTCCACAAGATAGGGGCCTCCACAACCCGCAATAGAACTATCTAACTACATAGACGAAATACATCCATTTTCATCCACAAACTTCCAAAAATATTTTTAATAATATTACATTATTATAAATATTTTCGGAGGTTACCCTTGTTTCGGTTCTGATAATATTGACACCAATACGAATGTATTTTGTATAAGTAGTTATAAATACGCAAATAATTATTTTTTGAAACAATTGAATTGAATCATTTATTCACATATCTTTTATTGCATAAAAGAAATGATAAGGAAATAATGATTTCTTTAATAATTAAAGAATATCAATTAATTGGATATTATTATTTATTTTTATTCATCATTCTATAATGAGAAAAAAATAATCGCGACTAGGAATCGAACACTGAATGCCTGTTTATGCTTGCGTATATTTTTTACCCGTTTTTCACCGAATTCTCCATTTTTGCCCGAATTCTCCGTTTTCCCCGTTTTCGTCTTTTCTAGTTTATTTTATTTTGTCTTTTTATTATTTTTTCGTGCAATAAATTATTTAAACAATTTAAAAAAATGTGTAACCTATTTCAAAAATTATTAGGGGTCTCCACTCCTTTGTTACCCCAAGGCCTCCACACTTCTAAATCCGGCCCTGTGAATTGGTATATTTAAAAGAAACCAAAAGCCTCCACCATCACGTACGCAGACTATCCAAGCAGAATCCTTAGTCACTATGATAACGACAAAAACAAAAGTAGCGCCTAGCAGAAAACAAACATCATTGCCCCAGCTGGAACTTTGTACAGCATTACTGCTACCAAAACTAATGATGAGGACTAAGCATGTTCTTGACCTCAAGGATATTAACATGTACGCTTGGACAGATTCAAAAATCACTTTAGTATGGATTCAAGGCGAAAGTAAAAAGTGGGAAAGTTTTGTTGCTCACAGAGTCGCCGAAATCAGAACGACAATAAAGCTCTCAGCGTGGCAGTACGTTAAGTCTGACAACAACCCTGCAGATTGAGCCTCCAGAAGCATATCGCCAACACATTTAAAAGCACACCCGCTATGGTGGACAGGTCCAGAGTGGTTAACGTTATCCAAAGAAAGCTGACCTGCTGACCCATCTGCTAAAGAAGACAGTCATGAAATGGTGACAACGGGATGTGCCGTCACCTCTCCCATGATAACGACTAAACCTAACGACATCTTCAGTAAATTTTCCAATTTGACTAGGATGCTCCGGGTCCTATCCCACTGTCGCCGGTTAATATATGCTGGTATCCACCATTCAGAACGTAAAGCTGGAAAAATACAAGCTCAAGAACTACATCAAACACTTATACGATGTATTAAAATTGTACAACAAGAGTGCTTTACTAATGAAATTACAGCAATTTCCACGAGAAAACCACTACCACGATCTAGTAAGCTACTATCTCTAACTCGGTTTTTAGATAAGGATCAACTGTTACGTCTGGGTGGAATGCTAGACCACTCGCAATTGACACTCAATGAGAAGCATCCCATACTACCACCGCATCGACAACAAGTTACCTTGTTTATCATTCAAGATGCTCACTTAAAAACACTTCATGGCGGAAATCAAGTTACTTTAGCCTACCTGCGCCGAAAATACTGGATCATTGATGCAAATGGCTCAATAATGGCCATAATACATCGATGCACAATATGCTGCCGATATCGAGGGACATCCGCCAAGCAATTAATGGGTAACCTTCCCGCACCAAAGAGTGGTCCCGTCAAAACTTTTCACACACACCGGAATTGACTACGGTGATCCATTCTATCTCCATGTGGCTAAAGGCAGAGGTACCAAGTCATATAAAGGCTATATAGCCGTGTTCGTCTGCCTCACCAAAAAAGCGCTGCATTTAGAAGCCGTCAGTGCTCTTACTAATGATTCTTTCCTGGCAGCATACAAACACTTTACAGCCAGAAGAGGGCACTACACAAACATGTATAGTTATAGTAACGTTTGTCGGAGCTAAAAATGAGCTAGACAGGCAATTCACCAACATAGTACAAAATTCTCACAACGAGGCATCCCAGCATATTGCAAATAATGGTACTCATCCCGCCAGCGTCTCCCCACTTCGGAGGCCTTTGGGAAGCGGGAGTTAAATCGACAAAATTCCACCTAAAGCGTATTGCTGGCGAAGTTAATTGGACCTTTGAGGAATTTAGTACTCTGCTAGCCCAAATAGAGGCGTGCCTGAACTTACGACCACACTGCCCGCTAAGTAATGATCCTGCTGATCTGGAAGTACTGACACCAGTACATTTTTTGGTAGGAGGCGCCTTATTAACGCCACCAGAACGCGGATTACATAGAGGAAGAAATAGAAAAGCTCAAAGAGAATGAAAACTACTTGCTTTCCCTAGCCAAAAATCAAACCTCAATAGCTGACGTGACCGTAAATGTACTGAATAAAATAACAGAAGAGATCCAGCAACAATTTGAGGTCTTCACTCTTCAATAATCATATAACGACCAATTTGGAAGTGCTGAAAGCGGGCATCCAGAAAAGTGAAATAGTACAGACCTTCACCGCCCTAACAGCATACACACAAGTTTTATCAGAAACAATTACGAAAGGGTACAAAAGGAGTTAATCGAATTAGTACTTGATGCCCACAATGGTAAAATCAGTCCATTTGTACTCAAATAAAACATATTCGAGAAAATATTCCAACATCACTGATCATTCCCGATGAAACACATTCCGAAGATTTAATTAATTTCTACAAGATTATAACAGTAAAAAGTAGGGTAAAGGACTCCATGATTATCTTTAAAATGCAAATACCACTGCCAGACGCAACATTATTCCAGCTTTTTAAAATATATCCTATTCCGACAGAACGCAATGGAGAATACTTCTACATAGAACCATCATCAGAATTCCTAGCAGCCACCCTTCATAGAGATCATTACTATCCTCTAACTCAAACTGAAAAATCAGGCTGCATCAACACAGAGGGGGACATCCCGAGAAGGGGTTTTAATTGGTTAGGAAACACCCAAGATGAAATGACCTATTGTATTATGTTAAGCTAGCTCATTAGGCCAGTTAGGCCATGGACGAAATGGGGACGTGTGTCCTTGTTGGATTAGTTTTCGAATTTTTATCGTTTCAGAACCAACTCTAGAAGGCCACCTCGAGTGCAGCATCAAGGTGCCAGGTGAATAATAAGAGACAAAAATTAAAGGAAAATCAGCTGGTGGTGAGTACTTTTCATTATTCCCTTGATCGTCCACATCTAATTAGGAATAAAATTAAATAAATTGACAGGAAGAGCAAGGGGTATACAATTTTAGGAAAAAAATATCGTCATGAATGCACACGTTTACTAGATTTAATATCCATTTGAATTTTCAATAATAATAATTCTCGATGAATTGCAAATAATATTTTTATGATTGACAGTAGTAGTGCATTGCAGCACAACAAATTTTTTTGATATTTTCATACGGTTCAGCCATTAGAGATAAAGGAAAGTATCTTCATGAATGCACAAGTTATTAGATTTAGCAACCTTTTGAACTTGCAATAGTGATAATTCTCGATAAATTGCAAATAATAATACAATTTGTTGTTAATAAAGATGCAATATCAATCAATGACATTCTTATACTAATTATAATATACGCACAAACGAAATAGTTAAAATTCTTGTACAAAAATAAAAAGACGACGTATCTAGAAAATTACTTTAGTAGCGCTTGTTATTTTTCACGAACAAGTGGTATTGCACCTTTATCAACAGATTCGATTATGTTTTGTCATTCCTCTTCATTCTAGTTAGCAGTTGTTAACAACTAATGACGTACAAACTTACCAATTTTGTTAATTATAAATTTTTGATAATTTTATAATATACATACATACATATTCCTACTGACATACTTTGTATTAGTAATTATTTATTATGTGAATTTATTATTTCTAACGATAAATTTTAATTTCATTTTTGAAAATAGCGGGTGCCAATACGAAATTTCGATGAAATAATAATTATGTAGATTTGTCTTTAGGGAACTACCAGATTATTGGACTGGGGCCTATCTATTAATTAAAAATAATATGTATATCTCTAAATAACTCAGATTTTTTTTTGTGTATTTGAGTAATAAAATCTTGTAATGTAATGAAGCTCTGAAGGTCTTTTTTTCCTCCGCTCGCCTGGAGGCCTCATGAGAGGAGAGTTGATTAGATCTGCTCCTCCTCTGAGCTTTCAGATCATCTAGGGACACAAAATAACTGATGCCCTGGGTGGATGGGGCAAGTAGAAGGAAGGCAGAACAGCTGCGCCTTCACGGGAGGTAATGGTAAATGATGTAAAGGTCCCTTCTGAACCGGGTGTGTTGTGGCTTTTTTTTTTACTTTGGCACGAAATTTTTTTTGTGGTTTGCGACAGCGGCAGGTTTTTGGTGGAACCCCCCCCCCCCCACACTCTCCGCCAATACCCGAGACGAGCTAGCGTGTCGCCCTGCACTTCAACGCTGTCTACCGAGTGATCTGTCAGCTCATGCTGGCAGTCTGACCTTCATAACATGGCGACCATCGTGGGGCCACCTCAGCCGACTGCGGTGGTCTAATTTGTTATGGTCGTAGCATATTGCTTATAGCAATATGCTACATGACATACTGAAGCGTGTATGCCGGCTGCTGCCCGTAGCATAAAAATTGAACGCACCCCGACCGAGAAAGTGCGTTTCCTCAAGCTCAAGATGACATGTTGGTGTGGAGAAGAGAAGGAGAAGGCACTCTTCTCTTAACGTCAAGTCATCGAAGCAACGACAGTGGCGGTGAACTTATATGAAGAAATTCTTAAACATCCGTATGGAAATTAAACCTACCTCGCGCATTTTTCAGCAAACAACAAAGATAAAATTACAACCAGGTACAAGCTCTAGTTGGTCGCTAGACGAATCAATACATCTATCCGGATTGGAAAATCAAAAATACTTAGCAGATTACTGCTCGCAAAGTTCGTAGGACAAATTATTTGAAAATAAACGGAGCATATCATTTTCAACTGTGGTACTGATTAGATGTTCCTTAAAGGAAGCAAAGAAAGAGTTATTGGTCCGATAACGGCCTAAAACCAGCAGAAGGCCTGGAATTTGTTGTGATCCCCATCTGGTTGACGCATTTCTGTGGGAACTAGGAGGGCGGCCTAACTTAGCAAGTCTTAACTTAGCGGGATACGAAACGATTGCACGAACTGGTCTATCGGTTCTTGTCGAGACCGAAGATAACCTGTAAAGGGTTGGTGTATCTCGCTGCCATCAAAATTCTACCCGAAGCCGTTACAGTATAGTGGAAATAAGAAAAAAAATCCCCGAGAATTACAGTGTGTACACTTTTCCTAAAGTCTATATTCAGAATTTATGTAAGCGTGGATTGGGTATCGCTTCTCAGCAAGAGCCATTTTAATCAGACGCTTTCGCGACTGAGACTCGAAAAACCCTAGTGAAAATTGCGTCGTGAAATGTCAAATTCCTGTAATAAATTAGTGAAATAGCAAATTCCTGTAGTGGATTATACGCCAGTATAGGCAGACTATAATGGCTGATTTACATTACTCGAACATTGCTAGAAAACAGAGTAAGTAGTTTCCCCTTATCTAATACTTTAGAACGATAAGGACAAAACATAATCCAGCAAAATTTTACTGAGTTAAATGTCAAATTCCCATAATTAGCCATAAAAAGTTCTAGCCAGAAGTATATTTTATGGCAGTAAATTTTGCTATTATGGCAGCAAACGCATCCATATAACTACAAGCGTGTACGAATATAATTGTTACACGCACAAAAATTAAAAATATTTGAAGAATGTCACAGCACATCAGCTGGAGTGTGTCAAAGTTTCCTGATGGATGTAAGTATTAATAATCAAGATCTATCAAAGAGCTAATTGGGAGGAGAAAGGGATTATATCAAGGTCTCAGGTAATGGAAAGACTTCAAGCAAGTCCTAAATGATCCCTGTTATGAGTTGGGGTACTGCATATTTTTCTCCAGATGGGTTAAATATAGCAACTTGGTTAAAAGATTCTTCAGTAGTTGTGTGGCATGTTTACCCACAGAAACTTTAAGTGACTCTCAATAGAATAATTGACGGACATTCATAATCATATTTCATTTGTGAACTGGAACCCAGATTTCAAGCATTTGCTATTTGGAGGTCCCGATGAGCTCCTAGAAAATTATGTGTATGGAGTATTGCAGAAGATAAGTTTTTTAAAATTTCCCATTCAATGGATGATAATTTAGCATGTTGAGTATTAAAAAAGGACTTGACTCGTTTTGTTACTGATGACACACGGGGCCAATTTTATTTATGCGATCGCAAAGGAACGATATTGGAAAGCTGCGAAGGTTTCCGTGTTAATGGATTAGCGTTAAGATCCGACAATGAAACTGTGCTAGCCGCAGATACTCATCAATAACGAGGGTATAAATTGCTAAATTTAAATTTCTTCCATTCTAATTTTTATTTTCTAGGTATGCTTTCGAAAATCTTCGATCTGATTTTAAATTATCTCACGAACAACATCAATTATGACGTTCAGCATAAATTCAGCAGATGGTTTGGAACTTCTAAATATTGTAGCTCAAGGATTTCATTTGTGGGGCATCGAAGACAAATGTTTAGTTAGACGTTTCCAGGGAGTATGCCAAGGAAACTTTTTCCATTTATTCCTGTTTTGGTGGTGTGCATGAAAGTTTCGTTGCCAGTAGAAGAGAGGACAACAAAGGCAAATTAAAAAGGAAGATCCCCTTGCGAAATTATCTGGCCATACAAAGCTTGTAAATTGTGTGTCATGGAATCTGGTCTATATTTCCTTGCTAGCATCCCCGTCTGTGACGGCACGGTTAGAATCTTGGGATCAAAAAATATTCAACAAAACCAAAGCTCGGAAACTGATGAATGTTCATTCTACTCATAGTGTAACAATCGAATAATTTCAAATCAAGTAACGTTGTAAAATAACTTACATTCTAAGTAAAATATAAGGTGTATTTATTCTTGAGATGAAATCTTTCTCTACCTACTAAAGTTGTATAATGTGGAAAGAATAGTTTTAAAGTTATTATTAGAAGCTGAAACAAATTCAAGTAGAAGCGACGATTTCGGAGGTTAAGTCCCAGGAGGCTCCAAACTTAGCCCACATCTAGACCCATTGTTTCCCCACATGATTTAAGAAATGGCTCGTAAATCTCAGTCAGTCAAGATTTCAAGACTTTCCTTAATGAGTTTAGTTTGGGTTTCTCTCACAGTTTTTTTTTGTTTTTCTGCCCGTTATATCATCGAGCCAAGGTTAACCTTACTGGCAGTTGAGCTAGGTTACAATAAAAAAGGAAGGAAGCCTCTGAGCTTGTTCCAAGACGCAGTTCATCCACCTCTCAGTTTCCAAATATATTGCTGAAACATAACACCCATAGAAACAAGTATATAAATAATCAGACCCATCGTTTGGAACGGCAAGCTGTTATTGCTCTAAGCTGCATATCTGTATAATCTGTGGTATTGGTATGGAGTAGCAAAATAAAAATAAATGTTTATTTATTTAATTCGAAGAGATTATGTATTTATTCCATAAAATATTTTGGAACTGAAATTGTTAACTCTTATTACGATCAAGGAAATTGGTGTGTAATTTTTAGAAAGTTGTAAATAAAGAAATAAAATTTATATTTATTTAAGACTGAATTCTAAAACGAAAACTTTCTGCTTTTATTAGTTATTGTTTTTTTTAATACAACTCAATACATGTGAAATTGACAAACATATTAACTAGAAATTTCTTCATCCATTGATTTTCTTCTTTTTTTTTGTCTGTAGTTATTCCTTATGATTCTTGGTATTCTCCAATAATTTGATTTTGAACATCAGGAAGACACGGTGAGTAACGACTGTATTGGACTGAGTGGGAAATAATGTTTTGACAGTCGATCACCTCTTCTTTTTTTTTAATAGTGCAAAGTAATAAGACCCTCTCACTCAGTTTGTCAGTAAAATCGCATGTTCGAGTAATGTAAATCATCCATAAGAGCTAATACCTTGGTTGCAGGCGGCATGCATTGTACATTATTTAGGACATAAATAGAGAAATATGGATCATCACGGAGGCGCCTCAGCGGTGGATCCACGACATGATATACACGTAAGTGTTTCTTTTGGGTTTTTGTTTTGCAAAAATTGTTTAAATTGTTTGAATGCCTAATGTAGATTGGTGAGAAATTTAATAGATTTTTATTTTTACATATATATTGAAGGTATGCTCAAATCGTTTGAACTCGCAATATGAATTATGAGCAATTTAATAGATTTTTATTTTTACATATATACTGAAGGTATGCTCAAATCGTTTGAACTCCCAATATGAATTATGAGCAATTTAATAGATTTTTATTTTTACATATATATTGAAGGTATGCTCAAATCGTTTGAACTCCCAATATGAATTATGACCAATTTAATAGATTTTTATTTTTACATATACATATATTTGTAACGTTTCTTATCTATTGGATAAAAATTTGCTCCGGCCGAGCGGTAAACGAGGGAGCAGTTTTGTTCTAATATTTAAAACTCCTTTAAGAATCTCACCGAAATCTTAGCAATTGAAAAAAAAGGTTACGGCAATATATAATTTATGTTATGTAAGCAATAAAATTATTTTAGTTAAACGGAAATTTATTTATTCTTACTGTATCGGAATATTTTAAAAGAAAATTTATTTTACTGTATCTGACTTGGTACTCACCTGATCAGTGGTTTGGCAGCTGATTCACTTGGTTCTCTATTAAGGTTTTTAGGATTGGGATATTTTCTTTATTCCAGTCGAGACCCAGAATAAAATGAGGTTAGTAATTCTGACTGCAGTCGGTACCCACAGAAAGAATCTTTATCACAGTCGAGACCCGCGATAAAGTGTTTGGTGTTAGTAATTTATTCTTACTGCAGTCGCTACCCACAGAAAGAATCTTTATCACAGTCGAGACCCGCGATAAAGTGTTTTGAGTTAGTAATTTATTCCTATTGCAGTCGATACCCACAATAAGAATCCTTATCACAGTCGAGACCCGCGATAAAGTGTTTTGAGTTAGTAATTTATTCCTATTGCAGTCGATACCCACAATAAGAATCTTTATTACAGTCGAGACCCGCAATAAAGAGTTTGGTGTTAGTAATTTATTCTTACTGCAGTCGCTACCCACAGAAAGAATCTTTATCACAGTCGAGACCCGCGATAAAGTGTTTTGAGTTAGTAATTTATTCTTGTTGCAGTCGATACCCACAATATGATTCTTTATTACAGTCGAGACCCGCAATAAAGAGGTTGGTATTAGTAATTTATTCTTATTGCAGTCGATACCCACAATAAGAATCTTTATTACAGTCGAGACCCGCAATAAAGAGTTTGGTGTTAGTAATTTATTTTTATTGCAGTCGAAACCCACAAAAGAATCTTTATCTTAGTCGCTGTCAAAAACAAGATCTTTAATCCAGTCGGTACCCAGAATAAAAATCTCAATTTTCAACCCTCTAACCAAAATAAAGCACTTGTTTGATTAGTATTAAATTCTTATTGCAGTCGCTACCCACAATAAGAATCTTTATTTTAGTTGCTTATCAAAACAATACCCTTAATCCAGTCGAGACCCAGAAGAAGAATAATTATTTTAATCGTCAACTAAATAAAGTATTTGATTTGTTAGTAAAAATTGGAACACTGGGAAATAACACTAGGAATCGAGAACCACTTGATCACTGCACTGCCAAACTGAAAAAGAGAGCGAGCCAAGTCATACTGCTGTTTATACAGCCAGAGTTTGCACACGGCACCAAAGAACGGTAGTCAAAGGCGCATGGCAACAATATTGGCATAGCAACAACTGGCATAGCAACAATATCTTGGCATAGCAACTGCACCTCATCATTTGTCATGAGTGTTACCATTTTAGTTATTGCTGCCACAGGCTGCTTTCAACTTATTATCTAAAAAAAATATTTTGAGTAAATTCAATTTATTGCTAATGCAATAGTATCAGTGTAAAAGAATATAAAAAAAAATAAACTCTTACCGGGAATAATTTATAAATTCCTTAAAACCATACCTTCAGCTGGTTTAGACGTAGCTGGAAGCAGCACGCACGAGTTGTTGCATTTGCTTTTAGATGTACTCTTCGATATTCCGCTGCGCAGTGGTTTCTTGTGAGCTAGCTGCAGTTAAAAGTTGAAGTACAACGATTGCGACACGCACCTGTCGACGCCAAAAAAAATAATTTTCGAATCCATGTTACGATATTAGAACATAGCGAATGCTGTGCCACAAAAATGTCGTCGTCAAAAAGTAGCTTCAATTTCGAGCACCGTCCTTTTAAATCTGGCATAAATGCATATAAGCTTTAAATACAACTTATACTTATTCTTAAAAAGATGTAAAAATTTCCCTGTAGACATCCCAAAGAAAACAAAACTCAACTCATTTATCTAGAAATGACGACGACAATGTCGCAATCATTGTATTACGTCTGTGGCAATCAACACCGCAACTTGGCGCCGACAATTTTAGGTCGCATTCACGGCGCATGGCGGAATGTGGTTTGTAATGAGAATTCCTTGCATCTCTGTTTCGTGATGTGAAGCTTGTTGACATCTAGCTGACAGTAGCAATTGTTTTTATCTGCTTCGCTTCGTGGGATAAGATTAATTTATGATTTGTATATTAAGAATGTTTCTTTATGGTATTTTTGGTTTTCTTTTCAGAAAACGAGACTGAAAGCACTCAAATCGCATGGAATTAGTGATTTTGTTACAAGTTATCATAGAGATGTATGCCAATACGGTTTTACAGAGGAACTCAATGGAAAGGTAGATGCCGTCTTTTTAGATCTTCCTGCCCCACATTTAGCAGTACCTTATGCACTTAAAGCTCTAAAGAAATCAGGAGGACGTTTTTGCTCATTTTCACCTTGTATAGAACAATCACAAAGATGTTGTGAAACTTTATCAGAGCATGGTTTCACAGAGATACAATCAATGGAAATTCTACAAATGGAAGATATAGTAAAAACCAAGACTGTTCCTGTTATCGATTTAGAATTTGTAAAGTTGAAGAAACCTGAAATAGATGATTTGTTGCAATTAGTTGTGATTTTCGCTACATATTGAAGGTATGCTCAAATCGTTTGAACTCGCAATATGAATTATGAGCAATTTAATAGATTTTTATTTTTACATATATGTAACGAAAGTATGTTTAGCTTTTATATATGCCATGACGGTACGTTCAAGTTAAATGCATAATGGAGACTTATGGACTAGATTAAGAATCTGTCTCGTTCAGATAGGTAAATGCAACCAACGCGATTTCACTGTATGTGCGTAATGTTTCTCATTATTCTATTCCAAGGCATACTGTAGATTTAGGAACTAGTCCAAGAATTTTTCTCATTGTTGATATCGTAGTTGAGCTTACGCAATTCGACTCCTACGTATAAGGCAAATATATACACTATCCAACTGAACTTTCTCATTTTAATAGTCGACTTAAACGGAGAAATTTTCACTTGTAGGCCTAATCCTGATTTGCAAAATATTCAATAGACATCCGTCATTTTGATATTGGAATTAAGCGAAGCGAATTCAATCCCTACGCATATTTAGAACTACAGCCTTTATAAGAAATCTACTTGTACATTTGATTATGACAATTGCGAAAGGGTTACTCAATAAAACCTTTATAACGTAATGGCGCCCTAAAGTTTTAGTTTTTCTTCCTCTCACTATCCCTGGATCCCTCTCACATAGGATCAAGGTCGTCTAGGCTCGCCTAGTCTCTCTCTCTTTTTGCAGGTCAATTAGGGACTCTGAAGATAACTGCCCTCGGAGTTGCATGGGTGGTTGGGGCATGCAGGAAGGCAAAACATCTGCGCCTTCAATCATATGCAGGTAAGTGACGTAAGGGTCCCTTCAGGACCGAGAGTGTGCCGATTTTGTGTTGATAGGCACGAAATTTTTTGATTATGGCTGACGGCAGGGGTAGGTTTTTTTGTGGAACCTCCCCACAATCTCAGCCAATAGCTGAGGCAAACTAGCGTGCCGCCCTGCAGTCAACACTGTCTGTCAAGTCATCTGTCAGCTCATGCTGGCAGTCGGGACTTTACGTCCAAATCACTCATTATAGTTCCATAACAAAATGGCGCCCAACGTGGGGCCACCTCAGTCAACTTCGGTGTTGGAATGTGTTTGACACTGGGGACTGAGGCTACTTGAGATATGGACATTTGGCTTGTAGCTAAATCGTCTAACTCGGTAGTCTCATATCTAGTGGAGAATACATGTGGACCTGAGGTTTGACTGTTTTGTTAATAGGAATTTTTGGTAATGTAAAGTAAAGTTAAAGTTTTTATTAAAGTTTTGAAAGTTTTGAAAGTAGAGCAACGTTTTGAGATTTTGATATTTTTTGATTTGGATGATTAAAGTAAAGTAACGTTTTTGGAAGTTTTGAATTGAAATTCGACTCTAGGTTTGACTTTGGTCGAGACTCTAGTCTGAACAATTGCCTCGTTTTGAAAGTTTTTTGATTTTTTTTTGGGATTGATCTTTCCCGCTGGCCTTCTGCCATGGAAATGGTGGGTGGCCTCACG
Source organism: Dioctria linearis (assembly GCA_963930735.1). Taxonomy (NCBI): domain Eukaryota; kingdom Metazoa; phylum Arthropoda; class Insecta; order Diptera; family Asilidae; genus Dioctria; species Dioctria linearis. Next base: position 135,599,111 of record OZ005742.1, on the reverse strand, counting down.
AAAATTTTTGTGTGAGCTCTTGTGGAGACGTGTCTCTATTGGCCGAATGGCTGGACAGAGTTATGAATCTGCGAGACGGCTTCTTGGCTTCTAGCTAATTAGTTGACCAGACTCATGACACTGCCCGGCTAGCGAACTAGCTGGACATGATGATCCGGTGAAAGAGGAGGGAAAGAGTCATCAGAGGATGGGAGTGATGCTGGAGACCTTCAGTAATCAGGAGTTGGCATACTGCTAACTGCCTGGCTGAAGAATCTCTAGTAACATTCTCAGTCTTTGTCACCTCCAACTTTACTCTTTCCAGATCTCTGCGAGAACTCTGACTTTTTCAAAGCACACACTCACGTCACTTGCTGGTATTATTTTCTGACCTGTAAGGAGGGAGAGCGACCTGGAGACCTCTAATGTTGAGAGTTAGCTTCGGGAAGTGAAGGAGAAATCATATTTTGATCATAAATTTTTGAAACGCTGAATTGAACGGTTAGGAAGGAAATTTTTATTCAAGGAGCGTGCTAACGTTTCCGAACTTGGATTTTTTGTATTTATATTGTATCGAGTCGAGAGGACTTTGCTAACTTTCCGAATCTTTGATTTTTTTGCACTTTATTGAAAACTTCTTCGAACGTTTGGGAAGAAATTTTTCTGAATTTTAGTATATCGTCCCAACTCCAACTTAAATTAGTTTCATCATCCTCACATAGTGAAGAGTCTGTTATCTCTTCCAAACTTTCAAATTTCTTGAAATTTTAAATTTTAATCTCGAATTACGTCTGAACTTATTATGGCTACAGTATGGACACCACCTCGTGCGACAAACAGTGTGACAATGTTGCCTGAGCCATGCACTATCTGCAGAGATATGAGCTGGTCAGCCGAACGGAAGCCTGTCATGACCGTGTGTGGACATGTTTTCCATGAGGCATGTATACAGACTTAGATAGGCGAACATTCCAGTTACCCTAACTGTCGACGCCGCCTCATACCACAGGACCTCACTGATTACACTGGTGCCATTCCAAAAAGATCGAAGATGGTGAAGCCCGCGAAGTCTACCAGGCATGATTCATTGCCGACCTTTGACTTACCTACCTTGAACTTACCACCACCGAATCGGCGATCACTCTCACCGGGAATGCCCGATTTGCACTGAAGAACTTTTATAAACCCCAACTCACAACAAGACAGTCCAGTGCGTACAGCTCAAGGACACACGTCAGCAGCTACGGATGCGTTGATGGCAGGCTTGCGCATACAAATGCAAGATCTAGTACTTGAAGGTCTCGAAAAGAACGTCAATGTCTTGCGGACTGATTTAGTAGATAGCATCAGACAACAAGTAGCAGCAGCAATGCCGCCAATGGATTTCCTACGACCTCATTCGTCCAGGGGTAATCCAAGACCATCGAACGATTTCCCCAATTTGAGGAGACAATCGTTTCAGAGACCATCATCAGCTTTTGGTCAGCCTCTTTTTCAGCCTTTTGGTCAGCCTTTGGTCAGCCTACTGGTCAGCCTAACAATCAGCCTATACCGATCTTTGCCCCACCTCAACCACGTCCACCTATTCGTCTCGAATTGCGACAGCTGGGCGTTGGAACCCTTACCGGAACCAACGAGTACACGAAATCGACGATTTCCAGACCTTGAACTCTGAATTGTCAATAACACCAGGCAGTGACAACAGTTTAGGTGACGTGTCAAGCATTGCAGAAAAAACCCCTGTAGTATGTTGGAACTGTGATCAGCAGGTTCACTTCTATCAAGACTGCCGGCAGGAGAGACAAGTTGTGTTCTGCTATGGATGCGGACGCAAGAACATTTTCAAGCCCGTTTGCAGCTATTGTCGACAGAAAAACCGGAGACGGGCCAGGAATAACACCACCTCTTTCCGACCAGCGTCAACGTCGCGAGCGATAACTGCAACGAATACTCCAGTTCAAGCCTTGAACAAGGAGGAAGGTCCGCTCCATTAGCATGTCACATTGACGAATCTCTGACTTGTCCACTGATATCATTCAGTGATTCTGATGATATCAGCAAAACACCTGGTAGTATGAATACTTCATTGATAGAGACGGAGAACTTAATAGACTTCTCCGCAGATCTTCAAACTCCCATTTCCACTTCTGGGGAGCCCATGACTTTGTTAGACACTTCGTTGGAAGAGTCTTTAATTTCCGATATCCCGTTAACACCGACAGCACTGTTAGCTGACAAAGTTACTGAGCAGGAGATTTGGCCTCCTGTCCTTTCTGTTTTAAAACGGCCACCAATCTCTGTTATGACGAGTGGGCGTGAGCCAGTGTTACATCCGCTGATGCCGTATCATACGCGTCTGCAGAGATACAACACAGTAAGAGACCGAATCTTCTCCTCAGTGGCGGAGTTAGCTGAGATCATGTTTCCTGACTTGGATATTGGACCAAAAAAGAAACGATCAACCGTTCGTTGACGGGAATACTGTCGACGAATGAGACTGGAACGGAGAAAAGTGGCACAGATTTCCGTGTCGATGCCAGACGACATTCGACCGTATGCCGAAGTAAGACTACTCGGGCGAACTGAGACTGGATTACTTGATAGTTGTGCCACTGTCAGTATTCTAGGCCAGGGAGCTCTAGAGAAGCTTACAGAAACGGAGGTTGAATGGAAGAGGTATCGGACACAGGTTCCAGTAGCGAATGGTGCCATGACGACTGTGCATGGTCATGTGGACTTGGACATCACTTTCCGTGGGAAGACCCAAAGCGTGCGTTTTTACGTGGTTCCTGGGCTCACACAGGCACTATATCTAGGAATAGACTTCTGGCGTCTATTTGGGTTGGCTCCAGATGTCCTATGTATAGTTGCAGAAGTGACACCAAGTTTACTAGCTACTCCTGACACAGAGCGCCACGGTCTTTCCAGTCTAGATCAACAGCGTCCAGAAGCTACGAAACAGCTTTTCCCTTTCTTCGTCACTCACAAGATTGAGACGAATGACGCCGCCCCGATATAATAACGCTTTTATCTGATTTCGCCGGCCGTACAAAATTTGATGGATACCGAATTAGAGCGAATGCTATCACTGGGTGTCCTTGGAGCTCTTCAGTTGTTCTGGTGAGGAAGCCTGGAAAGGTCCGGCTTTGTTTTGACGCCAGGAAGGTCAACTCTGTTACGAAGAAGGATGCCTATCCGCTACCGCAGATAGACGCACTTCTGAGTCGACTTCCTCCGGCAAACTACATAACGAGCCTGGACCTGAAAGACGCATTCTGGCAAATCCCACTAGACACTGATTCCAGAGAGAAGACCGCTTTTACAGTACCTGGTCATCCTCTCTATCAGTACACGGCGATGCCATTCGGCCTATGCAACGCTCCACAAACGATGTGCCGCCTCATGGATAAAGTCATTCCTTTTGATCTTCGTGAGAATGTTCTCGTCTATCTAGACGATTTATTAATTCTGTCTTCAGACTTCGACACTCATCTCACATTGCTATCCCGTGTAGCGGAGTGTTTGAGGAAAGCTGGCCTCACTATCAATGTCGAGAAGAGTAAGTTTTGTATCAAGGAGACAAAATACTTGGGTTTTATAGTCGGGAAAGGAGGAATTAGGACTGACTGACTGACTGACCAACGCCTACTAGGTATGGCGGGATGGTATAGACGGTTCATCCCGAACTATGCTGACTTAACTGTGCCTCCATTAAAGACACCTTGAAAAACCCCAGTCAGTTCAAATGGACACCTGAAGCCCAGACGTCTCTTGATCTACTAAAGCAAAAACTTACTTCTGCTCCGTTATTAGTGAGTCCAGACTTCACCAAGCAGTTCGTTATCCAGTGCGATGCGAGCCAACAAGGTATTGGTGGGGTGCTGATTCAACTAGATGACGATGGCCACGAGAAGATAATAGGCTACATCTCGAAAAAGTTGAACTCAGCACAAAGAAATTATACCGTCACAGAGCAGGAATGCCTAGCTGCAATCTTAAGTATACAGAAGTTCCGGCCCTTCATAGAACTCTTGCCGTTTAAGATAGTGACTGATCATGCGAGCTAGAAATGGCTGATGTTTCAAAAGGACCTCAGCGGTAGACTTACTCGGTGGAGTTTGAAGCTTCAGGGCTTCGACTTCACAATCGAGCACAGAAAAGGAAGTCTGAATGTCGTCCCTGATGGGCTGTCACGCTATCATTGTGACAGCCTGTCCACCAACGAAGATCCTAGGCCGGAAGTTGACCTGAGTTCGCCATATTTCAACTCGTTGGACTATGAGGAACTGAGACATAAAGTTAAAACGACTTCTGGTAAACTACCAGATCTTTGCGTCAGAGATGCAGGAGGCAAAACATCTGCGCCTTCAATCATATGCAGGTAAGTGACGTAAGGGTCCCTTCAGGACCGAGAGTGTGCCGATTTTGTGTTGATAGGCACGAAATTTTTTGATTATGGCTGACGGCAGCGGCATGTTTTTTTGTGGAACCTCCCCACACTCTCCGACAATAGCTGAGGCGAAATAGCGTGCCGCCCTGCAATCGGGACTTTACGTCCCAAAGCAAATCACTCATTATAGTTCCATAATAAATTGTAAATTTTACTGGGGACTGGGAATTGTAGTGAGACGATCATTTGGCATTTTGCTAATTGATTGACCTCACGTCTCATATCCAGTGGAAGTTACATGCGGATCTGGGTCTGACTGATCTGAGTAATGTTTTGCAAGTTTCGAGTAAAGTTTTCAAATAAAGTAAAGTAATGTTTTTCCAGTTTAAAGTTTTTGAAAGTTTGTTCTGAGTAAAGAAAGTTTTTGACGTGTTTTTGAAATGCTTTTGGATTTTTTTGAGTTTTGTTGAGATCTTTCCGGCTGGCCTTCTGCTACGGAAATGGTGGGTGGTCTCACAGCATTTTTTGTTGTGTTTCTCACAGAGGCATGTCTCGCATGTCGCATGTCCAACTGGAGAGAGTCATGAACCTGTGAGATGACTTTTTGGCTTTGAGCAGATTCATGGTTTTGCCTGGCTGGAGGGCTAGTTGGACATTGCGATCAACCGAGGAGAAAGGAAGAAATTGTTGGAGGATGTAAGTGATGCTGGAGACCTTCAGTTATCAGGAGCTGGCATACGCCAACTGCCTGGCTGAAGAATCTCTAGCGGCATTTTCAGTCTTTGACATTTTCCGACCCGACTTCCCTGAGATTTCGTTGAGAACGCAAATTTTTCATGCACACAACCACAGGACTGGCATTTGCCTTAGTTTTGTTCTGAGATTTTTGAGATGGACTTGAGAGACCCTTGTCTTGGAGAGGGAAGGAGAGAATTTTTTTGAATTCTTTGATTTTCGTTTCGGGAACATGTACGTTGTAGAATATTTGATATTTTTGATTATAGATTACAGTATCCTTGTTTTTGAGAGGTTTTGCTGATGCATAGTCAGTTGGCAAATTAAGCATCGTCCTTTATCGCGGCTTCGATGATTGTTCTGCGTATGTGTGGCGATGTTCACCATTACAACCGACCTAGCATCTCGTTCTGTCGGATGTGCTCGACACCTCAGTTCTCGAAACGACTGAAACATTTGTAGGTTTTTAGGGCTGAACAGATTTCGAATTTACACCGTAATTTCTGGAGGCATCTTTAAGTAGGCGATGATTCTAGAGATCCAAAACATAAAATAAAATCGTTGTAGACATGAGTCTTGATGATAAGCAAATGTAATTACGAATTGTAAAAAAATATTATTCTAATTTGTTTCAAGAAAAGAGAAATACAAAATAATATAAAAAAACTTGTTGTTATTATTACACAACTGGCTCAGAGGAAGACATCTGCCCGTTCCCAACCATTAAGACGAACCAGTGCTTGGGGACGTAGGCCTACCGGAAATTTATCGTATCCCCCGACAGGATTGGCACCATATATATCATCTGTAAGGACTGTAGGTCATATCCACTAGTTGCCCACATACTGGATCCTGGGTCAAGAAAGTCGCTAATAATTAATTCTCGCGAGCAGCCACAATAGTGGGGCAGGCGTGTATTTTCAGGTACTTCATATCAGGCGTACATCATTACCCCAAGCTGAGAACAAGCACTCGCAAACAGCTCAAATTCAACTCGAGTTCAACACGAATTCAACTTTAGCTCAACACGTGTTCAACTCAGTTTCAACACAAAGTTGACACCAACTCCTCAAATTCAGTTCAAGACAACTCAATTCAGTTCAAGACACCTCAAATTCAGTCGAAAACAACTCAAAACCAGGTCAAGTTAACTCCTCAAGTTCAGCTCAAGCCTATAAGTTTCGCTTAAGTTCGGCTCAGTGTTGCCGCAAGTTTTAAAAAAAAGAGCAAAAACTGTAGAAGATTCAAAAGGTGTCATCAGTCAAGAGCATTTCCTTCATATACGTTAGCGTTACAATTTGCTTTTGTTTTTTTTATGGTTATTCAGTTTTAACCTAACATAAGTCATTAAGCCTCACTTTTGGAGGACATTATGCGCATTCTTTCATATTTATTTTACAACCGATAAGTTCAGTGATACAGTTTTTTTTTGTCATTCCAATTTTAACCTAACATAAGTCGTTAAGCCTCACCTTTGGAGGATATTATATACATTATTTCGTATTTAGTTACAAGCGAAGTTTTTTTTATATACGTCTATACACTTATATTTTACTTAATTATCTAGAGTTTCCACATTTCCTGTTATCTCATTGCTTGATTAGGACAAGCTTTCGTGTAAGCCTCGAGAAATCGCTAACTATTTTCGGGAAGTCTAGTTTTTCTTTAAGTATTCACGATCTGCGTTGTGATGGTAATTAACAAGTCGGTCGCGATTGAGGCGTCGAATGCTTTGAGTGACAGTGATGCTAGCGGATTTTCCTTGATCAATTCGGCACGGGGCACGTCGTCAGGCGCTCCACAGCCTGCCATGCTCGGTGAAGTATCAGTGAAAGCGGTACATTTTTGGAAGAATTATCCAGGTATGTGGTTCGCCCAGCTTGAAGCTCAGTTCAGGTTGGCCGGCATCAATAGCGATACCACGATGTTCTATCATGCGATGAGTGCCCTAGATGAGAGCGTTGTTCGTATGGTCAGCGACGTGATTTATAATCCACCGGTTACAGGCGCTTATCAGGAGCTCAAGGAGTCATTGACCGCTAGAATTTCTGGCACTGAATATCAGAAGTTGAAGCAACTGTTAAACGAGATGACGCTTGGAGATTCGTAACCTTCCCAACTACTTCGCGAGATGCGCAGCCTTAATTCTAATCAACTTAGCGAAAAAGTGTTAAGATCGTTTTGGATCCAACGGTTACCAGCTAAGATGCAAGCCATTTTAGCTTGTAATCCGAGATCCTTGGAAGATTTGACTAAATGCGCTGATCAGATAGCCGAGGTGAACACTAGACCCGAAGTTTACTCTATTGCGCCGAACATCCCTTCAAATTCACAGAACCAGGTGATTAGTCAGTTGACATCCAGAATTGGCAACTTGGGAAGACTTTTGGAGCGTACGCTGACTCTACATTAAGAGATTTCACAACCAAGACGTTCTAAGAATAGAGCTAGAAGCGGCAATAGGTCGGTACCTTGGTCCACTGCTACTAATAGTAACAGACAATTATGTTGGTATCACTTCAAATTTGGAAACAAAGCTAAAAAGTGTTTTACTCCCTGTTATTTTAATGGCCCAAAATTTAATCTCAATTCTGCCACAGACGTAACCTCAAATTCTTTATATACCAGATAAGTCAACTAATAAATTTTTTTTGGTGGACACACTCGACCGTCGTAATAAAGTCGATTTACGCCTGGTCGTAGCAAATTCCTCAATAATTAACACCTTCGGCCTGAAGCTTTTGTCTTTGGACCATGGTCTTCGATGCGTTTTTACCTGGAAATTAGTAATAAGTACAAGACAATTTTGGGCGCAGATTTTTTAGATTATTTGGGACTTCTCGTCGACATCAAGCGGAAGGCGTTAATTGATCCATTGACGACGTTGAAATCTGCGGGTAGGCGAGTTTTCGGCCGGTCATCAGCGCTTTCATTGCTTTTCAGCCCGTCGGTAAAATCGGTGATTCAGAATATTTTATCCAAATATAAAAATATCACAGTCGAGACTAGTTTTGTTATTCCAGTGAAGCACTCGGCCAAGCATGATATCCTCACAAAAGGTCCTCCAGTATAAGCAAAAGTTCGAAGGCTTCCTCCGGATAAACTGGCGGCCGCAAAGAGGGAATTTGAGTTCCTACTATCACAAGGAATTTGCCGTCCATCTGATAGTTCTTGGTCTTCTCCTTTGCACCTGATTGGGAAGAAAGGCGGTGAATGGAGACCCTGCGGTGATTACCGTAGACTAAATTCCTGTACTACCCCAGACCGATATCCTATTCCGCTAATTAATGATTTTGCTTATAACTTACAAGACTGCATCTATTTTTCGACGTTGGACCTGACCAAAGCGTACCACCAAATTCCGATTGAGCCCGAAGACATCCCTAAGACCCGAAGACATCCCTAAGACAGTATCTGTACACCTTTTGGATTCTTCGGGTTCACCCGAATGACCTTCGAAGTCTGTAATGCGGCTCAATCCTTCCAAAGATTGGTTAATTCGATTTTGCAAAAATTCCAGTTTTGTTTCGTTTATCTTCATGATATTTTGATGCATCGAAATCAGAATCAGAGCATCTCAGTCATTTAGATCAAGTTTTATCGCGACTCAAAGATCACGGATTAATTATCAACGTCAACAAGTGTAAATTCTTATTACAGGAAGTAACATTTTTAGGCCATCTGATTACTCCTGCGGGTATCAGACCCCCACCCGATCGAGTAGAAGCCATCAAACGTTGCAAGTATCCTGTTTCTGTAAAGGATCTACGTCGTTTCCTGGGAATGTTGAATTATTATCGCCAATTCTTACCCCGGAGCTCGCCTTTTGGGTAGACGCTTCTGACACGGCCCTCGGGGCTGTCCTTCAGCAAAGAGTGAACGATCTTCGGCAACCTTTGGGATTATTCTCAGTGAAACTAAACGGCGCTCAGACCAAGTACAGCGCGTATGACCGAGAACTGCTGGCAGCTTACAAAGGCGTTAAATACTTTCGTTTCATGATAGAAGGTCGTCCTTGCACAGACCATAAACCACTAACCTTCGCGTTCAGGCAAAATCCAGAGAAAGCCTCGCCCAGACAGTTACGATACCAAGATTTTATTGGACAATTTCCGACAGATATTAGACATGTATCTGTGCAGGATAATTGGGTCGCAGATACGCTTTCAAGGCTGGAGGAAATTCATCACCCTAGTCTGGTAGATTTTGGTGCCATCGCTGATGTGCAAGTCGCAGATATCTTGAATTCGATATCTTAAATTTGAGTTACCTCAAAATTCACAGTACAGATTTGAAAAGTTCCCCATTTTAGGTGAAGACAAGCGAATTTACTGTGAAGTATCGGTCGGTGTTAGATCTTTCATTCCGGTACAATCTGGGAAGCAGATTTCCAATGCGGTCCCTAACTTAGCACACCCAGGCATCCGCGCTACCAACAATTTAATCACCTCAAAGTACTTTTGGCCTTCAATGAACAAGGATAGTAGTTCTTGGGCACGTTCTTGTATGCCATGTTAGCAGTGCAAGATCACACGACATATCAACAAACCCCTCGGTACCTTTCCTCCTATTTCTGCGCGTTTTCAGGAAATTCATATAGACATTGTCGGCCCTTTACCTACTATTCAAGGCTTTACGTACTGCCTGACAATCATCGACCGATTTACACGTTGGCCGGAAGCAATTCCCATTTCAAGCATAGATATGGAAACCATAGCTGGAGCACTTTGTTAAAACTGGATAGCCCGTTTTGGGGTCCCCAGGACAATAGTCTCGGATCAGGGTGCACAATTCGAGTCCGCACTTTTTACAGAATTTTCAAAAACGCTTGGTTTCGAACGCAAGCGCACCACAGCTTATCATCCTATCATCCACATGCAAACGGTTTCTTGGAGCGATGGTATGAAACCCTTAAAGCAGCGATTATGACATGAAAAGATAAATCCTGGTCTAAAGTATTACCTTTTATTTTACTAGGTCTTAGGACAGCCTTCAGAGAAGAATTCCTCGCTATCCCAGCTGACCTGGTTTATGCGACTGCCATGGGATTTCTTACAAGATACTCAGTTACGCCCGCAAAGCGACTTTATAACTAGACTGCGGGATTCTCTGGCCGATATTAGACCCGTCGCAGCTTCAGACCATTCACGTCAAACACCTTTTATCTTCAAAGAGCTAGATAAATGCTCGCTTTTCCTAAGAACCGATAGAATTCGAACTTCCCTCCAACCGCCTTACGAAGCCCCATTTAAAGTTTTTAAGCGATGTGAACACTTCTACACCCTCAAGATTAAAGACAAGCAAGTCAATATTTCCGTGAACAGATTGAAGCCTTATTATAACGAGGTCGAAGATGCACGGCGAGATATTGGAGTAAGTAGCACGCCCAGCAACAGAAATGCAAACTGACCAAGAGATCATTCAGACACCTAACGGAAACTCGGTTGCCAATTCAGGTAACCACCATAGCGCTCCACTCCTACACCAATTGCGGATACCGTTAGCTACACCGACAGCGACACCCATTCCGAAACGAACAATAGAACAATGTTCTTGTCAGGACAATCTCCACGTCGGGTACAATTTCTTCCAGATGGGAACACGGTGCTGCCGCAAAGGACGACTCGTGCTGGCCGAACCAGAAATCCGACAAGCCGTTTTCTTTCACGCTGAAAGCTTAAGTTTCGTTCGCAGGGGAGTGTTGTGTTCACCATTACAGCCGACCTAGCATCTCGTTCTGTCAGATTTGCTCGACACCTCAGTTCTCGAATTGACCGAAACATTTGTAGGTTTTTAGGGCTGAACAGATTTCGAATTTACTCCGTGATTTCTGGAGGCATCTTTAAGTAGGCGATGATTCTAGAGATCCAAAACAAAAAATAAAAAATAAAATAGTTGTTGACATGAGTCTTGACGATAAGCAAATATAATTACGAATTGTTAAAAAATATAATTTTACTTTGTTCCGAGAAAAGAAAAATACAAAATAATATAAAAAACTTGTTGTTATTATTAGTTGTGTAATAATAAGAGGAAGACGGCTGTCCCGCTCCCAACCATTAAGACGAACCCGTGCTTGGGGATGTAGGCCAGCCGGCAGTTTATCGTATCCCCCGACAGGATTGGCACGATATATATCATCTGTAAGGACTGTAGGTCATATCCATGAGTTGCCCACATACTGGATCCTGGGTCAAGAAAGTCACTAATAATTAATTCTCGCGAGCAGCCACAATAGTGGGGCAGGCGTGAATTTTCAGGTACTCCATATCAGGCATACAACATTACCCTAAATATGAAATACCTGTAATATCTAGGAGTTAGTCCTTTTATTTTTGAACGGTCGTAGAGACTAAATAGTTTGTATTTGTGGAATTTTTCTGACTTTTTGCTGAAAAACTTACCACATACGTTAGTGTAGAGCGTGAATTCAGCATTTAAATTTTCTTAAAATATTTAAGCAGCAACACTGAAATTGCACGCCAACCCTTGGGTCGCAAATCAACCTTTCGTTGATGAAAAATTTGTGAACATTCGTCTTGGTTAAAATCTTGTTGTCCTAGTTCTAGTCGACGACAGTATTTATAGTGTTCAACCCTGATTTTTGCTCGACCTACCTCTGCACAGGTTGCAGAATTATCCAAATTGGTCATACAATCACACTTTTATTGGACCTTGTAACACAGAACCTTTTATACAATGGCTACCATGCGAGCACCACATCCAGCCATTGATATTCCGACCCAGTTGCCCGAACAGTGCACCGTCTGTCAGGATGGAGACTGGTCCGTCAAGAGGAAGCCAGTAGAGACTGTTTGTGGACACGCGTTCCACAAGGCATGTTTGTGAACGTGGATAGGGGAACAGTCTAACTGCCCGAATTGTAGGTCTGTCTCACACAATACGATTTCACTACACAATACGATTTCACTATACAGGTGCGGGTCCGAAGAGGACTCTTACGAAGCCTGGAAATCAAGAGCTTCGACAGCCAATGCCAGTAATCAATCTGCCTCCATTAACGATTCCACCGCCAAATCGTGGATCTTTGTCTCCGAATGTACAAAATCTTCATTCAGCAATATACGGAGATGGAACATCTCGAATAGTGGAGACAGTTCAAAGCGGTCAATCCGGCGAGTCGTTTGCAACTTACCATCAAAATCTTGTGCAGTTGCGTGATCATCTGCAGACTTTGATGCCAGATAGTGAGTTCCTGGAAATATTTAAGGCCAACCTGTTGCTAGAGATTCAAAACAAGATTGGTATGCACCCGACGAATACTATTAGCCAGCTGAGATCCCCCGTCACTCAGATTAGAGCTACGCAACTGCGGATTGCGAGTACTGATGGCCTGAACCCGTATCGGCATCAACGAGTGAGTGAAGTTGAGGACGCATCAAATTTTTAACCTGATGTACACATATTATCCGGATGTGACAATAGTATGATAGACCTAACAGTTGTCACGAATAGACCACCAGCAATTTGTTGGAATTGCGATCAGCAAGGCCACTATTATCGAGATTGGTTGGAAGAAAGGCAGCAAGTGTTCTGCTATGGACATCTTCAAGCAAACTGCAGAAATTGCCTACAGAAAATCCGAGAGACAGGTCGGGAATCCCAATATCTTCTATCGACCAATTCTGACGTCTCGAATGGCAACAGCCTCGATAACGTAAGCTCAATCGTTGAACAGGGAAAACATAAGCTCAATCATTGAACAGGGAAGACAGTCTGCTCAATCAGCAGACCTCGGCGAAACAGTAAACTGTCCCTTAATATCAATCAGTGATTCTGGTGATATTGAAAGCCTACCTGACAGTCCCAACGCTGAGAATCGTTCGTTAATAGAGGCAGAGAGCTTGCTTGACTTCTCTGCAGATTTGCAAGCTCCCGTTTCCATCAGTAGGGAGCCCTCGACACTTCTGTTAGACACTTCTCTAGTAGAGTCCTTAATTTTTGACACCGCGGTCTTCTGCAATTTCGATTTTAAGACGGCCACCAAGCTCTGGCCTGACGAGTGAGCGTGTACCTGTTTTATATCCACTGAGGCCCTACTACACGCGCCTACGAAATTACAACGCAGTGCGAGACCGTATCTTCTCATCAGTGGCGGAGCTCGTAGGAATCATGCATCCAGATTTGGCCCTTAATAAGAAAAAGAAACGATCGAAGCTGCTCGGGCATGTGAATGGGTTACTTATCCTAGGCCAGGGAGCTATAGAGAGACTGGCGGAAGCAAACGTCTAATGGAAAAGGTATCACACTCAAGTATAGGTAGCTACTAGTGCCATGACGAATGTCCATGGTCATGTGGACTTGGACATCACCTTTCGTGGTAAGATCCAAAACGTGCGTTTTTACGTGGTTCCTGGGCTCACACAAGTACTATATCTGGGAATAGACTTCTGGCGTATATTTGAGTTGGCTCCAGATGTTCTGGGTATAGTTGCTGAACTGATGCCAAGCCTGGTAGCTGCCTCAGACACTAACTGTTCTTTCCGTTTGAGAAAATCAACGTCTTGAACCCATAAAGCAACTTTTTCCTTCCTTCGCCTCATTGGGCTTAGGAAAAACATCTCTTATTACCCACAAGATTGAGACGAATGATGCAACTCCGATAAAACAGAGGTTTTATCCGATTTCATCGGCAGTGCAGAATTTGATGGATGCTGAGCTGAGACGCATGCTATCACTAGGTGTGATAGAGGAGAGCCAGAGCTCTTGAAGCTCTCCAGTTGTTATAGTGAGGAAGCCTGGAAAGGTACGGCTTTGTTTGATGCTAGGAAGGTCAACTGCGTTACTAAGAAGGACGCCTATCTGCTGCCGCAGATAGAATTTCTGAGTCGACTTCCTCCGGTAAATTACATTACAAGCCTCGACCTGAAGGATGCTCTTTGGCAGATCCCACTAGACGCTGATTCCATTGAGAAGACCATGTTCACCATACCTGGTCATCCTCCCTATCAGTACACCTTGATGCCATTCGGCCTCTGCAACGTTCCACAAACTATGTGCCGCCTCATGGATAAGGTCATTCCATTCGATCTTCGTGAGAATGTTCTCGTCTATTTAGACGATTTATTAATACTGTCATCAGACTTTGACTCTCTTCTCACTTTACTATCCCTATAACGGATTGTTTGAGGAAAGCTGGCCTCACTTCACTATTAATGTAGAGAAGTGTAAGTTCTGCATTACAGAGACAAAATATTTGGGTTTCATTGTTGAGAAAGGAGAAATAAAAGCAAACTCGGATAAGATTTCAGTTATAGTCGACTCCCGTCATCTAAAAATATTCGGCAAGTCCGAGGCGTACTGGGTATTGCGGGATGGTATCGTCGGTTTATTCTGAACTATGCTGATCTAACGGCCTACATAACTGACACCTTGAAAAATCCCAGTTCCCATGGACACCTGAAACCCAGACGTCTCCGGAGTTATTGAAGCAGAAACTTACATCTGCTCCGTTGTTAGTGAGTCCAGATTTCACCAAACCGTTGTGATGCGAGCCAACAAGGTACTGGTACAACTATATGACGATGGCCGCGAAAAGCCAATAGCCTACGACTGGAAAAAGTTGAATTCGGCACAGTGGAATTACACCGTCACAGAGCAGGAATGCTTAGCTGCACTTCTGAGTGTCCAGAAGTTGCGGCCCTTCATTGAACTTATGCCGTTCAAGGTAGTGACCGATCATGCGAGCTTGAAATGGCTGATATCTCAAAAGGACCTCAGCGGTCGACTTGCTCGGTGGAGTCTGAAGCTTCAAGGTTTCGACTTCACTATCGAACAACGGAAAGGAAGCCTGAAGGTTGTTTCTGATGCGTTGTCATGGATACACTGTGACAGCCTGACACCGGTTGAAGAGCCTGGCCCAGAACTTGGCCTTAGTCCTCCATATTTCAACTCGTTTGAATATGAGGAGCTGAGCAGAAAGGTTAAATCAACTTCTGATAAACTACCAGATCTCTGCGTCAGAGATGGCTACGTATATATTCGCACTGGTCCTACGACAGGCGATCCGATTAAGGAAGAAGAAGCTTGGCAACTTTAGATTCCTCGTGGGCTTATCTTCCACGTCATTTCAAGAGCGCATGATTCGCCACTGGCCTCGCATGGAGGAATAGGGAAAATCCTGGAACGTTTAAGACGACATCTGTACTGGCCTTGAATGACAGTCGATGTCAGAAATTACGTACGTGCCTG
Organism: Dioctria linearis; assembly: GCA_963930735.1. Taxonomy (NCBI): domain Eukaryota; kingdom Metazoa; phylum Arthropoda; class Insecta; order Diptera; family Asilidae; genus Dioctria; species Dioctria linearis. Next base: position 135,583,795 of record OZ005742.1, on the reverse strand, counting down.
TGACGTGTGCAAAGAAATTAAAGTCTCTAATACCATACTTAGACCACCTATGGGAGCTCAGTCTGTGACAGAGAGACCGTAGCAAAAGTTGTACATAGATTTTTTAGGTCCATATCCTAGAAAAACGAATGGGAATTTCTGTATATTAATAGTCCTTGACTACTTCTCCAAATTCCCGTTTCTCAAACCAATGAGGAAGACATCTACTCTTAATGTATGTAAATTCATTGAAACAGAAGTGTTTCACACGTTCGGAGTCGACAGTCTTCGACAATGGAGATCAGTTTTGCTCGGCTCAGTTTGCCACACTGCTGGA